>CM024758.1:15917508-15997603 GCA_014218235.1 Colocasia esculenta | reverse complement strand
GGAATGATCGTATCGAGTTTTTGGGGTGGTCTCCGGGAGGTCTGCTCCGAAACCCCCCTCGGCTGAAAACGCGACCGCTATAAAGGTCGCGATGATGTCGCGACCGGCACGGCCGCCGTGACATCATCGCGACGCTTTTGAGCATCGTGACCTGGTCGCGATGGCTTGGGCTGCCACGACAGTGTCGCGACACGGTAGGGCGTCGCAACAAGGTCACAACGGCTTGATGCGCCGCGACTATAGTCGAGAGACAGGTTATGGTCTTGCAAAGTACCGTGCTTCGTGAAGTCTTCGTTGTTTCTGCTTTTACTGTACCCGTGGCACCTGTGCTAGTTCCCTAGTACGGTCCTATACTAGTCGTCGCCCGGTGCTCGGCACTTGAGGGCTTGCCCCGTTTGAGAGGTTGTTACCATTGCCAGGGACCCCCGTCCCCGCGCGCCTGTTGAGGGAGTACTCTGGGTGGTGGGCGTGCTCGATTCACAGATTCTAGAGTAGAGGGGAAAATGGTGGTTAGGATAGCGGCATTGAGTCGTTTGTAGAGCTCTCGTGGTTGGTCTGGGACACCGAGGTCGTTTGGAGTCCTTCCCGGCGCAAGCTAGTCAGTCCTTCTTCTCACTGCCTCACTCTTTGTGGCCATGGAACCACCTAGAGAGGCTAGGCGTGGGACCGTAGTCCGGCCAGACTACGGCGGTTACTGTTGTGTACTTTGTGTCCTATCTCACTCTGATGAGACGTGGAGGTTTGGACCTGGGTCGAGGATAAGACGTCAGTGGACGCACCTGACCGGTTAACTAGTGGTAGTGCTTTCCATAGCTAGTGTTTCCTGTCCAGGTGGGGTTTTCCATGTCTGTGTTTGCTAGCCGTGTGGTGGTCACGATGAGCAGTCATACGAAGTTTCCGACTGTGTTGTACTTCCGTACCGTTGCTAGTTAGTAGCTTTGCTTCCGCACTTTCGTTCGTAGGTAGAAGATATAACTTATGTTAATTAATTGATATATATATATATATATATTATATATATATATTATATATATATATATTCTTCTGCCTGTTAGAGTCAGTAGGAGATTGGTAGTCCCTACTGAGCTTCTGTTGTGAAGCTCATCCTTCCTTTTCCAGGTGAGACTTCTCAGCAGCGGCAAGGCGCGCGCCGGGCGGAGGAGATGGGGAGGTAGTCGTGGTCCCCGTAGATAGCAGTGGTTCCCCCCTCTCATTGTACGTCACCCTCGGGGTATGCCCCTAAGGGATTTGTTATCCCCTACCTTTACTTGTACTAGCGTGTATATGTGTTAGGACTGTACTTAGAGTGGTACGAGCGGTCTCGCTCTCTTTTCTATTTCCGCGCGTGCGCTTCTAGCTTAGCAATTGACGTTTACTTCCGTTACATATCATGTTAGATTTATATTATAGCCCTTCCGGGTCTCTGGATCCGTGG
The DNA here is from genome assembly GCA_014218235.1 of Colocasia esculenta. Lineage (NCBI taxonomy): Eukaryota > Viridiplantae > Streptophyta > Magnoliopsida > Alismatales > Araceae > Colocasia > Colocasia esculenta. The sequence continues at coordinate 15,996,168 of CM024758.1, read as the reverse complement.
GCGGCGACTGCGGAAATCAGGTCCTCGACGTGGGCCGAGGGTCGGGTTCTCGGGGTCATTACAATCAACTTTATGCAAAATTCAATAAGTGCGAGTTTTGGCTTAAAGAAATACAGTTTTGGGGGCATGTCATTTCAGGTGAGGGTGTTGCAGTTGACCTAGTAAAGGTGGAAGTAGTTATGAAATGGAGGAGCCAAAGACAGTGTCAGAGATCAGGAGTTTCCTTGGTATGGCAGGTTACTATAGGCGATTTATTCAGAATTTCTCCAAGATTGTAGCACCTATGACAAGACTTACCAGGAAGGGTGCACCATTTGTTTGGTCATCCGATTGCAGATGCAGTTTCATGGAATTGAAGAAGCGGCTCACTTCGGCACCGATATTAGAAAATACATCAGGCCAAGGTGGGTTTTGTGATTTATACAGATGCATCCAGAAGAGGACTTGGGGCAGTGCTTATGCAACATGGAAAGGTGGTGGCATATGCATCCAGGAAACTAAAGCGACATGAGGAGAAATACCCCACACATGATTTGGAATTGGCAGCGGTTGTATTTGCATTGAAGATATGTCGGCACTATTTGTATGGTGAAAGGTTTGAGATATTCACGGACCACAAAAGCTTGAAGTATATCTTTTCACAGAAGGACTTGAATTTGAGGCAACGTAGGTGGATGGAATATCTTAAAGATTATGATTTTAGTTTGGCATATCACCCAGGCAAGGCAAATGTGGTAGCGGATGCTTGAGTAGGAAGGCAGTTATGAGTCACATGATGATGGGGAGTGGAGATTACATGAAGATGTGGCAGAAAAACTCCTTGATTGCCAAGTAGTCAGCGAAGAGCTGTGTAGCTAGTAGCACCATGGAGCCGTCTTTATATTGGCAGATTATAGAAGCACAAAAGGAGATGAGCACTTGGCCAATATTGTAAAGATGGAAAGTCACCATAGATGATGATTGTGGGGTTCGGTCAGGCACAGTTGTTGTTCCAAGTGAAGTTGGTGTGAAACAGAAGATGTTAGAGGAAGCACATCGTCCAGGGAAACCTACACCCGGGAAGCACCAAGATGTACCAAGATGTGAAGCAAATTTATGAGTGGCCAAGTATGAGAGGGAAATAGCAGAATCATAGCAAGGTGTTCAGATGTCAGAAGGTTAAAGGGAACAACAAAGGCCATGTGGTTGTTGCAGCCCTTACCAGTACCCAATGGAAGTGGGATGATATCGAAGTAGATTTTATTGCAGGTTTACCAGGACAGCGACCAAGACATAATGGTATGGGGTCTTTGTTGATAGATTGACAAAGGTATGCAGATTGTTAGCAGTAAGCATTATGAGCAGGGGAAAGGGGCCCGGTTATATGTGGATGAATTGTGTCGTTGCATGTGTTGCCCGGTTGGCGAACCCAGAGGGGGGGGGGTGAATGGGTCTTTAAAAAATATTACTTAGTTAAAACCTGAACTTAAACAAACACAAAAACGTTCTTGGAAGAGATTAGTAATGGTTAGTAAAAAGAACAATCACACAAAGAAGACAATCACACAACACACAGATTTATCCTGGTTCGGATCTCCTCTCCTTAGGAGTCCTACGTCCAGTCCCTGAGCAAACCTCAGGATTCCACTATCTAGGGTACAGTCCCCCTATGGACGAAACAACCACCCAGCTCAGCTGGTCTTCCTTCACACTCGAAGGGAACACAACACCCTGGTACCACCAGGTCTTCCTTCACACCAGAAGGGAAACAAACAAGGGAATCTGAAAAAGGATTGACTAGCCCCTAGATCAAGCTTAACAGAGCTCGATCTGAAGCTACAAGCACTGAGAGTTAAAGATCTACACAGGTGCTCTCTCTCAGAACTATTCTAGCTCTCTTCTGAATTTTCTCACAACACAGGGAGCTAAGAGCCAAGGCGGAATGGAATGACAAAGCTGGCTCTAGAATTCTTGTGAAGACTTGAAAGACTGCAGAGTTGTTTTTCTTTCTTGATCGCTCTGTATCTCTATCTTTTTCAAATCTTTGTCTGTATATATTGTATATATATATATATTCATCTTGAATGTAGACGATGAGATAGCCGTTGTCTCACAGCTTTGGTGAACGTTAGACTGAAGGATTTATGGAAGCTTCCAGTCAACAGTCTTTTGTTCTTTAGAGCACGCAAAGTGATGAGATCTTCTGAGGTGACTTGTAGTTCTTTCTATGTCCAACGTTGTAAGATGGTACAACTTCAAGGTTCTGCAAAAGTTGAGCTTTAATGGTAGACAGCTAACACTATCTCCAGATGTCAGTCAACGTTAGAGCAAGTAAACACAGATATAGTAGTGACAGTTTATCGTTCTAAAAGGATACATGCAGAGAATACACGATAATGGAAGATATGTTCTGCGTGCATGCAGAGATACGTTCAGTCTTCATTAAATGCATAGCAGTCAAACAGGTGAGATACGACTTTGACTATTCAACGTATTTCAAATCAAAGAAAACATTTATTTGATGGAAAATGACTTATGAAATCGTTATGAGATCATGATAGTCTAAGAGAGTCGTTATGAATCATAAGAAGTCGTTATGATAACTTACGAAATCGTTATGACAGGCAAGTCGTTGCGAGTTCTAAAGAAGTCGTTACAGAAAGCAAATCGTTGTGAGTTCTAAAGAAGTCGTTACGGTGCTTGAAACGTACCACAAGCAAGTCGTTGCGCTTTCTAAGGAAATCGTTACGATAACTTATAAAGTCGTTGCGACAGAAGTCGTTACGCTTTCTAAAGAAATCGTTATGACGAGCAAGTCGTTACGAGTTCTAAAGAAATCGTTACGATGACTTATGAAATCGTTATGACTGGCAAGTCGTTACGCTTTCTAAAGAAATCGTTATGACGAGCAAGTCGTTACGAGTTCTAAAGAAATCGTTACGATGACTTATGAAATCGTTATGACTGGCAAGTCGTTACGCTTTCTAAAGAAATCGTTATGACGAGCAAGTCGTTACGAGTTCTAAAGAAACGTTACGATGACTTATGAAATCGTTATGACTGGCAAGTCGTTACGCTTCTAAAGAAATCGTTACGAGACTTATGAAATCGTTTGACTGGCAAGTCGTTACGCTTTCTAAAGAAACGTTATGACAAGCAAGTCGTTACAGTTCTAAAGAAGTCGTTACGATGACTTATGAAGTCGTTATGACTGGCAAGTCGTTACGCTTCTAAAGAAATCGTTACGATGACTTATGAAATCGTTATGACATCGACTTGTTTGAACTTTAGAACTTACAAAGAAGTCGTTACATCTTTACTGGAATCAATGCATATATGTACTTACCATAAGTGCTTGATTTTCTTTGAAGATTTCCTGTGCTTAAGGCTAAATGAAATGTAGTTAGAAACTTTTGACAGAGTTTTGTTTATCACCAAAATAAGTATGTAATGGATTTAAAATTACGAGGGGATGGACTGTTCATCAATCTCCCCTTTTTGGTGATGACAAAACTTAATCAATATTTTAACAATACTTAACAGTAAGCAGAAATAAAAGTACTGAAAATATGTTTCAAAGATTTTCAAACATATGTAAGTATTTTCTCCCCTTTTTGTCATTAAGCAAAAAGAATTAGGACTGAGACAAAGAATAAGAGACAATGAGGAGAAGGAACACAATCTTTTCATTAAGCTTGAGGAGGTACAGGCAAATAATATGCAGGAGAGAGAAGAGAGGCAAAATGAGAAATGGCTTCCCAGGCCTGCTCTTCCTGCCTATCAAAAAATTGCCTAAAAGCTCCATCAGAAATAAAGAAAGTTGGTCCCATGGTAGAAGCCATCCGAGACAGGTAGATGGTGCGCTGCTTGGAGAGAAAGTTGGCATACTCATCAGCATCCATGGAGCACCGGATGAAGGAGGTTTTTCCAAAGCTTGCACAGGCAAGGAATTGATCCATGGTAACAGGGTAGAAAATCTGTTTCTCCTTGAGGACTTGGCGTAGAGCTACAAACACCTTGTATCTTTCAGCCCATAGTTTGTAGGGATCAAGTACAAGATGGATGGAGTTCATGTCCAAGAAGGTGGCAGGAGAGACAGGGGCTTTTCCTTCCCTGGCCTGAGCAGCATTGAGATGAGCTAACTGCAGCAGACAACGAATACAATTCGGACCATTCTGAGGAGTTTAGCCTTTCACATTCTGAGAGGATAGGAGCAAGAACTTCAGATGTCACAAACCCTCTGTGATATTCCCGGAATAAAAATCTGGGAAAACCAACTTGGAGAGTTTTCTGAATTTTGATTCTGCCCATGACCCTTGCAAAACGTTCAAAGATAATGGATCCAACAGAAGATTCCATGATCAGGAAGTGAATCTGAGGCAAGAGGATCTCTTCAGGCAAATGGAGTGTGGCAAAATCCACTCTCACTTCTTCAGATTGCCCAGAGCTGGAGAGGACCTTGATGGCTCGCTTGAATTGGCTTAGCTGAACTTCAGGTAATCTGTTGAGATACCTGTAGTTATTGAACATCTGAAAGTGCCTGATCATCTTGATTTCCTTCTGGATGAAAGAAGCCCAGGTGTTCTGGTGATGAAATTTAAACCACTCAGAAAGGGTCAAAGAGTGATCCCTGGGAGGAAATCTGGCTGCCTTAGCCTGAAGAAAGCGATTGTAAAGATCTTTTTGAGATCTAGCCCATTGCTCCTCAGTCTTGGAATGGGCAGAGGAAAAGATTTTGGATTTTTCGGTTTTGGAAAGAGGAGTGTAAGGAAGAATGACTTCAAGGTGGTCAGAGAGGTTGAGAAAAGGGAGGTTGACAAGGGTGGCAAAGACAACCTTTTGTAGATACTCTTTGTACAGGGATGTATGCTTGTGTGTCACTGTAAGAGAAAACCACAAAGGAGGGTAGAGAGGAGTGTCGGAGGAATTGAGTTTTCTTTTCTTGGAGACAGTACTGGAGGAGTCTGTCTTGGAAATGTGGTCTCCTACCTTTAGCACAGACCTAAGGATAGCTTCTTCAAACTCATCCTTAATTTCTGTAAGAAAAGGAGAGTTGATTTGAGCATTCCTAGGAATAATAGTGATAAAGGAGGGAGGTGCAGAAGGGTGAAGGAAATCATCAGTGGTAGAAATGCCTACTTCTGGTACTGAAGAAGGACCAGAAGAGGATGAGGCTCCAGCGGAGGATGCTGGAGGGGCCTCAAGGCTAGGAGAGGAAGGAAGATGAGAAGTGGAGGAAGCAGGGGAAGATGAAGTATTAGGAGAAGGAAAAGGTGTGGGGGAGAAATAGGTCTGGATCTAGGTCTTTTGAAGGGAGGTGGAGCAGGTGGAGCTGTGGAGGCTGTGGTTGGAGATGGAGGAATAGGAGTGTGGGTGGAAGTGGGAGCAGGGGGCAATGGATCTGAGACCACTTCTTCAGGCAAAGATTGCACAGAATCCAACACTTCTGGCCCTGATGGCCCTGATTCCATCACAGCTGGCCTGATGGCCCTGGTACTGTCTGCTCACTGCTGCTGCTGCCTGAACTGCTGTTTGCTGCTGGTGCTGCTGCTGGTTGCTGGTTCTGCTGGCTGGTCTGCTGGCTGGCTGCTGGGTTGTTGCTGCTGCTTTCTGCTGCTGGTGCTGCTGGTTTGCTGCTGGGGGAGAAGGAGCTTGAGCTCCAACTGCTTTAAAGATTTCAGAGATCATGCTCTTCATGGTGCCCATCTCTTGATTGAACCACTTCATAGCATTGCGAATCTGAACATACTCGTTGCGTGCTGAAGCCTGGCTCAGAAATATAGAATTCACATCTGATTGGAGTGTACATAGCAGTTCACCTTGCACATCCAGCCTCTCAATCACAGGTTTCAAGTTAATGATTATTTTCTGTTTGACCTGCCTTTCAAAAGGTGTGTCAGCTAAGAGAGGTACTTCAGGTGCAGTCTCTTTGTCCTTCTTCTTGCTCTCTTTGGCTGGAGGAGGTTGATCATCATCTTCATCAGAACTTGAGGAGCTAGCTGTCTCCCCTTCTCTGTCATCTAAGTTTGGAGAAACTCTGTGCATTTCCTCCTGATCACCACTGGTTGGAGGTGCTTCTACTGGTTTTTCTTGTAATTGCTCCCCCTCAATAGGAGCATCTTCTTCAACTGGTACTGACTCCCCCTGACAAGGAGCATCCATCATCACAGAGTCACCCTGAGGAATTGGGTGCTCTTCCTCTAGTGGAACCTCTTCAACAATGTGGCCTGATGCCACAGTCTCCTCTGTAACTGGCATAATATCTTCTGGGAGAATATCCTCAATTCTCCTTTCAGCAAAAACTCCAGCTGGCACTTCTGGAATTTCTGGAGCTGCTGCTGACATCCTTTCTTTTTCTTCTGCTGCAACCTCTGACTGATTTTCGGCCATAGATGGCCCTGCCTGCTCTTGTGCTACAAAGGTTGGAACAGAAACAGATTCCATTGGCAATTCTGACATCTCAACAGCTGATTCCATCTGAGGGTGAGCACCTGAAGCATCGCCAATGTAAACTTCGCCTTCAGCAACTGAGGCCTTGGACCAGACCCCATTAACTACAGAGAAGCCACTCTTCTTCAAATTTCTGGACCTGATAGCTTGGCCCATTTTCTCTACAACTGCCCAGAGAGATCAACACCGAAGTGTTTGAAAATCTTGGTAAGTAAATGGGCATAGGGCAGTGACACATTCAGCTTGCTCTTGGTGTCCCAAATTTGTTCTCTGGCAAATTTCATTCTTTCCATTATTACTGCTGCCACATTGATCTCCTTATTTTGAATGGCCCAGAACATTAGGTCAGAATCGGCCTTAGTGCAGGATGAGAAGGTTGCACTTCTGGGAACCAAAATCTGACAAACAATGAAGTGAAGGAGGCGATTGAAGGCATTCAGCTGATTTATATCAAGTTTCCTTCCCTTAATTTGAAGCCCGGCCCTACAATTCCAAACCCTTCTCTTGAGCGTCCTCAGTGTGAACCCCACTAAAGCCTGATGTTTTCACCTCAAACAACATTCTTAGGAGCTCAGGGTCTATTTTGATCAGGGTGCCCTTTACCGAAGAGACAAGGGACCCATCTGCCTCTGTTCTTAAGCAAACGTAGAATGCCTTTTACCAAGTCCGGATAACTAACCTCTGAGTAGGTGGTAACGCCCTTCCACTGCATCTGGTTGATCTTTTCGACTATGCTGCTCATTCCATTCTTCTTCAGATCTGCAATGTCTACTTCTTTATGACCACAGAGCTTCGTCTTCACAAAGGTGAAACGCTCCTGCTGCTCAGGAGTGAGAAATTCGGCGCTGTAACCACCCAAACTGCCGGCGATAGCTGGTGCGGCCATGGATTCAGGTGGGAAAAGTTCTGAAGGGTTGTGGAGGAAGGAGACGAGAAAGAACCCTCAAGAAATTTCGCGGAAGGGGAAGAAGGCTTCAGACTTGCAGAGGATGGAGGTGAGAGTCGCTAGGGCATCGGCTCATGCGACGGGACGAAAGAGGGAAAAGAGGTGAACGAAGAAGAGGAATCGTTATCGCATCGATTTAAGAAAAAAAAATAAATGCTCCAAAAGGTGAGGCGACAGAAAATGACAAACGAGGTTGACCGCCTCGAACGACTTTAGCTTAAATGAAAGGAGCGCTTAAACAGAGGTATTCGAAGTCTTTTCACTTTACAAAAGAGAGAGAGAGAACTTATTTAAATTCTGAAATTCTTTATATCAGTTTTAAAAGAAGATCTTTTCACAAAATACACATGCCTAACTCCCTTCTAAGAGATGTAAATCTCTCTTCAGGTAGGGCCTTTGTGAAAATGTCTGCTAACTGATTATTTGTATCAATAAAGGATATTTCAATATTGCCATTAGCTACATGATCACGAATAAAATGGTATCTAACCTCAATGTGTTTGGTCCTGGAATGCTGAATTGGATTTTTGGTGAGGTTGATAGCACTGGTGTTGTCGCATAGCAGTGGAATTGACTTGATTTTGAGTCCAAAATCTTCAAGTTGTTGCTTTATCCATAAGAGTTGTGTACAACAACTTCCAGCAGCTACATACTCAGCCTCAGCTGTAGACAGTGCTACTGAATTTGTTTCTTTGAGGACCATGATACTAAACACCCTGCAAGAAACTGACAACAACCACTGGTGCTCTTTCTATCTACCTTACATCCAGCATAGTCAGCATCAGAATATCCTACTAAATTTACATCACAAGAGTTTGGATACCATAAACCTAAATCATGAGTTCTGGCTAAATAACGAAAAATTCTTTTTACAGAAATTAAATGTGACTCTCTAGGATCTGCTTGATATCTAGCACACATGCATACACTAAATAATATGTCAGGTCTACTGGCGGTTAAATAAAGTAATGAACCTATCATACCTCTGTAGATCTTTTGATCTACTTTCTTACCATCCTTGTCACTGTCCATCCTGGTTGATGTACTCATTGGTGTTGACAGTGGCTTGGCGTTATCAAATCCAAACTTCTTCAACAGTTCTTTGGTGTACTTTGCTTGACAGATGTGAGTTCCTTCCTTTCCTTGTTTGATTTGAAGTCCAAGGAAGTAGTTGAGCTCCCCCATCATACTCATCTCAAATTCTCCCTGCATTAACTTTTCAAAATACTTGCACAGGGATTCATCAGTAGATCCAAAGATGATGTCATCCACATAAATTTGAACCAACAATATGTGTTTAACTTTTGTTTTTATAAAAAGAGTGCTATCTACTTGACCTCTACTGAAATCATGTTTTAAGAGAAAAGAGCTAAGCCTCTCATACCAGGCTCTAGGTGCTTGCTTTAAACCATACAAAGCCTTATGTAATTTAAAAACATGATTCGGAAAGTCTATATCATCAAAACCCGGCGGTTGTTCCACATAAACTTCTTCTTTTATAAAACCATTTAAAAAGGCAGATTTAACATCCATTTGAAATAATTTTAAATCTAGAGCAGATGCGTAAGCTAATAATATTCTAATGGCCTCAAGTCTAGCTACAGGTGCATAGGTTTCATCAAAATCTATGCCTTCCTCTTGAGAATAGCCTTGAGCTACCAGTCTAGCCTGTTTCTTAAGATTGCACCAGATTCATCTAGTTTATTTCTGAACACCCATTTGGTGCCAATAACTGGATGATCTGACGGTCTAGGAACAAGTGACCATACTTGGTTTCTCTTGAACTGATTCAGTTCATCTTGCATGGCCATTATCCAAGATTCATCAGTAAGTGCTTCATTGACTGTCTTAGGCTCTATTTGAGATACAAATGCAAGGTAATCACAAGGGATCATATTACCTCTTGTTCTTACCCCTGCAGATGGATCACCAATGATGTTTTCAGGTGGGTGATCTTTCTTGTATCTCCATTCCTTTGGAAGAGTTTCATGAGAAATTTCTTCTTGTTGTAATTCTTCCAGAGGCGGATCATCCTTGTCCTCGATTGATGTGTCTTTTAGTTTCTTGGACAATTCATCTGCATCATCATTATCACTATCTGCTTCTTTCTCAAGGAAGGGTTAGTTTCATCAAAGATAATGTGCACAGACTGTTCAATCAATAAGGTACGTTTATTAAACACTCTATAGCCTTTGGGTTTAGAAGTGTACCCCATGAAGATGCCTTCATCTGATTTGGCATCCAACTTACCAATGTCCTTTTTCCATTGTTGTGAATGAAGCATGGACATCCAAAGGTTCTGAGATGACTAATCTGTGGCTTTTTCCCTTTGAACAGTTCATAAGAGGTCTTCTTAAGGATTGGTCTGATCATTGCTCGGTTGACAATATAGCTTGCTGTGTTAACTGCTTCAGCCCAAAAAATATCTTGGCAGATCATATTCTGAGAGCATAGTTCTTGCCATATCTAGTAGGGTTCTATTCTTTCTCTCGGCAATGCCATTTTGCTGTGGTGTTCTTGGCGCTGAGAAGTTGTGCTCAATTCCTTGACTCTCACAGAATCTAGCAAACTTTTCATTCTGAAACTCACCACCATGATCTGATCGGATAGACACAATGCTGAACTTTTGATCTTTCTGAACTTTCTTGCTGAAGTTGACAAAGTTATCGAAAGTGTCATCTTTATGCTCTAGGAATGAAACCCATGTAAATCTTGAATAGTCATCAACTATGACAAATCCAAAGTTCTTTCCTCCAAGACTGGTAGTCCTCATTGGCCCAAATAGATCCATATGTAGGAGCTCTAAGGGTTTTGAGGTGGTTACCACGGTTTTTGACTTGAAGGAGCTCTTGGTATGCTTTCCTTTAGCACAAGGTTTACAAACACCTTCCAATTTTCCACTGACTTTTGGTAGACCTTCCACAAGATTTTTCTTCAATAGTTTTCTTATGCCATCTATGCTGCAATGTCCAAGACGTCTGTGCCACAATTCAGTAGACTTGACTTTACTGGCTGCCAGACAGACGTTTTGCTCTTTGAGTTCTTCAAGGTAGAGTACATACAAATTCTTTCTCTATTAGCTTCAAAGATGATTTCTCCATCCTTCAGTATGCTACACTTAGACTCTTGAAACTTGATTTGATGGCCTTTGTCGCACAGCTGACTAATGCTAATTAGATTGTGCTTCAATCCTTTGACCAATAATACATCTTCAATGACTGTTTTTCCTTTGTTGTTCACAGACCCGCTGCCTACTACTATGCCTTCCCATTATCTCCATAGGTGACTGTCCCTTCTTCAGCTTGAAGGTGGGAGAATAACTTCTGGTTGCCTGACATGTGTCTTGAGCACCCACTATCCAAGTACCATTTGGATGCTCTAGGGTTAACCTGAAATAAAAACATCAAGCTTTAGGTACCCAAATTCTTTTGGGTCCTGATGGGTTAGTATCATTGATTTTGCCTTTTATTATCCATTTTTTATGTCTTGTTGGGCATGTAGTTATAATATGTCCTAACTTATTGCAATGACTACAGCAGGATAACTTAGTTACTTTTTCAATATATTTGAAATCAGCTTTGTATGCGATATTGTTCAGGTACAAATTTGGTGTTGGATATGTTTTAGGATAAATTATGGTTTCTTCATTATCTGGGGGTGTATATCCTAATCCATTTTTCTTCTTACCTGATCTTCTAGCGCCTTTTAATATTAGTGAGTTTACCATTAGTAAATTTCTCTAATGTGCTTGATAGTTTATCATTTTCTTTATTAAGTTATTAATTTCTTTTCTTAATTCATCTGTACTTTCCTGTTTTTCCAATTTTGTTATTTGTTCATTCTTGGCTTTTAGGTCTTCACAAACCAGTTCATTTCTCTTTTAAGTTCAGTTATTTGTTTTTCTAGTTCCTCATTTTCAGTTTTTAGATCCGAGTTAGTATTTCAAGACAGGTATTATTCTTCTTACAAACTTTTAATAGTTTGCATACATTTCTGTATTTGTCATATAGTTCATTAAAAGCTTCTTCTATGTTATCTGAATCTGAATCATTACAGGAATCAAAAGAGGAATCAGAAGTTACCTTATCTCGGTATTTGCCATAAAAGCCAGGTTGGCTTTTTCTTCATCACTGCTGCAGCTTGACTCACTGTCTGAGTCACTGCTGTTTTCCCATGCAGCTGCCATGGCTTTCTTCTTGTACCTTCTGAACTTTTTAGAGTTATCCTTCTTTCTAAACTCTGGCTTCTTGAGCTTTGGACACTCAGCCTTCATGTGTCCTGGCTTCTTGCACTCGTAGCAGAGTGGCTCATTTTTCTTCTGATCTTTTCCGTCTGGTCTCTTGAAATCTTTATTTTTCTTGAAATACCTTCTACCGGACTGGAACTTTTCTTCTTGGCCAAGATCCTTTGCAATCTTCTTGACAGCATAGCTTCTTCATCACTGTCTTTGCTGTCCTCACTGTTGTCCAAAGATTCTTCAGATGAGTCCTCATCAGCTTTGAGCGCATTGGACTGCTTCTTTCTACTGGAGGATTCTCCTAATCTCCATGTTTATCTCATGGGCCATGAGTGACCCAACTAGCTTTTCTAGAGACATTCTCTTCAGATCATTGGCTTCCTCAATGGCCGTTACTTTTGGAGTCCATGAGGATGGCAAGGATCTAAGAATTTTCCTGACCATATCTCCCATTTCATAGGTTTTCCTAATCCAGCTAACCCATTAGTGATGTCTGTGAATCTACTGAACATTTGGGTTATGGATTCACCTGACTGCATTTGAAATCGCTCATATTGAGTTACAAGAATATCTATTCTTGTCTCCTTGACCTTATCTGTGCCTTCATAAGTGATTCTGATCTTTTCCACATTTCCATCGCGGATTTGCAGGCTGAAACTCTGTTGAATTCTTTCTTACTTAGCGCACAACACAGCATGCTCTTGGCTTTACAGTTTAGAGAAATTTTTCTTGTCTTCATCTGTCCATTGAGCTTTTTCATTTGTTACCAGAAGATCTCCTTCTTCTATTATCGACCAAATTTGATAATCATGTCCTTGCAGGAAGTACTCCATTCTTGTCTTCCAATAGGTATAATCTTCACCATCGAACAAGGGAGGTCTGTTGACTGACTGACCTTCGTTGTGAACTTGGGCTGCCATGGATCTTTACTCTTTAGATCGTTGGATCTTGTTCTTTGTCGAAGAGACTCGCTCTGATACCACTTGTTGCCCGGTTGGCGAACCCAGAGGGGGGGGGTGAATGGGTCTTAAAAAAATATTCACTTAGTTAAAACTTGAACTTAAACAAACACAAAAACGTTCTTGGAAGAGATTAGTAATGGTTAGTAAAAAGAACAATCACACAAAGAAGACAATCACACAACACACATATTTATCCTGGTTCGGATCTCCTCTCCTTAGGAGTCCTACGTCCAGTCCCTGAGCAAACCTCATGATTCCACTATCTAGGGTACAGTCCCCCTATGGACGAAACAACCACCCAGCTCAGCTGGTCTTCCTTCACACTCGAAGGGAACACAACACCCTGGTACCACCAGGTCTTCCTTCACTCCTGAAGGGAAAGAGAAAACACCACCCTGGAAACCACCAGGTCTTCCTTCACACCCGAAGGGAAACAAACAAGGGAATCTGAAAAAGGATTGACTAGCCCCTAGATCAAGCTTAACAGAGCTCGATCTGAAGCTACAAGCACTGAGAGTTAAAGATCTACACAGGTGCTCTCTCTCAGAACTATTCTAGCTCTCTTCTGAATTTTCTCACAACACAGGGAGCTAAGAGCCAAGGCGGAATGGAATGACAAAGCTGGCTCTAGAATTCTTGTGAAGACTTGAAAGACTGCAGAGTTGTTTTTCTTTCTTGATCGCTCTGTATCTCTATCTTTTTCAAATCTTCTGTCTTGTATATATATATATCTTCATCTTGAATGTAGATGATGAGATAGCCGTTGTCTCACAGCTTTGGTGAACGTTAGACTGAAGGATTTATGGAAGCTTCCAGTCAACAGTCTTTTGTTCTTTAGAGCACGCAAAGTGATGAGATCTTCTGAGGTGACTTGTAGTTCTTTCTATGTCCAACGTTGTAAGATGGTACAACTTCAAGGTTCTGCAAAAGTTGAGCTTTAATGGTAGACAGCTAACACTATCTCCAGATGTCAGTCAACGTTAGAGCAAGTAAACACAGATATAGTAGTGACAGTTTATCGTTCTAAAAGGATACATGCAGAGAATACACGATAATGGAAGATATGTTCTGCGTGCATGCAGAGATACGTTCAGTCTTCATTAAATGCATAGCAGTCAAACAGGTGAGATACGACTTTGACTATTCAACGTATTTCAAATCAAAGAAACATTTATTTGATGGAAACATGACTTATGAAATCGTTATGAGATCATGATAGTCTAAGAGAGTCGTTATGAAAATCATAAGAAGTCGTTATGATAACTTACGAAATCGTTATGACAGGCAAGTCGTTGCGAGTTCTAAAGAAGTCGTTACAGAAAGCAAATCGTTGTGAGTTCTAAAGAAGTCGTTACGGAGCTTATGAAATCGTTACCACAAGCAAGTCGTTACGCTTTCTAAGGAATCGTTACGATAACTTATAAAGTCGTTGCGAAGGCAAGTCGTTACGCTTTCTAAAGAAATCGTTATGACGAGCAAGTCGTTACGAGTTCTAAAGAAATCGTTACGATGACTTATGAAATCGTTATGACTGGCAAGTCGTTACGCTTTCTAAAGAAATCGTTATGACGAGCAAGTCGTTACGAGTTCTAAAGAAATCGTTACGATGACTTATGAAATCGTTATGACTGGCAAGTCGTTACGCTTTCTAAAGAAAAGAAATCGTTACGATGACTTATGAAATCTATGACTGGCAAGTCGTTACGCTTTCTAAAGAAATCGTTATGACAAGCAAGTCGTTACGCTTTCTAAAGAAGTCGTTACGATGACTTATGAAGTCGTTATGACTGGCAAGTCGTTACGCTTTCTAAAGAAATCGTTACGATGACTTATGAATCGTGTTATGACATCGACTTGTTTGAACTTTAGAACTTACAAAGAAGTCGTTGCATCTTTCTGGAATCAATGCATATATGTACTTACCATAAGTGCTTGATTTTCTTTGAAGATTCCTGTGCTTAAGGCTAAATGAAATGTAGTTAGAAAACTTTTGACAGAGTTTTGTTTATCACCAAAATAAGTATGTAATGGATTTAAATTACGAGGGGATGGACTGTTTCATCAGCATGGTTATTCCGGTCACATTGTTTCAGACAGAGATCCAAGGTTACCTCCGGGTTTTGGAGGAGTTGCAGAGGGGTTGTGGCACCCAGTTGAGGTATAGTTCAGCATACAATCCTCAAACAGATGAACAAAAACAGAGAGGACAATCCAGACCATTGAAGACATGTTGCGAGCTTGTTGTTTGGTTGGGGGAGGTGGTGGGTAGCGCACCTTGGTATGGTTGAGTTTGCCTACAACAATGAGTTATTATGAGCATTGGTATGGTACCATATGAGGCACTTCATGGAAGACCTTGCAGAATACCGCTGAATTGGCATGAAGTGGGTGAGAGGCAGGTGATGGGACCGGAGTTAGTGCAACAATGTGCGAAAATGGTTAAGTTTATTAAGGAGAAGCTTCAAACGGCACAGAGCAGGCAAAAGAGTTATGTGGACACATGGCGCAGGCCTCTACAGTTTGAGGTGGTGACTAGTGTTTTTGAGGGTTTCTCCACCAAAGATGTGATGAGGTTTAGCAAGAAGGGCAAGTTGAGTCCCGGTATTGGGTCCGTTCCAAATTGTGGAAAGAATTAGAGAGACAACATAAGGTTAGAGCTTCCAGCAGACTTCACAGATGCACACGACATGTTTCACGTCTCCATGTTAAGAAGGTACATTCGTGACCCCACCCAGGTGGTCAGCTATCAGAGGGATGATTTGAAGCCGGATATGTCCATGCCGGAGTATCCCGTAATGATTACAGGCCGCCGCACACAGAAATTAAGAAATAAAGATATTGAGTTAGTAAAGATCAGATGGGAAAACAGGCAAGGCGGTGAAGATACTTAGGAGTTGCCCGAAGAAATGTTCAAGACGTATCCATACTTGTTTGAGTAAGCATTACTTTATTTTTAGGTGATAGTTGCATACATGTTGAACTGTGTTTACACTTATTCCTTTAATTTCGAGGACAAAATTATTTTTAGGTGATAGTAATTTAATATCTGGTATGCTCGGATCGTGGTTTACTGTGTTTTGGAGGCCAGTGTGTGGCCAATTGGTAGACCATGTAGGTCTACATATGTTTTTACAGGTTTATGGTGCAGGTGGGAGGCTGGAGGGCTGGGCATCTCAGCCCAAAATAGGTCTCTGTCGGGTTCACTAAGAACACATCTAACACAGACGACACGTCTCTTAGTTGAACGTGTCCATCTTAATCGACGCGATTCTGGTTATAACGCGTCAACCTGCATGGATGCGACTCTCGACCACCATACGTGGGCGTCGTTGCATGCGCGCCGCGTGGCGCATGCAGGGACGTCGGGAGTTAATGGCGTCGCCGATGTCGGACGCGTTTATAAACGCGGCGGGAAGACACGATGCGATTAAACTCCGTGTGTTTTGAGCTCCATCCCTTGGCCGAACAGTGCAAGTCGCAGGATTCTGAGGGGATTTCAGGGTTTTGGTTGTCCGTTCGGTAAGATTTTGGCACGAGGAAGTGCTTCGGAGCTCGGGGAACGCCGGGTTATTATCGGATTAGCGTTTCATTCATAGGTAGGGGAACTTTGCCCTGTTTTCTCTTCCATGGTTTGCATGGGTTGTGGTTTACAGTTCTTAAAATAGAAAACATGTAAGGAAGGTAGAGATCCTGCTTAGGATTTCATGTACATGTTATTTACCTGCTTTATTTACATGTATGGGAGTTTAGGAGGATTTCCGGAATGGAGGTTTAAGCCTGAGTTCT
The DNA here is from genome assembly GCA_014218235.1 of Colocasia esculenta. Classification (NCBI taxonomy): domain Eukaryota; kingdom Viridiplantae; phylum Streptophyta; class Magnoliopsida; order Alismatales; family Araceae; genus Colocasia; species Colocasia esculenta. The sequence goes on along the minus strand of CM024758.1, from coordinate 15,979,808 downwards.
GTCACCTGAAAGGCGACGGACTCAGATGACGCGATTCACTCTTTAAGGCGTCAGATAAGTTCGATGTGATTCAGTCTTATTAAAACGTCCACTGTGTTGGACGCGTTTTGAAATGTGGCCACCCGAGCCCAGATGTTCTATAGCCAGTATGTCTGGTTCCTGGCCCACACTACTTGGGATGTATTGGCAAAGCAATGTAGGACTCGTGTAAGTTGTGTTGACTCGTATTGTGGTTGATAATGAGAGGTTTTGTGTGGAAATGTGTGCATAGCAAGTCAGGTCATAACGCCTTCTGAGGTTACCTCTCTAGTCGGGTCCCCAGCACCAGGTGCACGGGGTTTGTCTCGGTACAGTGCATACCGTCGAGGTTTGTGTCGTCTTCCTGGACACCCTCACTCCTGAGTTTGAGTTGCACGTCCGGCTGAGGGAAAGACGACAGTGGGTAGCGACACATGTTTGTGGGTGTGTGGTCGCTCGTAGCGCGCTCGTGGTTGGGGGACGGACACCGGTAGACGTACTGGTCCCTAGCTAGTCCTGTTTCCAGTGCCTCACTTTAGGGTTCTCGACCGGAGTCCCTAAAGGTGTCAGGCTTGGGCCTGCAGCTGTGTAGTCTGCAAAGTGGTGTTAGTTGTCTCCACAGTTCTTGTCTTGTTGAGGTGGAGCGGCAGCTGGACCTTTCGTCTGTGGTTGCGAGACTGAGAGGTGGACTTGTGTTGTTTGTCCGGATTTGTGGCTGGTGTCACGAATCAGTCTTCGTGACTCGTGTGTGGCATACCCTTCTGTAACTTGTACACGTGTTGTGGTTTGCCGTTTACTTACTTATAGCTGTAGCAACATGTGTTGGCTTTGTTATATAATAACTACTTTACAGCTTTACATATTATGTATGTTGTTCTTTGTGTTTATCGGCTTTGGAGAAGTTGCCCTATTGAGCCAGTGACTTGTGAGGCTCACCCCTTCTTCTTCCAGGTGAAGGAGAGCAGGAGGGTTCCCGTCCCTCTTCTAGTTTGGGACCGCACCGTAGTGGAGTCGGGCCTACACCACCAGCAGAGTAATGTCTTGACTTGTGTAGCCTTGGGGGTTTGTCCCGGGCTGTTGTACTTATTAATGACTTATGTATGGAACTGAATATGTACATTTATGTGAATATATATGGATGATGGTTTCTTATGTGTGTTCAGCATGTTTCTTTATGTTTCCACGGACATGTGTGATTGATATCCCTTGCGAGGCTTCGGCCCGATCGCGGGAGGCGGAGTCGTGTCGAGCACGTTATTGATTTAACGGGTCCGAACGGCGAAGACCGTCACACAGTTCCTTCTCTAAGAGGAGAAGACAACAAAACCTTACCACTTGAGCCAACCTTTCAGGAGGGAGATGAACCTTAGCCAGATCCCCCCTCACACAGAGACACCAAACAAAACCTACAGGGATGAGAAGAAATGTTGGAGATAGATCTGAACATTGCATGGAAAAAAATGGGAGAGGGGGAGGGAGCCAGCTGCCCCCTTCCCTCTCAACTGAAGCCAGAGACGACGCTGATGTGCCCTCATGCCACCGCGAAGCAAATCATCAATGGAGATGGGATGAAGATGACGATAGTTCAAAGGGGGAACAAGTGAGATGAAAAAAAATAAACCCTAGAGCTTCTCTCTCTAGAGAAGTTTAGAGAGAGAAGACCCCGTAGGACCCCTTTATCATATATTTATGAACCAATCCCCTTCAATGTATGGAAGAATCGTGCAGACTCAAATTCTTCGTGGGTCAATACATACTACACGGTCCCCTCCCTTCTCTCTGCACCCTCCCCCCATGCTCTGCCCTCCCTTTGCTCTCTATCCCCCCAGCGCGCCCTCCCTCTCTTTCTCTCTCTGCATCAGGGTTTGGGTGACCCGACAGTGTCAGAGATCAAAAAGTCTTTGACATGATACAAATCGATCGTGCCATACCAATACGGTGCAGCATGGTCAACCCTGAAACCAATCACATAAAAGTTATGCTTGTCATTTTATCATTAACTGTGTACACTTAAGTGTACAAATCTTACTGTTGTTATGTTGTTAATTGTTAGAACTTGACCACAATGCTATGCATTAGTATGGTTGGGCGTACTAGATTGTACCAATCTACTACGATCAAATTATACCATGTAGTTCCAAGTACGATTGGTCTAATAATCCTTTTTTTAATTTATTATTATTAAATTTAAAATACTAATCAGACCAAACTAGTGCGGTACACTCTAATTCGTTCTATGAGGTTTTTAGTCTATTCTGGTTCACCAATCCCGCTCACCTTGTGCATTAGGTCATGTTTTATGATCTTATGTAAGTTATGTTTTCATTTATACCTTTGTTTTTAAAACCTTATCACCATTTTATATTATATACATGTATACATAAGAAATATTTGTTGCCGATCTCAACTAGCAACAAGTCTACGTGGATTTATCATATATACATACACCCCTACCATCCTAGGGCTTTATCTCATAATATCTATGATTAAAATATCTTTTACTTGAGACCTTAAAAAATTGCAACTCTACAAATAGTCCCTTGGTTTTACGCCTTTTTCGTATGTTAACCAAATGAAATCACATATACTATTGGCAATCCTTGACTAGTAATTTGGCTTTAATGTAGTGACTTGATTTTATATCCTACAGTAGGGGTACAAAAGAAATTAATAGTTCCGTGGGGATGGCTTGGTAACTCCGCCGCTCCACATCAAACGTTATCACGGTCCACCGTCCACGGACCCGGAGCCGGTGGGGAGGTTTTCACCACCGGAGAGTGGAGGGGACAGGGGAGTGGGCTCCCCCTCTGCCCGCGCCGCCTTCGGCACCTCCGCCATTGAGCACTGTTGCGCTGTGGTGCCCACCGCTAGCCCCATCTGGTGCGTCTTCTTGCCCCGCTCCTTCCTTCTCGCTCTCCTCTTCTGTCGTGCTCCTTACCGGAAGAGGGCGGCAGTTCACCTTCCCCCACGGTGGGGGAATCGGATTCCACCTGGCAAATCGGTTGTCACAAAGATGATCGCTGCGTCCGGCCGGGATCAGAAGCCGTAACCGGTGAACCTTCCTTTTAAGATCAGAGTTATGCATGAATTAGTCTTATACTAGATACGAGCTCCATTGGGACGTAGTGTAATGCTTACTGCTTAGATTTTTGAATTCTGATTTTAAGAACTTTTCAGCTGCGTCAGAGCTTTTGCTTGTTATAATTGCGATCAGAGGTTCTCTTTCATCATTTGCTTAGAAAGTTTCCCCCTTCAAAAGATTTTGTTTAGGAAGGTTACTTTGGAGAGACTTTCCTTTTCTTTTCTGAGTGTGTTCTTGAGTTCATGCTTGATGCATGCCAGTTCTTTGTCGTATTTCTGCGAGCAGAAAGGTAATGAATTTCCGTAACGTTTTGATCTCACGGCCTGGCCTTGTAAGATAACGCTTTGGTTTTATAGGGACGTCAAAGGTCGAGACTTTTTCTCTTGCTCGGTCCACGTAGTTCAAGTTAACAAAAGAAAGAAGCTTTTGCACATCATATCGAAAAATTTGACTTACCAAGATCAACCTTCCTTTGAAGTACCAGTATTTTAATGTTGTTGACGATTGTGTAAAAAATACTGCTCCATTGATTAGTGTGTCTGATGTTTAGATAGTTATTTCTATCAGATGTTGTGAAATGTCAACCTTAAAACCTAGGCGTTAAGGTGTCTGAAATATGGGTATATGAAGACAGGCACATTTGTTGAAAATTCTGATATGGGATTATGTATTGACACTCCCCCGCACGTGCAGGCCAGATGTGGCACTGAACACGTGGAGATTAAATAGAGGAGTGTGATTAGAAATAAATTGATAGAATTAAGACCTGCTTTTATACCATGTGAAATGTCAACCCTAAAACCTAGGCGTTAAGGTGACTGAAATATGGGTATATGAAGACAGGCACATTTGTTGATAATTCTGATATGGGATTATGTATCAACAGATGTTATGTACAGAGTACACAGAAAGGAGCTTGAAGGATCTAATAAATCAGGCATAAAGGATCTAATAAATGCAGGCATGTACTATCTTTTTTGTTTTTTGCTCCCGCTATGATGAAGTGGGCCTTAACAAACTACTCCCAACACATAACAACCTATGGTTGCATTGGCGCATATGTGCAATTCAAGCTGCGATGCAAGTGTGAAACACCATATGAACTTCTTGCTCCAAGTTTTATGCCTGAAGGGGACAGTGAGAGGATGAGGTGAAGAACAAATAGGAAAGTGGGAAGAAATGAGAACATGGGAGCTCGAGAATGTGTCTTTCTTGAGAAGAATAGTTCTCAATTCATATAGAGAAAGAGACCATTCTGTCTATATAATAGGTTGCTTCACTCTCAAAATGGACAACTTCATGATTCCATTGTTCGATTCCTTTAATGCATCAAACAATGGATCAGATAGTCTAGCTAACTGTCAATTGCCTATAACTGTGTCAGGAAAGAACACAAGGACAGGCTAAGAGTCTAAGCTTGTCTCGTGTACATGCACGCACTGTGTCCATGCTCCAGTGTCCAATGTAACCCCAGTGGTTCAGTGTGGCATGACATTTCATGCATATGTATATTGTAAAAAGAATTATTGTTCATCATCTTTGGATCTCTATCATCGTGTGACAGTTGAATGGATCAAACCCCTTAAAGGCACTGAATTTGCTTCTCTTTTTCATCACCAATTTGTGAGGTAAAGGAGGAAATAATGGAAATATGGCGTTAAAAATACTGGTTAATTGATTAGTATTTCTGATGTTTAGCTAGTTATTTCTATCAGATGTTATGTACAGATAACACAGAAAGGAGCTTGAAGGATCTAATAAATGGAGACATAAATTATGTTTCCTTGTTTTTTTTTTTTGGCCCCCCTATGATGAAGTGGGCCTTAAGAAACTACTCCCAACACATAACAACAACATATCACTGCAATGGTGCATATGTGCAATTCAAGCTGTGACGTTAAGTGTGAAACACCATATGGACTTCCTGCTCCAAGTTTTATGCCAAAAGGGGACAGAGAGGATGAGGTGAAGAACAAATGGATAAGTGGAAAGAAATGAGAACATGGGAGCACCATATACCAAAAACAACATCATTACAAGCTGTACTCCATTCATTTGGGATCCGTTAGATCTGATAGTAAGATCTCCAAAAGTTGTATGCTTGTTGTGTCAATCTGAATCGCTAGGTGGCAATCTGAATCTAGGGGGTAACCATGGATTGCAAAATCAGCCGATCCAGATCGGGATCGACTGATTCTGTATCGGATCGGCCTAGGCCGATCACGTATTGGATGGTCCCAGAGGGTAGCCCTCTGGATTGTAGAAATTCAAGCCGAATGGACCGGAATCGGACCGAATCGATCTGGATCAGCTGATCCCAGGCCGATCCAGCCGATTATGCCACACAATTTTTTTTCTTCTATACATTAATTTATACATGAATTAACCCATCACTTCACATATATAAACTAGTACATATTTATATATATACGCAAATTAATATGTCTAATATGATTGTGTACAATAATGTACAAATTTATGTATATAAGTACACAACACATATAGACATGTGTATTATATATCTTTTTTTGTACCACAAGGTATTATATATCGTATTTGACATACATATATATGCATATGATTACATATTCAAATATATATATATATATATATATGTATTATGTATCTCCATACATTCATTGTCATATATATATATATATATATATATATATACATTAACTATATATATGTACATAGCATTATTATATTTACATTAATATATAATTGTATGCACATTAAAATTTTCTTTGCAATGAGGTTTGCCCCTTTACTTTGCAAATTAAAATTTTCTTTCTGAAGGCTCTTGTCCCTGAAACCCCTGCAAGGGGACCTACCCCCTTGAGATCCACGCGATTTGACCATGTAGGTCGATCCACATATGCATACTCGCACATTGGAGAATTCAAGGCCTCAAGCTCCACATTCCAACGCTGCTCACAATATAATGATTGTGATATATGTATAATGTACACATTTATAAGGGTGTACATATTAATTATGTTTGTACATTAATATGATATGTATGTATGTATGTCTATGATTACATATACATTGTGTGTGTGTGTGCGCATATATATATATATATATATATGAATGTGTAAATTTATATGTATTACATATATCATAAAATCATAAATATATGTAAATATTGAAGACATATTTTCCTTAACTTTTTCTTTTCTTTTCTTTTTTAAAATTTTCTGATTTTCCTGACTTTTCAGAAGAAAAAAAACTTTGTTAATCTGGTGGATTCAAGATTGGCCAGATTTCTAGCGGTTTGGCAGTTCCCTGGGCCAATCCGATTCTTTTTTGCTGGGGTAACAGATCGCAAATTTAAAAGTTCAAGCGGAATCACCCTAAATCTTCCCTAAACAGCCTAGCACTGTCCTGAATCGGTTCGATCAAGACTCGACTCAGGCTGATATCTCTGATAGTCTGATTGTTAAATTTTTTATGTTCTCTGGTAATTTCATTTTGAAATAAATTTATTTTTCATGTGTACCTTGGGATTATTGGGCACAAACTTCGAAACCAATTCTTGGAGGATCAATTGTCCTTTTTTTCTATTAAAAGATCTGAGTTCTAAGTTAGTTTCACTTTTTTCCTTATTGCCACATCATCCATACGGAATTCAATTTGTTACCTCCTTTACGCTTTTGATGTGTTTTTGTGTTGGGGTTTTGGGCGTATTTTTTCTTCCTTTTTTCCTGTGATGTACTTATGGGGTTAAGCAGGACGTCCCCCAGGCTTTTATATCTTGGGAATTTGTGCAATAAAATCTAAAAGGGCTGCCCTAGGGTCCTAGATAAGTTATGTGTAAAAAAATCAATATATTAGAAAAGAGTAAACTATTTTGAGAATTTTTATCAAAACCTTATTGAGATCTACAAGTTAGTAATCAGGTTTTTATTGGTATTTGAGATTTTAATATTTACATACATATTGTCTTTAACTTATCTTATCATTCGTCTAATTGTTGTTTCTCAATATAACCTATGGTAAGCAATCTCGTGAGAATATCGGTCTCGGCCCCTTCCCGAGAAACGAGAAGGCCGAGATGAGTAGTCAGGGTTAGGATCCTCTTCAGGTAGGGTTGTCAGGATCTCTTCGGCAGGGTTGTTAGGACCCCCTTATTTACAAGTAAATGTTAATATTTATAGTTTCATTTACTTAAAGATATTACATGTAAATAAGGAAGTAACCCACATTTGAATCCAATAAAAATATCATAAAAAAATATCTCTTACCAATAAAAAGTCAACTCTTCCATCGAAGAAGAAAATCATGATTTCGGTGATTTTAGCGAAATGCTAACTTTCTAATCTCTCATAATTTAGTTTATCTAAAAATTTGATAATTCAAATAAATCACATGGAACACTAAAAATTCAAAGTCCGGTAAAAAAAGTCAAACGTGCATGTGACTTCTCTAAGGGAGCCACTTTCCTACTGACAACACTTGATCTGTTTGAGACCTCTCAAGATTTGGTCAAACCTAAACTATCATCACCCAAACTCATGAGAATTCACTTTCTATTTTCTTTATTTATTTACCTGTGTTATATTAAATATATATATAATAATCCTATGCGAATCGGATCGATTCCATGCGAATCGGATCGAATCAGGGCGAACCGAATCGTCACTCCAACAAACCATGATGTGAACCTATGTCATCCATGGTTGAGACTTGTGAATGTATGCAATTATCTATGTTCCTTAAGGAATTATCTATGTGAACCTATGTGATCCACACTTTTATGTTATCCTGATCTCCCGAGATCTCTTCTCTTTGACCCTCCCGAGACGAAGCCGAGATCCGATGTGGCAAACCTTGATATAACCTATATAAATGTATCTTAATGGTACTGCTTATATCTAACAACATTTTTTGTAGATGGCTAGATTTTTTTCTTGATTTTTTTAATTTCCCTTCTTTTTGGTTTTTAATTTAAAAGTATCTAAACTATTTTTGGGTCGGGATCTGGGGATCGGCCATGGCTGTTCCACATATTCGATCCATGTCAGTATTCCATGATGTTTATGGTGTCATTCTTGTTGTCTATTTCATTGATGTTTATGGTGTCATTCTTGTTGTCTATTTCATTGAAGCCTACTCTATCTTTTTCTTGATAAACTGTAACTGCACTTTCTAGAACTTATTTCAGGTGGGTATCTTCATGTGTTTATTCTTAATAAAGTTGGTGGTTTCTGTCAAGTTTTTCTTCAGAGGATACTGAGAATGTGCATATGTGTGGCTGATGGTTTAAGTTGGACCTTGGTCCTTTGACTTCTGTTGTTTTTTCTATTTCTTCTCCTTTGACTACTATTCCTATTTCTATTTCTTCCATGTTTCCCTTGTACAGCTCATCTGTGGCTAGGTTTGCATTCATACCAGCATTAATGCGCCAAATACCACCAGCTCAACCCTGTCTACTGTATATAGAATTTCTTGCTTCCTGATTAATTGTCCTCTTGGGCATTTGATGACAGAAAAGTTTGCAACTTGTAGATGTACCTTTCTTCTTTCCCTTTTCTCTTTCCTGATGATTTTCTCTGGCTTTCCATACTTTTTTTTTTTGTGTGTCATTGATGATTTTTCATTTTTTCAGGTACTTTTTGTCCACACATTTGATCCCCCATTTGGTCATTACTCATTTTCTACGTCTTTCTATGCACATGTTCATTAATTTATCTCTTTCAATTGCTTTTTAAGTGCAGATTTTCCTTTGGTTTACATGTTACTTGACTCCCCCTTTGTCCTTTTAAGGTACATTATATTGTTATCTTCAAACTTTCTAGCATTTTCTTTTAGGGTTTGTTTACTTTTTAGTCCCTACAAATAAGGGGATAAGGCTCTGATGATGATGACGAGGCCCTACAAATAAGCGTATTTCCTTATTGGTCCCTCAAATTGTTTTTTTAATCCCTGAAATCTTTTAACTCTTGCGTAAAAGCCCATCTGATTTGCAGCCATTAAAAAAAGAGACTATGCTAGAGCATATTCTATCTGACAGTAATGGTGGATTTGAAATACGTAAAATACCCTAACTGCATCTCCCATCCCCTGCTCTCCCCTCCCATCCATTTCCTTCTTCCTCGAGACCGGCGACTCCGCTGGGCATCTCCGGCATCACTCACTGCACTTGAGTCTGCGCTCTAGATCCCATTCTCTAGCAGTTGGATCTACCACCAGAGAAACCTCCCCCAAAGCCGCTAGCATCCTCCCTAGCGTAATCAGCTTGTCGTATCTGTGCATGCTCTGCCTACCCCTGTGGGAAGTAGTAGACCAGCGAGTTCACCAAAGGCATCTGAACCATCCCCCCGGCACAGGCATGCCAGAGCTGAGGATCCAAGCACTTTTCTGCTTCCCTCATGGTGGGTTGTCGAAGAAGCCGGAGGGGCGAGCGGTGAATGTTGGCCACCAAGCCGCTCTGCCTCCAGAGTATCTAAACTACTACCCCCTTGAAGTATGCTGCGATGGAAGATGGATACTAGATAGACAAATAGATGAAAAGAAAGAGTATTTGTTGCCTTCTGTCTTAGGCAAAAACAAAGGAGTCTAATCAACAACGAGACACATGCTACAGAAATCTTTGCATCTGTGTGATTCCCACTTCACTCACCAGCAATGAGATTTGGGAAAGGGTGGGGGGTAGCAAACATGAAGACATGGGGGCCAAAATCCCAAGCCTGGATGCCAGTGACAGTAGGAACAACCATCTCCTCTTCACCCTCTTCTGTCCAGAATAAACAGATCAAAAGAACAAAAGGGAGAGGGGAACGAAGGCCTCCCACTCCATCGAGACAACCCCCACCCCAGAATTTGTCCAATCCCTCTCCTTCACTGAAGAAAGATCTCACCTTTTGTAGATAACTCTCCGACCATTCTTATCCCCACTTCTTCCCTCACAGAAGCCCAGGCCACAGCAAGATCTTCCTTTTGTGTTCCTCGCAGTGAGGGAGGTAGGAGCGCTTACCCAGTGAGTGTCTGTATCTGGAGATCGCCGCCGCAGGCACCGACGTTGGATGAAGAGGGAGAAAAAGTGTAAGTCGGAGGCTCAAGTGTGACTAACTAGGGGCAATGTAGTATTTTCCTATTGTCTGGTTAGTTTAACTAGAGTAGGGTTGCACTCTGATTATGGAATTGAACAACACAGACTAAAAAGGACAAGGCGAAGATTTCAGGGACTAAAAAAAATAATAGTTGTATTTAAGGGACCAATAAGGAAATACGATTATTTGTAGGGACTCAAAATATAAAAAAGAACCCTTTCTTTTATTGTGCTTGGTGAGAGTCAGTCTTCAAGTCTCTTTTAGTTTCACATGTAATTTTCTAAGAAGACTGGATCTAACCTTTTGCCCACGTTTTCATTTTTGTGCATATTCTCATATACCAGACAGTTTTCAAGTTCCTTTGTACTGCAAAGTGTCCAACCGAAAACATGTGTGGCTTTCCCACCTTGGAAGGGCATCCTCCTAACATGAAAATAGTATCCTCAGGCACCTTATCACTCTATGTGAGGGAGAAGATCAGATTCTGTCAGGGAAGATGGTCTGGCTGTGAGCCCTGGTTGGCTTATTTCCAGCCCCTTGGAGAATCTTATGGAATCCTACGGTAGCAGTGGTGGGTTGTTTGATACCAGAGAGGCAAGCAGTGGATGGACACCCACATTTAGGAGGGCCACCCACGAGGATGAGACTCGCCAACTAGGAGTCATGGTGCCCTTGTTAGAAGAGCTTGTTCTCTAATATTCAGATGATGGGTGAATGTGGGATCATGATGTCAGATTATAGTAAAATCTACCCCTCACAGCTGAAAGCTGATGGGAAGTTGTGCATGAGAGGCTTCAAACTTCTGATATTCTCTTGCATAAGGATTTTAGGGGAATTAGAAACGTGTAAACTTTGTGAGTAGAAAGACACGGATTGGGCTTGGATCAGCTAACCCAATCCATATTAATGATGAGCCCTATCTAGAGATGATCCATCCCAATGTGGAAGTAGGTTTAAATATTTTTTAAAAAAATATTCTGAAGGGACCCCTACTTTACCTTCTCAAAATGCCCCTCCTCTACTTTCTCCTTTTGCCCTCGAGTAGGAAGAGGGAGAAGGCAAAGACGAGAAGCAGGAACGGCGATTGCAGCAGGAACGACACTTCTGGTGATGTAGGCAGGTGGTGAGGGCGGCACTACAAGTTTTTCTTTTCATGTTTTTTTCTTCTTCATTTGTTCTTCCTCTCCTCTCTTCCTTTTTGTTTCTTCTTCTTCGATCTGGCTTGATCTATGGCAGATCAATCCAATTCAGCCAAACTCTTTTGGGACTTGTGGATCAAGGAGTCAGAGTTGGGTTGCTTTGGCAAAAATCCCATTGGGCCGACCAATGCAATCTGGTTTTGCCTTCCTTGGACACAATGGAATCTCCAATTGTCATCTGCCCACTTGTTGAGCTGTTTGAACTTTGAATGATCTTTCGGGAAACACAGGTTCTCTGGACTATGGAGACTGGACGCTGAAACCCTGTTAGAGCATGATATGGTCCTTAAAATGGAGTCTAGCAGGTCAGCTTCGTGAAAAAAAGATTCTAATAATAATGATAAGGCGACAGACAGGTCTTGGTTCTGCAACTATGCTGTGAAGAGCCTTCCAAAAGAGAAATGCATGCTGTGGGAAAGAAAGAACCAACTGTTTAGCAGGACTGGCTGGGCTTCTTTGTTGATGATCGAATGCTTGAGTAACTATGGCATTATGTGGACAGTGAACTCAGTGCTCCTCTACCTATTATAACCTTAACCTTGCATTATTAGGATAGGATATACCATAGTTTGTTAATTGTATAGAAGAATGTCACATAAATTTATTGAAACCTCAAAAGATCAAATGGTATTGTAAGGAACTTGATTTCCTGATACTGTGTTATGTGAACTTGAAGGAACAAGTATACAAAGACATTCATTAAGCAAAATTATATTCCATTTCCAAACTGAGATGCCTCTTTCCAAGCAGCAACAGACCTAATGGAAAAGATGATTAGAAGAATACCGTGCCCTTGTCTTTAAAAGAAAAGTAATGTTTGGCGCTTATGAGTATTTTCTATGCTTCGAGCCATCATCTTTCTTTTTCTTCACAACAACCAGTGCATAAGGCTCACATATTTAGCTTCTGCTGTAATATGGTTTTTGTCTCCAGTTGCATCTTCATGTGCAATTAACTTGCTTATTTATATGAGGAAAACAGAGGTGATTGACCTTTGGTTGACTAGGTGCAGAAAAAGTTATTAGACTTCTTAGTTATGACTCTTAATGCCGCTATATATCTTTGTATCCAAGAGGCAAATGTGAATTCCTTATTCTTAACTTTCGTCATTTTATTTATTTCAGTCAATTAGCGAACTGGAGGATCTCCTGCCGGTTTCTGAAGCATGTATCTTGCTGGATTGGCAAACACATGGACAAGGCTGTCGTGTCTGATGTACTTGAACTTGGTGATCGCTCTACTAGTGATGTCACCATTCGTTTGAGAAACAGAGATGGAAGACCAGAGTGGTTCTTCTGTCATTCATTTGTTCTCTCAAAAAAGAGCAGGTTCTTTGCAGAGAGGCTTTCTGATGGTGCATCTACTCATCTAAGCCTCAATTCTACTAATTGTGTTGAGATTTATTGTTCAGGATCAGAGTATGACTATCATGTGAAGCTTTTAAAGCTTCTTTATCTCACAGAGGATCCACCCCTGGAGTCATGGGAATCCGTGAAGACTGCTCTTGGTGTTCTTCAGGCTTCAGTTACTCTTGGCTGTGAGGGCATTACCAAAAGTTGCACCCAGTACCTGGAAGCTGTGCCATGGGATGAAAAGGAGGAGGAAGATATTATAAAAGCAGCGCCAAAACTGGGTCCTGCGGTGATGCCCATATTGGCTCGAATTCAACCTGTCGACAAGAATGCCACCAAGGATGTTCTCATCTCAGCAATTCGTTTTGCCACTACAGTGGATGAATCATTTCCGCCTTTCACTGATGAATTGAAAACCTCTGCTCAGGAACAAGTGGAATACATGCTGATGGAGGATGAGGAGACACCTCTACTAACACTAGATGAAGATGTGAAATCGGAGTTGAAGACTGGTCTTTCTAAACTGTTCTCTACATTTGATGCAGAATTAGCTTCACTCGCTGAGGACTTCAATCACTCACCTGAGACTTCAGAGCAGAAAGTTTTGCAGAGTCTAACAGATCTGGAGTGGTCCTCTGTCATACTCCCTAAGCTCAATCTAATGCAGGAATTTGTCTCCCACTGGACACAAATCTCTTGTAAAGTACTGTCGATAGTCCAGGGTGAAAAATTTGATTCCGGAATATGGGCATTGAAAGCAAAACTAATAGATGTGGCTGGTAAGGCTTTGGAGGCTGTTGGATATGGCACCGTCATCCTTCCAGCTCCATCTAGGTTCCAGCTACTCAAGACTTGGCTTCCTTACATAAGGAAGATGAAACCTTTACTAGATATGCAGGCTGAGGAGGACGAGTCCTTCCCATACAAGATGGATGGAGATCTGTGTCAGACAATCGAGGGGGCGATTACCTCTCTGGTACTTGCGCTTCCATCAAACGACCAGGTGCAGATTTTGACTGATTGGATGAAGGAAGAACATCTGAGGTTCCCAGACCTGAGTGAGGCATTTGAGGTCTGGTCTTATAGAGCAAAAGCTGCAAAGAGAAGGCTGGCTGTGGGCCTCGATGGCATAGGCAATCCCCCTGTCAGCCTTTGATGAACATCAGTTTCTGCATTGTTGTATGAATTGTTGTCTGGAATTAATTGCCCTGTCCCCCCCCCCCCCCAACCCCAAACCCTACCACGTTGTTGTAATGGAGAAGGAGCTTATTGTATTCTTATAGCATTGATGCATACAATGCAGGCCTCCGATTTCCCCTTGAAATTATAGACTCCGGCATGCCCGAGTCTGTGCCATCTGTAAAAGGAAAACCCTTGTATCAAGGAGAGTATTCAGACTTGGCCTTTTCATCGTTTGTATATTAGACTTTGGTCCACCGATTGATGATGTCATGGGATATGATTGCTACTCTCCCTCTTCTGTAAAACAAATTTGTAAACTAAATGGTTTCTGATCCATTTCTTACTTTCGTATTCCAGCTCCAACAAAATTACTGGCCACAATAGTGAAGTTGTATGGTACATTTCCCTGTTGTCGTAGGATGCGATTTACCGAGAGACTTCTACTAGTATTCATGACAGTCCTAACGCATCTTTTCACCACTCAAAAGACTCTACATCCCATGCACCAAACATAAATGCACACATTTATTGACCACGACTTTACTCTTCAAGGTAAAACTTTTGAAAAACACGACATTGAAGATATCTTCAAATAGGACATGGCTTTTTTGGCTATATCTTGAAAACCGGTTTTAACCCTAAATAATGGGATAAGGCTCTGATGATGATGATGATGTTCTTGAAAATCGGTTTTAAACAAAAAAAAAAATAGTTTTGCATTCTTTTTAAGGACATATTTGCATCCTCTAAAACACCTTGCCTACAGTTCTGTCAAGCAGATTACTTCTCAAAAGAAAAATTATCCAGTTATGCTTTCTTTTCCCTGCCTAGACCCTCCTCCTCTACTCATATGAGCAGGGGAACAGGAATAGCGATGGTTCCCTGGATTCTTTGGCTTGCCCTTTTAAGGCTTTAACCCTTTCTCTTGTTCTGCTTCTTGTCTTGAATGCGTTTGCCCTTGCACCCTTTAATTCCTGTATCACTTTCATCCTAATCCTCCCTTCCACCTTTCTCATGACTGTTCCAAACATCATAAGAAGAGAAGAAATCCTATACTACATCGTCCATAATAAATAGCAGGAGATCTTCGTAAGTATAACCCTATTTTATGCATAATTGCAAAAGAAATGCCATTCTTAGACATATACTCATCTATAATCACACCACCAAAAAATTATTTTAAGAAAAGTGTTGCAAATATCTCGGCTTGTTGTTTCCCAAACAATCTGATCATAAAAATAATTTCTTGTTAATGCACACTGTTACACGCTTTGTTCTGAACAGTTAACCGTTGGGATGCTTTTGCTACGGGAAGATATATATCATATATGTATATATACGAGTGGCACTTATAGAATTAGATGTTTGAGAAGGTTATTCTTACCATTATCCCTAATAAATTAGATTAAATGCCCAGTCTCCACCCTAATTCGCGGGTCGTTCTTGGCATGTAGACCGGTCCGGTCCTCCTGTGGAGGCGCCCATCAAACAGGAAGACCGGGACCAGCCACGGGCATTTAAGAAAGACAACTACTCGAGTGGAGACAGCAAGCAGTTGGCAAAGAGATGGACCAGCTCAAGCGTCAACCGTTCCCAATTGCAAGCATTTGAAGAATCTTTCTTCTACTCCAAATATTGGTCAGGGCATCGATGACGACGATGAGCAAGTGGGAATCCAACAGCACTTGGTGCAAGGGGCCAGTGTCCAATTACCTCACTTAAGAGAGTAATATGTGCATTAAAGTGATGAGGTGGCAGATTAATCGAATCATCAATAATTCTCGAGCACTTAAAATACTCTCTCAACTCTTCATCTTCCAATCCAAAACATTGGTGATGGCATAGGGGGAACGTTTATTGCACTTAGGTCAATGGGTTAGTCCTTGTTGGAATATTTGGAGTTTAATCTAAAAATTTTGTTTTTGATTTCATTCGGTTTGATAAACTCTACAAAAAAATTCTTGACTCTCTAATGTGAGATTTTTCACCTCATGTTAGACTGGTTCTTGTGATTTATCCTATATTAGAGGCGGAGAAATAATTCTTCTCTTTTTTAGGCTTGTTTATTTTCCATAGAGATGTATATCTTAATGGGAAAGTATGGACAAGGGACTATTGGGTTTGGGCCACCTCTCACACGTGCGTGCAATGCTAATGAGACGTGGCACATGTGGAGGTCCAACTAATCGCCTACGTGGCTTCTTTATTTTTATTTTTTGCACATTATCTTTTAATTGACTATTTGAATTCCTCTTGGATATATACTCTTGCCGGTTTTAGAGTCCAAACGGTCGCCCTCCCTTAATGGAGGATATTACCGCAACAGGTATAAGAGAAGAGGAATTGAGCCCTCTTTCTATTGCATGTTCTTTGTTGCTCTCTCTACTTAGTGTGTTCTTCTCGATCCCCTCTGTTTTCGATTTTGAGAGCTAGTAGTCAATCTGAAGAAGTGTTCGTTCGACATGTGATTGGAGTACACTATCGTGCTATCTGTGTGTGGGTCGTCATATATTGGGAAGAGTTCACTATCATATTATTACACCGTGATAGGGCTAAAACACTTCAAAGAAAGTGACATCTCACTTTAGCTCTGAATTTGCTTACCTTCGTCTTCTCTTTCCTATCTATTTGCCTATACTAAATTGATAGATTGTCTGCTTTTATATTTCAGAATTCAACAGTCCCCTACTATCTTATTTGCCTATACTAAATTGATAGATTGTCACTTATTTCTCGCTCTTATCCAAGGTCGTACATATATATTTGTAACCTTATTGCTTATTTACACTAATTATAGAAAAGTATACTTGCCATCTCATCACTTATTTCTTATTGCATGGAGCATATGATATTTTGTTTTCTAGAAAAAGAATATATATATATATATATAATATATATATATATATATATATATATATATATATATATATATATATAAGTTTACTATAAGTTTTGATATGATAGTATTTTTTATCTATGTGTAAGGTGCTGACACATTAAATTTGCCAGATGCAGAGGTGGGCATAATATACTCTATTTTTTCTTGGTGGCAAAAGGGGAGCTACCACTCAATTTACTAAGGTAAGCAAGATCTTAAGTACAACACATAAGAGACTGCATTAAGCATAGAAAGGGCAGATCTCAAAGATACAGCCAAACCAACAACACTTATTAGAACATAGGGAACATAATATATAAGCTTGGAGAAAAGAAACCTCAAATCAATAGATGCAAACACAAGAATCCCACGATAATAGACATGATCAAACCAAAAGTGGTGATAGACAAAGCAAAAGTAGAGGCTTGCTATGGGGAAGATAGGTTGGTTGCCTAAGACTGATAGTAGCTCAGATGACACACACAACCAGAATGTGTGTGAATGAGCTTCATAACACGAGCTAAAACTTGAATCTCCATAATCTCAGTGTTAGGAGATCCAGAGGCTTACCAACCTTGAGGAGGTGCCTCATTTTCTTAGCAACGTTTAGGTACACCAAGAAAATCCTATAGAAGTTGATGTAAATCTACACCCACTTAGACGTGGAAACTCTGCTAGGGGAACTAGAAAAGATCTCCGAAGAGCAAAAAGGGGCAAATTGACCTAGACAAAAAGGGACTAGAAAAGGAAGGGGCAAGAAGAAGAGAGGACAATGAAAGGTTGAAAAGAGAGGCAGATGGGGGGGGGGGGAGCAGAGGATGACAACGGTGTTGGATTTTTGGTTGGGGGGGGGGGAGAGGGTTAGATGGATGCGGGGTGTTGGTCCTTTTAGTACGGCAGCAAGGTAACCTAGAGGGGGGGTGAATAGATTTTCTAAAATCTGAAATAGAAACTTAAACACAGAAAATTATCACTTGAAAGTTTGGTTAGTTGAGTGTGATAGAGAGTAGCAGTGCGGAAGTAAATAAACAATCACACAAAGAACACAAGGAATTTATCCTCATTCGGCCCTTCCCACATGGAAGTCCTACGTCCAGTCCCCAAGCAATCTCTTGAAATTTTACTAACTAAGGGTATAGTCCCCCTCACGGACAGTACAACACCCAGCACCCCAGCTGGTCTTCTTCTCTTTCCCGGGCAAGAAGGCAGCTCACTTCTCTTACAGGTCAAGAAGCCAACCTCCTGGTACAAACTCCAGTGTGGTTCTGCTAGACTTAAACCCCTAGCTAGGTTCTACACTATATACAGTTCTACAGCCAGACAGAAATCTTTCTTAGAAAAGAAAGAACAAAACTGAAAGTTTTACAAGAATGGACTCTAACCCAAAAACTCTCAGCAAAGGACTCTCCCCAGAATTACAATGAGCACAGAGAGAGAGTGAAGATAGGAGAAGGAGCTTGAAGCTTGGAGGCTTCAGATGCTTGAGCACTTCTTCTTGGGCTCGGGCTCTTTCTCTCTTTTTCTTTGAGTGTATCTGGAGTTCAGGTTCTTCACTGGATGTACACTCCTTTAAAAATCTTCAGAAAAGCTCTCTTTTTATTCTTCAACCATGCTTCATCTTTTATATGAGTAGCTTTGAATAGATCCATTGAAGAAATCCATTGGAACTCTTCTAGTCGTTGCTGATCTTTCTATTCTTCTTCTTTTGACTGTCAGCCACTTGGTGGTCTTCGAGGTCTGTAAGCATATAAGAAGGTTTTTAGATTAAAGAGTGTTTCTGTCAAAAATGCTCATACCTCTATGTTTCCTGCTGTCACCCAGAAGTGGTAGGTAAGCCCTTTTTGTCTGACAGGAAAGAAGAGATCAAGAGAGATAAGAAAAAAGATCTTCTGTCAGAAAGATAGAAGATTACGTAAATGAAATATATTTGACTTTTCATTAGGTGTCAAAAACATTTGAAACATGTGAGTATAAAGGAAATCGATGTTTAAGTTGAAATCTATGTTTGAATAGAATCCATGTTCTAATGAAATTGATGTTTCCAAGAGAATCGATGTTTATTTGAAATCGATGTTTGAACAAAATCGATGTTTAAGTGAAATCGATGTTTGCATGAAATCGATGTTTGAACAAAATCGATGTTAAGTGAAAGCAAATCGTTGTTTTGATCAAATCGTTCTTTAAGTAAAAGCAAATTGTTGTTTGCTATCAAATCGTTGTTTTAGTAAAGGCAAATCGTTATTTGTCTTATCGAATCGTTACAGCGATCAAATCGTTGTTTAACTTATCGAATCGTTACAGCGATCAAATCGTTGTTTAACTTATCGAATCGTTACAGCGATCAAATCGTTGTTTAACTTATCGAATCGTTATAGCAATCAAATCGTTGTTATCGAATCGTTACAGCGATCAAATCGTTGTTTAACTTATCGAATCGTTACAGCGATCAAATCATTGTTTAACTTATCAAATCGATGTTCTATCAAGGGAATCGATGTGGCACTTAGTGAACTGAAGTCTATGTATATTGAATAGACATCGATTTTACTTTTCAGTGCAGATCACACAGCGATAGTATAATAAATTTATATTTATTAGGAAAATATGATATTAAATGTATTTAATAATATTTAATTAATCATAAGTTTTGTTATCACAAAAAATAAAGGTAAAATATAAGAGTGGTTCAGCAATCTCCCCATTTTTGGTGATGACAAAACTTATGAGAATTTTCTGACAAAAAAATACTTAAAAGTATAGAAAATACAGAAAATTTACAGATAATGCATACTATGCATACTCTCCCCCTTTTTGTCACTAACCAAAAAGGAAGGATCTTACCATGCATTCTCTCCCCTTTTTGTGAAAATTTCTTACCATTTGAGGGGTTCAACAATGATTGACATTAATGAATGAGTGCTCCCCTGAATGAGAGATTCCACCTGAATGAGACTTGCAAATAGTTGTTAGTAATACTAAAATTTAAAAAATAAAATTATGACTACTCTCTCTTCAAATATGAGTTGGATGAAGAGCTGGTAGTCACCAATGCCTTGAGCATCCTTGATCCTGATGCTCTAAGGCTATTCTGTAAATAAATTACTCGAAGTAGGTACCCAAATCTTTTGGGTCCTTGATGGTTAGATGCATGAAAATATCCTTTCGAAATCCATACTAGGTGTCTTGTTGTGCAGGTGTTTATTGTGTGTCCTAATTTATTGCAATGAGAGCAGCAATGAATATAATTGTTTTGCAGTTCTTATTGTCTTTGTAATGTCTGTTTAGAACACAATTTTTGGAAACATTTTCCTTTTGATAGAGCTTGTTCATTACAGACGCCGTTTTCTGAGGCATCTTGGTTTCTTTCACGAATTTTGGCAATGGATATTTTTCAGGAATTATGACTTGTTTTCCTTTTTCAGGAGGTTTGTATCTAATACCTTGTTTATTGTTTCAGATTTTGATCCTTTTAAGCATAGAGTTAGAGATATTTTACCTTTAGTTAATTTCTAACTGATTCTTTTAAATAAATATTTCTTCAGTTAGAGTTTTTAATTTTTTTTATTCTTGCTTTCTAAATATTCATTTAAAAGATGATTATTATCTTTACTTTCCTCTAATTATTTTTCTAATTGTTCCATTTCAGATTTAAGATTAGATTGGTGAAATCTAAGCAAGTGATGTTATTTTTCAAAATTTTAATTCTTTTAGAACATCTTTATGTTTTTTATAAAGTTCATTAAAGACTTCTTCTAAGTCTTCAGACTCTGACCCTGAATCAGTGCATGAATCAAAAGATGGGTCAGAATGTACCTCATCTAGTCCTACCATGAGGGCTAGACTTACCTGCTCTTTTTCGGACTCTGAGCTTGATGATTCTGAAGTTGTGGCCTCTTCATTGTCCAAAGCAGCAGCCATGACTTTTCTTTTGAATTTCTTGTGCTGCTTCTTGGATTTTTTTGGCTGACCAGTCTTCTTGAGTCTTGGACAATCTGGTCTTAGATGTCCAAGTTTTCTGCATTCATAGCAGACTGGTTCTTTTTTTTTCTCTCTTTCTTTTGGATCCTCCTTGATTTTTTTTCTTGTTGAGAATTTTCTGAAGTTTGGATAGGACATCATCCACATCGCTGTCTTTAGAACCTGCATTTTTTGAACTAGAAGAAGAAGAAGAGGTGGAAGGAGCAGTGCAACTTTAAGAGCATTAGTGAGTTTTTTCTTGGAAGAGCTTTCAGATAGTCGCTCCATATTGATTTCATGTGCCATGAGAGAGCCAATTAATTTATCAATAGAAACTTGGTTAGATCATATGCTTCTTCAATAGTTGTGACCTTAGGGGTCCATGAAATAGTTAAAGACCTAAGTATCTTTCTGACAGTTTTCTCATCAGAAAGATTTTTGCCGAAAGAACTTAGACAACTACTATACTCGAAAATCTATTATACATTTGAGTAATATTTTCGTTAGGAAGCATTTTAAATTACTCATATTGTGAGACAAGAATATATATCCTAGTTTGTTTTACTTTATCTGTTCCTTCATAAGTTACCAGCAGTTTATCTCATATTTCTTTAGCTGATTTACATGCAGATACTCTACTAAATTCTCTTTTGGATAATGTACAACATAAATAGTTCTTAGCTTTAAAGTTTAAAGATAATTTACTTTTATCTACTGCTGTAATAGCAGTAGTAGTACCTTCCAGCAGGAATAATAACATAATCACCTACCTCTATTACCTGCACAGATCAAAGTTTGTGCCTCGAATGAAGCATTTCATTCTCATCTTCCAATATTGGTAATCCTCTCCATCGAAGAATGGAGGTCTGGTGTCTGATTGACCTTCAACAAATCTTTGAGCTGCCATGGATCTTCTCTAAGATCGTTGGATCTTCTTAATGATCAGAGAACCTCGCTATGATACCACTTGTTGGCCCTTTTGGTACGGCAGCAAGCTAACCTAGAGGGGGGGTGAATAGGTTTTCTGAAATCTAAAATAGAAACTTAAACACATAAAATTATCACTTGAAAGTTTGGTTAGTTGAGTGTGATAGAGAGTAGCAGGCAGAAGTAAATAAACAATCACACAAAGAACACAAGGAATTTACCCTAGTTCGGCTCTTCCCACATGGAAGTCCTACGTCTAGTCCCCAAGCAATCTCTTGAGATTTTACTAACCAAGGGTACAGTCCCCCTCACGGACAGTACAACACTTAGCACCCCAGCTGGTCTTCTTTCTTCCCGGCAAGAAGGCAGCCCACTTCTCTTACAGGTCAAGAAGCCAACCTCCTGGTACAAACCTCAGTGCGGTTCTGCTAGACTTAAACCTCTAGCTAGGTTCTACACTGTATACAGTCCTACAGCCAGGCAGAAATCTTTTTTAGAAAAGAAAGAACAAAACTGAGAGTTTTACAAGAATGGACTCTAACCTAAAAACTCTCAGCAAAGGACTCTCCCCAGAAATTATAATGAGCATAGAGAGAGAGTGTGAAGAGAGGAGAAAGAGCTTGAAGCTTGGAGGCTTCAGATGCTTGAGCACTTCTTCTTGGGCTCGGGCTATTTCTCTCTTTTTCTTTGAGTGTATCTGGAGTTCAGGTTCTTCACTGGATGTACACTCCTTTAAAGATCTTCAGGAAAGCTCTCTTTTTGTTCTTCAGCCATGCTTCATCTTTTATATGAGCAGCTTTGAATAGATCCGCTGAAGAGATCCGTTGGAACTCTTCTAGTCGTTGTTGATCTTTCTATTCTTCTTCTTCTGACTGTCAGCCACTTGGTGGTCTTCGAGGTCTGCAAGCATAGAAGAAGGTTTTTAGATTAAAGAGTGTTTTTGTCAAAAAGGCTCATACCTCTATGTTTCCTGCTGTCACCCAGAAGTGGTAGGTAAGCCCTTTTTGTCTGACAGGAAAGAAGAGATCTAGAGAGATAAGCAAAAAGATCTTCTGTCAGAAAGATAGAAGATTACGTAAATGAAATATATTTGACTTTTTATTAGGCGCCAAAAATATTTGAAACATCTGAGTATAAAGGAAATCGATGTTTAAGTTGAAATCTATGTTTGAATAGAATCCATATTCTAATAAAATCGATGTTTCCAACAGAATCGATGTTTATGAAATCGATGCTTGAACAAAATTGTTTGCATGAAATCGATATTTGCATGAAATCGATATTGAACAAAATCTATGTTTAAGTGAAAGCAAATCGTTGTTTTGATCAAATCGTTCTTTAAGTAAAGACAAATCATTGTTTGCTATCAAATCGTTGTTTTAGTAAAGGTAAATCGTTGTTTGCCTTATCAAATCGTTACAACGATCAATCGTTGTTTAACTTATCGAATCGTTACAGCGATCAAATCGTTGTTTAACTTATCGAATCGTTATAGTGATCAAATCATTGTTTAACTTATCGAATCGTTACAGTGATCAAATCGTTGTTATCGATCGTTACAGCGATCAAATCGTTGTTTAACTTATCGAATCGTTACAGCGATCAAATTGTTGTTTAACTTATCGAATCGATGTTCTATCAAGAAAATCGATGTGGCACTTAATGAATTGAAGTCGATGTATATTGAATAGACATCGATTTTGCTTTTCAGTGTAGATCACATAGCGATAGTACAATAAATTTATATTTAATAGAAAAATATGATATTAAATATATTTAATAATATTTAATTAATCATAAAATTTATTATCATCAAAATATAAGGGTAAAATATAAGAGTGGTTCAACACGGGGGACTAGGGAAAAAACAAGGGGGAGGGGGGGGGGGCAAAAGATGATGACAATGTTGGGTGGGGGGAGGAGGTTAGATGGGAGTAGGGGGATAGGTAAATGGCGAGGGGGGGGGGGAAGAGAACAATGACGACAGTGGGGCAGGGCATGACCGGGGAAGAAACATAGATAAGGGGAGGGAGGAGAAGAAATAGACAACAAGAGGAAGAAGAGAGGGGAGCAAAGCTAGTAGGAGACATAGAGAGAGATCTCATAAAAATAAGGCCAAAACGGAAGGAGATAGAGCGAGTAAGAGAAACAATAGGAGGAGGAGAGGGAGAACCACAACACAAAAAGCCAAGGGGGGGGGGGGGGGGGTGGGGGGTGGGAGGGAGACCCTGAAGGAGCTCCCCCCACCCGAGGAACTTGTCGCAGAATCGGTGTGAAAATTGTTGGGGAGGCGACCTCCAACGACAATAGATCCTTCCAATGAAACCGTCGAACGAGGAAATCTGCTCAAAACCCCCTAAACCAACTAGAGTTTAGAGCGACCTAGACTCCGCTGGAAATTAGGGCTGTAAACGGAGTGGATACGGAGCAGATATGGGCTTTCCGGTTCCGATCCGAATAGTTAATCGGATAGTTCGTATCCGCTCCGAATATAATTCGAATACGAAGCGGATAATTTAATCGGATAATTTTCGGATTCGAGCGGATACGGATATTATCCTTCAGAAATATAAGCTTAATAAAATATATTAAGTGATCTAAAAATTAAAAATATTAAAAAAAATCTATAAAAATTATAAAAAAGTATAAATATACAAAATACTCTCTAAACAAAATTAACATTAGATAAATTAAATATTTATAATTATATATGGATCATTAGATTTAGATTTAATGGTCAAAAATAACTTCATTTCGGAGCGGATCTTAAACGGAGCGGATCACCTGTTTCCGTATCCGCTCTGTTTATTAACCGGATAATATCCGTATCCGAAATCCGCTCCGCCGGATATTTGTTAAACAGATAATATCTAAATAATCGGATACGAATTCAAATCGGATCCGGATATTATTCGGATCCGTTTACAGCCCTACTGGAAATCACACAATAACATGGCAATAGACTCAATCCAGCTCTTTGCTACGTCCCTATATGTTTGTAGATAGCACCAAAAATATGAAGTATGCACAAATGTGCGTTTAAAGTAGTTTTTAGAATAAAGGCGAGACGACAAGAATTTATAGACAAACATGTGTTCATATGCACACTGTATATTCACATAGAAAAAAATGTTTATAGTTTTTTTTTAAAATAAAATAAAATAATATGAATAAAGCATTCGTCGAGTTATTGAATATTAAGTCTAGATAGATGTTGTATTTTTTTTGTTTTCAACCCCATATAGTCACATATTTGTGCATTAGTCATTGTCCACACCTACATTTGTTGGTAGTTTAGAATCTCTGAGTTTGTTTAGTGATGTTTATAAAAGTCGATTAAAGAGGATGTTTAATGAATAAATATGTAGGTATAAAGACTTGTACCTACCAAAGCAAGCTCATGAAAACTTATAAAATGGACATCTAGATTAAGGGGACTAATCGATAAATACAAAATATTACAATATCAAAAATTAAAAAGCTCATAACTACATTTTATTTTTTTTATTGTTATAAATATAGATTAGTAAAATGATAAATAGAAGGGTATCCAAATGTCATGTAATGTATAAGTGCAATCAAAGGGGTCAAATGTGCAACCAATGTATTGATTAATAGGTGCCCTAAAAACTGCAATAAATCCACTTTTGAAAATATAACAAATATTTATCAATTAGTATAGGTATCCAATACTTGATGGCAGAGTTCGTCATATCGTTAATCGTGCCGATTCGAATTTTTCTTGAGCCGATACGTACACCGCGTACCGTCGTGGCCCCCTCCTCTGTCTCGCCCCCCTCCCCCCCCAGTCCCCTTTCTCCTTTCTATCTCTCTCCCCCCCCCCTCCTCCGTCCGGCACACCCCCCCCCCCCCCCCCCGTACGTACACCGCGTACCGTCGTGGCCCCCTCCTCTGTCTCGCCCCCCTCCCCCCCCCCAGTCCCCTTTCTCCTTTCTATCTCTCTCCCCCCCCCCCCCCCCCCTCCGTCCGGCACACCCCCCCCCGTACGTACACCGCGTATCGTCGTGGCCCCCTCCTCTGTCTCGCCCCCCTCCCCCCCGTCCCCTTCTCCTTTCTATCTCTCCCTCCCCCCCTCCTCCGTCCGGCACCCCTTCCTCCCAAGGGCTCTCCCCACGACGCGGTGGCAAGTCGAGAGAGAGATAGAGAACATGAGAGAGAGAGAGAGAGAACGTGAGAGATGGAAAAGAAATATAAGGGGGAGAGTCTGATATCAACTTTTGTCAGGCACGATGAGGCTTGCTTGATGGTTAGGTATCCAATCCTCTGTTGTACGTGCTCGTGCACCGGGTGGGACGGGTACAATGCGCCATCCGTGACCCGTTCCTACCTGTTGATCGCGGGGAGGACCATGCCCCCACTCTCTAGGGCCGTGGAATTGGACGGTGGCGGGTGGAACGGGAGGTGAGCTTATGGAGGGTGACCGTAACCCTACGCCCCGTCCTCCTCGTGTCCTTTCTTGTTCCTCTTTATTCCGCTTCTGGGAATTCTTCGTTAGAACTTTCCACGCCTTCATCGTCTTCTTCTCCCCCTCCCCCCCCATTCTATAAAGCTCGACTGTTCTTCTCAACTCCTCCTCGGCTTGGCTCGGCAGTGAGCGAAACCCATCAGCGTGCTTCCGCTGTTGATCGGGACCGCCGGGGGCCGCTACCTCTGTCTGCTTGTAGAGGGAGAGAGAGAGAGAGAGAGAAAGGGAAGAATCCCGCTTGCTCTCTCCCTCTCTTTCTATCTCTGTTTCTGTCTTCTGTAGATGGCGAAGCTGTACGTGGAGGCGGCGCCGCCGCTGGATCTGAACAAGAACACGGAGTGGTTCATGTACCCCGGGGTGTGGACGACCTACATCCTCATCTTGTTCTTCTCCTGGCTCATCGTTCTCTCCGTCTTCGGTTGCACGCCCGGCATGTCCTGGACCATCGTCAACCTCTCCCACTTTGCGGTGAGATTGGTGCTCCCCCCCTTCGCCTTCCGTTCTTCTCTCTGCCGTTCTCTCCGCCTCGGGTTTCCTGATGATCCGTTCGCTGCTGGGTTGGGTTGGCTTTGCGGGTCTGATTGGATGTTGTTCTTGTTGCCATTCGTCGTTGCTCGTCCTGTTTATGATCCGCCATTCCTGCATGTTTATACTGCTTTTAACTTACTTGAGATTTAAATTTTGAGCGGGTGAAGAGCCTGCTGATTGTCATTCTTCCGAAAGATGATAGCTTTGACGGTATTTCATCTGCTTGAACGACCAATCTTCCCATTCTCCATCAATGATGTGTGTTGTTTTCATAAAGTTAATGGAGTTTGTGTGAGAAGTGTGCTCCGGGAGCTTAGTATAGAGAGCACGGTGAGGAATCAGCAGGCATGCACACCGTTTACCTAATGCTTCTGTCAGCCTTCTGAGCCACTGGGAACTCCCAAAGCAGAAACTTAGTGAAGCAAAGTTTGTACTATGAGTTTCCAGCTGTTCATATTTTTACGAATTAGCAATTGGATTGTAGTGGCATCTTTTAATGCCTGGTGTAGCTGCATGTGTAGCTATTTCCTTCGTTATTTCCCTTGCTCTTGTTGGCTCAACTTCAAGGAATACAGTAAAATTGACTACGAGAAACAGTTTTTTAATATGTGTAGTATCTATAGTCTGCCTGCCCTTAATGAACTTTGCTTAGGACCAATGCTATGCCTCATGTTCCTGTTAAGATGGTAAAGATTTTGAACGTTAGTGAGGACTTACTTGTGAAGATCTTTGTATTCTAGCTGCCAGCATCTAAAGGGATTGTAAATTCAATTAATAGATTTTCTTTGAATACCAGGATCAAACCCACCTTGTCTAGGATTAATCATGTATCATTAGTAGCCCGAGCTATGGGGAGGCCAAACATCTCTCAGGCAGTGGGCCCAAACGGCCCAGATAAACTTTCGTTGTTGATGAGCTTGTATCTTAAGATATCGTAGTGTTTATTTCCTTTCTCCATGTCAGAGAAGATTCTCCCCAGATAGATTAAATCATAATGAGCAGTGAGATAGCATATGCTATTAAAAGAGAGAATTCCAACGTATTGTTCCAAACAAGTAGCCCTGAAGCTGTGCTGTGGATGCTAACCTGCAAGTAGCATCATGATTCATGAGAACCATAAATGAAAAGAATATGCTAGTTAAACCTATATGCATCTTGCATTATAACATTTGAGCACCCAATGAAGTATATGTGAACTCTCAACTTCAGCGTCTCTCAATCATGTCTTCCAAAAGTTGTATTTCAGTTGCAATCCATTTATTATCCTGTGGCTTAATTTCGGTGTATTTCATTTAGTCTAATTACATACATGCCTTTATACCAAATTAATCCTTCAAGCTGATTGATTTCTTATCGATCTCTCTTCCCCTCGTTGCTGAATCATGGAAATCCCCACATACATTTCATTGATGTGGAAGTAGTGGAGATTCATGTGAACCATTTACAGATTATAGCAGAGTTGCAAAAATATGCCTGGCTTTTCTTCCATTGTTCAAGTATTCCTTTGTAGAGTTAATGATCATTTCTAATGGTTTACAGTTCCTTCTTGTTTCCTTAGGAATAGAAGCTATGTATGCAGGCATAATTTTAACCAAAAATGAAGCAATAAGTCAATGACCCGTATTAACTGAACTTATTTTGTGAAATAACATGCAACAGCTAAAAAGTTGTTTTTTCTCTTCCAAATTTGTTTGCCTTTTCCTTTATTTCCCAGAATACTAATTGCTAAAATTATTTTATTAAATATGATATATTCTTTTTACAGAGTTTCCAATTTGTTTCAAACTGCATTAATATTAAATCCAACCATGTAGAAAGGTTTTCTACCATGTATAACAATTGGATCTTGCATAATTCTAAAGCATACATAGTAATTTACTAATTTTCTCAAGGATGGCTGATAATAATGACTCTTCAATTGCACCGGGGGACCTTGGGGGCTTTTAGGTTTATTGTGTCTGACTGGTGCCGAACTTCTCATTTCCTTTTGGTATTCATTTGGTGTCTGATTGCTTTCTGTTGCATTCTTTGTATTCTGGGTGAAATTTCATTTTCTATTTTAATACTCCCTTTTCTTATGGTCTATCATTTTCTTAACTTTCTTCAGGAATTTTCAATTGTCTACGACACTTGTCCATGCATCTTGATTCTAGTGTCCATGGTATCGTAATATTAGTGCATGCACAATTGTCATCGAAGACTTGTTAATATCCTGAATAATATCTAGCAGCCAAATTGTCCCAAACTAAGAAAGGTCTTCTTTTTTTGGTTGGCCATCAAAAGAATTTTATAAGAATTTTGTGGGCCATTGGCCAACATAATAGTATAGTGTGGCACGCTTGTCCATGCATCTTGCATATTTGTGCATGCAGAATTGAAGATTGATTAATATCATTTCTTTCTGTTTTGATCATTAAGTAGGAACTTCCTGATTTTTTTAACTGAAGAGGACTGTTGGACATTCTGTACAGGTTATATTTAGACCAAGGTTTGCTGTGCCGCTATACCATGCCGACTCGGGTTTCTTCTGGGTCGGTATAGTACGGTACGTACCGCACCAACCTCCACCCCCTCCCCCTTTTCTTCACCCTCTCCACTGCAACCCAGCCACCCCCTTCCCCCCTCTGGTGCTCCCCACGCCCCCCTTGCAACCTCCCCCCTCCGCCTCGGCGCTCCCCGACCCCCGGCTTCCCCCCCCCCCCTGCTGCAACCCAGCCCTCCCCTTACTTCTCCAGCACTCCCCATGCCCGCTTCCCCTCTCCGCGCTTCCCCTTCCCCTCCCTGCTTCCACTGGACCGACTGGACCTCATTGGGTCTGGTCAGATTGGGTGCAGATCCGGACCGAATCGTAGTGATCCGGCCCAGATCATGCCGAATCGCAACGGGTTGGGCGACCTGACCGCTGGGTCTCCGACACAATCCGGTATGCCACACGGTGAACCATGGTTTAGACCTAACAAGGGAATGACCGGACCGCATTGGGTCTGGTCGGATTGGGTTCGGATCTGGACCGACTTGTAGCGATCCGGTCCCGATCATGCCGGATTGCAATGGGTTGGGCGACCTGACCGCTGGGTCTCTGACACAATCCGGTATGCCGCACAGTGAACCATAGTTTAGATCTAAAAGGGAACAAAATATTGTAGAACAAAAAATTATGCAAGATAAGAGAAACTGACAGCCTAGTATTCTGTGTAATAGATAACATTTCTGCTACAATATATTTCAATATTATGTTTATATTAAAAATTAATATCTTCAATGTAGATGAGATTTATGTAGTTTCAACTTGGGAAAATTACATATATACCCCTAGAAAACACCACATTCTACTCATCATGTATACCCCATATTTTATGAAAACTCATTGGTTTTATATTGGGTTGAGACATTCAGGATCTGAGGAGAAAAGAGAGGGAGGGAGGGAGGGGAGAGGGGGGTGGGCAGGTTAGTCATTTTGCCCTCTAAATTCAACCATGGGTGCACCAAATTAGCAAAAGCTAACAGTAGGAGCATATATGATCTTATATGGTATAGTTCGGTATGGTGTTTTCTTTAGAGGTGTGAGGTAAGCAAGGCAACCAAGGGGTCATCTCAGCCTCAAAGGCCTATGTGTGTGAGGCAATTTATTATTAAAATAATATAGTTTTTCAGAAACATGAAATGCTTGCTGAAAACAGATATACTTCATAAAACTGAGTGAGAGGGAGAGGGAGCCGATCCCTCTTTGTGTTTGTGAGTGAGAGAGGGAGAGACTAGAGAGCACCCCCCCTCCCTGTGTCCCTTGTGGGTGACAGAGAGAGAGGGATAGAAAGGGTGGGGGTCTGTGCCGCCCCCCCTCGAGTGACTGTAAGGGAGGGGGAGAGAGAGAGAGAGATTGATCACCAATCGATTTTGATAACACAGGATGTATATGTAATTTTCCCTTTCACTTTCTCAGGAAGAGTCAAGTATTGGAGAATAAAAAAGTTCTAACTAATGATGCTCATTCACATCACTGTGAAACTGCATCTGAAGTTTCCGGATTCTTCCTGTGTTATTGCTTTTTCACATGATTGTGATTTTTCATTTTGATTTTCAGTCGGCTGTTGACTACTTATTTCAACATTTAAATTTCTTGCCACTTGTTGAGTTTGCCTGTTTCTACCATATATCATCAAAATAATTATTTTACATTTTCTCTTCCTGTTGATTTTGCTTGAACTATGCCTGATCATCTTTGGTTGGTTGCTTGTAGTGGCCTGACTGTCATTTATCTTTCAGGTGACATATAACTTTTTTCACTGGAAAAAGGGAACTCCCTTTGCTGAAGACCAGGGTGTCTATAACACATTGACATGGTGGGAACAGGTAGACAATGGCAAGCAGCTGACACGTAATAGAAAGTTTTTGACCGTTGCGCCAGTTGTGCTGTGAGTATACTCAATGTCTTCATATACACACAAAATATTATTAGTTGACACCAATTTGTTGTTATGACAAGCTTTTATGACAGAATGTTGCATGATGACAGAAATCATGCTTTACAAGCATTTAATGCAACATTAATCAAATTACATTTGTACACACATTCACATATGAATGCATTTGTCTTAAAGTTTAGTAAATATTGATGTATAAATTATGTTGAGAAAATGTTTTAGCATGTGCAGAGCATCTGTCAACGTACATGAATCATATTCTACAAGCATTTAATACTCTCTGCCCTATGATGGTTAATATTAGATCCAGTAAGCAGGCTTATAGACTATTAATGTTATTTTGCAATATAAATACTTTGTAATAGATGGCACTAGTCACTGTTTGTGATAAATGACACTTTATTGCTCATCCTGTATAAAAGTGTCCACTGATGAAGAAGCAATTTTAACAAGTTAATTGTCTTAGGATGTAAACTTGGTGTTCTACACTCCTTTTCAGAACATTTTATCAAGGAAGCTCCTGGCTAGTGGATGGACTCAAATGACTCAACCCTTCACCCAAAATTTTGTGCAAAAGAACAAGATTGGTTTTTTCCTGTGTCTCACTACCTTGGGAATCTTCACCTAATCACGTGTATATGTTGACCTATTGCCCTAACAGGGATTACAAGACAAGGGATGCCATCTTGAATCTTACAAAATCTTGATGAGTTAGAGTGACACCTCGAAGATTGCCTTGGAGGATAGCCTCTCTTCCTCTTTCTCCCTATCTTTCTGCTTTCCTCTCCTCCTTTTCCTCTTCTCTGTCCTTCTCTTCCGCATCGTCCACCATCTGCTTCTCCACTGCCTATCTCCTCCATCTTATTTTCTTCTCCTCCTCCCCCATCTTATTCTTCATTTCGGTAGTTTCCTGGGAGTCTGGGGATCCTCTCCAACATTGAGCTCCCCTTGCAACATCTCTTGACCTCCATGGCATTTGGAATTCTTCTTGAAACTTTCTCTCAAATTTCAATAGTGGCTGCATGCATTGTTCTTTGATCTCTCTGCCATCATTGATCAGGGAAGGCTTGGACCTCACCCCATGGCTCTATCATCCCTCTCTTTTGTTTTCCAGTCATTGTCATCCATTATTAGCTTTGCTTATAGTTCCTGTGCCAATACTCACGAATTCTTGCTATCGCTGTGTGTGCCAATATGCAAATCCCTGCTATCGTTATGTCTGAGCCACTCTCCACAGCCACAGGCCACTACTGCTGCATCTTCTATTTGTGCTCTCAAATGTCAACCAAGTGGCCACCACCTCTACCATTTCCACTATCTCTTCTTGCCACCTTTGCCTCCCTTGCTGTGGACTTCATCTTTGTAAATCACTGGTTGATTGCAGCCTATGATGCCACCACCCATGCAGTGCTGGGCACTAGGCTTCTGTACCTGATATAGATATCTTAGATATGTTCAGTAAATATAGCTTAAGTTTTGTGGTCATGGCTCTCTTTTGTTTAGTCTCATTAATCACTTTGACTAGTGAACCGGCTGGTTTACTCACTTCTTCAACAATACTAGAATATCATCCAATGGTTCATCCTGGAAGAAAAACTTGTTGTGTTGTGCAGACTTGTTAGTTGACCACCTTATTCTGTTAAGGGGGAATACACATGTTTCCTTCTGGAGAAATCAACAGCCTTGCCCTATGGTGCACAAACTTGACTGTGAACACCTTATTCCATTGAGAGGGAAAACACAAGTCATTCCACTGGAGAAATTTCAGCTGTTGGCCTATTATCAGATCTTAGGCAGCGTTTGGGAATGCTGTGGGAGAGATTTTGGGGTGCAAAATCTCTCTCTGACAAAATCACAGACATTTCCAAACGTGTTCGGCCGCCCTCGGCTATCGTGCGGCAGCGATTTTGTAGGGAGGAGAGAGATGGAGAGAAGAAGATGTCTCTCTTCGATTTCTCAAAAGCGGCCTGCACACTTCTCACGGGCGACAAGGCGGCTTCTCTATGGGCGATGGCGTGAAACCTTTTTTTTTTAATTTCCCCATGTTCGTTGCGTCGGCACAGACGAGGAGGCGGGAAAGCTCGTCTGTGCCGGCGCTTGCAGGCGAAATCAGCTTTTGCCGAGTTTCGCTTCTTCCGAGGCGTTGCCAAACAGTGCCTTAGTTTCTGCTGCTGTTGTGGATGCATTTTTACTGGACCATCTTTGTAGCATGAACATTGTACATATGCAGTAAGTTACTGTATATACATTAGTGTACCCTTATGGTGAGACGATGAGAGCTATGCTAGTACCTTTGCTCTAGAATGGTTTTTCCTAGTTGCGACTCATGTGAAGGGCATGTATAGCTGTAATGTTTTCTGCCACCTTTACTCCTCCAATCTACCATATTTAACTCCATTATCTCTCAAACATTAAATTGACTAAAATATCACCAAAATCTAAATATATGTTCTACATATATCCTTGTGATTATCTAACGTCTCTGGCATAGGAATATTGCCAGCATGTTCTAAGAGTATTCCATAACCAGTGTTGAGAAAAGAGGGAATTACTCTTTGATCCTCTTAAAAGCAAAACTTCTAGCCCCACCATTTTTTTGAAATGTGGACAGTACCACAATGTATATTGATAAAAGGAGAAGAAGGTACAAGTGTAGAGGTATACCAAGCAAAACCCTCTATACAAAAGGAAGCCCTCAACAAAGGGTGAGAACCCACTCAACTCCCCAAACATCTATCCGACCAGTTACGGACCTCCCCTCCAAAAAACTTCTGATGAAGGGAGGATTATCTCTCTCTACTGGTATGAAGAGGGGGAGCTCTCCCTTTCTTTCCTCCCTAAGAGTTGAATATCCTCTTGTGTTTTGATATATCCTTTTTAGCAGGTGTTGTTTACGGCATGACTTGTTTATTGCTCATTGATTTACAATTTCAGCAAATAGCAAACTAAAAATGTCAAAAATGTAAAACATTACAAACAAATGAAGATAATTTCTGCTTCTTGAACTCTTTGTCTATACTATTTGGGAAATTATTTTCTTTGTTTTTCTCCAGGTACCTTATAGCTTCGCACACAACTGATTACCAGCATCCGATGCTTTTCTTAAATACCCTTGCTGTCATGGTGCTGGTTGTCGCCAAGTTCCCAAACATGCACAAGGTCCGGATCTTTGGAATCAATGCAGATCACTGACTGGCATGATGCCCAAAGTATATGTGTTGGGTGATAACCTTCCTTGGTTTCTGGTTCACTATACTACTCAGATGGAGATGAGGACATGCTGCTGGGTAGAACTGTGTGTATGCTTCTAGGCGTTGGCTGCTATGCATGTACAGGGATGTTGAGGTACCTGAAGAACTAGGAGATATGTTTCTTCTGGCAGGCAGTAGGATCATCAATGTAGACTCTTTCCCTTTGTTTTTTCTTCTCTTTCTTGTTACTCCTATAAGAATCAACATACGATCCCCCACATACAGGCAACCGTGATATCCTCTTGGGGAAAACTGCACTTTCATTGTGATCTTATAATTGTTGCATTCCTCCTCATTATTTTGTGGATTATTCCATCATATTTTTGTGTTAATTTGCCCCAAGCCATAAGTGTCGTCGGCGTGGCTTGCATTGGTGTGGCTCAATGTGGTTCTCGTTTAAGTTACTGTTAAAGGTTCGAACTCTAATTCAAAAACCTGAAGCGTTAAATTGAGGGAATTTGATATACATAGGAGTGAACCTTCCATAGATTTTCCATACGAGACTAAACATAACACCCTTCCCCCTAACCAACCTGTTTTGTGACGCAACAGAGTAGGAGACAAGTGTCCATATATGGAGGACTAATAATGGGTAAAATCTGCACTAATATTGTGTTAAAGTTCCGAACTTTAATCCAAAATTTAGCCATTAAGTTGAGGGATTAAACACAACAGTTCTCTATGTATAGAAGTAATGTGCATGAACTCACGAGTGTATCAGAATGTTGCTCCCTATGCTTCATGAACGTTGGTCACAGGCATGAGACAGGTTAGTGTTGTACAGATGATGCAGCACCAGGGAAGGACTCTTACTTGTGGAAGGTCATTTGGAGTTAACAAGAAGGAGAAAGGTTTATTGTACTTGTACATTGCACTTTAAGTACAATGTGACTAGATAATAGTCCATGTGGCACTCCTCACATGAGGTGTGATAAAGTGGCAATCTAATTGTTAGATGTCACATGGGTTTGTTGTCTAGTCATATTGCACTTAAAGTGCAATGGACAAGTGCAATAAACCTTTCTCAACAAGAAGATGAGAAATACTTATTACAAGTTGAGTATGTGTTTAAGACGCGCGCCGACCCTCTCCATTTGACCGTCGGTCAACCGGGGGGGGGGTCAGTGTGCGTTCCATGGTGCACCTCAAGTGTGTAATAATATTTCTCTAAAAAAATAGATGTGATTGGAGAAATAGATATGGTTGAAGAATTGATGTATTTTTAATGACAACTTCTTTTCATTTCCTATCAAGAATTATTGAACACTAGGATAGAAAATGACTGTTTTTGTTTCTGTGTTCATTTCCATTTTCAAATTTGGATGCCTAAACAAGTATTTCCATTTCTGTCTCCTATAAGTTAATGAAAATATATTTTTGCTTAACTTGTAAATGCTCTTTATTAGAGTTCTTTTATCTATTACACAAATAGAAAATAGATCGAATAATCATTAAAAGATATTTTTGGTGTGTCATTTAGAGGTCGCTTGGTGTCTCGTAAATCCTTTTCAACTGGAAACTCCCATGTGACGTGGCCGAAGCTTCTCATTTAGAGGTCGTTTTTTTACTATGAAATGCCGTAAAATCTAACAAAATAATGTATTTTTTATGCTTGGTGTGTCGTGGATTATTTTATAATATTTTATAAGATAAATTAATTAGGAGTTTCTATCAAAATTTTTATTTATTTTTTAGTCTCTGTCAGAGTTGTAACTCATTACAGTAAGTGTATTTTTTTTACAATATACGTTAAATTTTGTTACAATAAAAATCTCTATGTTACAATCAAAGATTTTTAATTAATGTGCCCCATTATATGTCATGAACCGTAGGATTTTAAAACAGTAACTCTTGTGGCACCCTTTCTATTTGGTTTTTATTTTTTCAGTCACAAACTGTCGTAAACTAAAGTCGAAGATTTTATTTAAAATGATGGTTCTAAAATTAAAATTTTACATCTATTTTACAACACTTCAAACGGCCATTGGCCTATACAAGTTGTAACATAATTAATTAATTAGCAACTTACCGGGAGTAGAGTTATCTTCTTCATCACATTAAAGCCCATCCAACGTGGGAAAGTATGGAGAGTAGTGTAGATTAATTTTTAACATATATGCATAAATTTCATATAAATTATCGTTAGAATAAAATTTATAATTTTATTATTTCCCATTTATATTTACATATGTCATTAAAATGAGAATATTGTGCAAAAGATTATTGTGTGGTCTCTTTCGAACTATCTTTTCGTGCATAAAATACTACTTAAATATCTGGGGAAAAAACAAACCATGTCGTGGTCTTGTCATGGTACATAAATAGGCTAGATTATTAGCTGCGGATTGCGAAACCGTAGCAAAAGGTGAAGACCTTGCGTCGACTTCGCGTCGAATAGTCGCGTCCCAGTCGCGTTTTTTCTTTACTTTTACAATTATCCACCTTTTTCCAAACATTTTATTCCAGTTTTGGCGTATAAAAAACGTACCCAGACGTGGACAGAGAAACCCACCGAGCTCCACAGAGGGGGGTTGGTTCGAACAGCAGGGGTGTGAAGATGTCGTCGGCCTCGCAGAGCGCAGCAGCGGCTGCGGCGCCATGGAAGCAGCTGATCCTTGCCTCGCTGGAGACCAACGCCCACCTCAAGCACTCCCGCTTCTTCCAACTCGTCAGTTGTCCTCTATTCTCTCTCTCTCTCTCTCTCTCTAAATTAAGTAAACGCCTATCGTCATTTTGGCTTGTTCTGAACTTTTCAGGCGACGGTCGGCTCCAATGGCAGACCTGCGAATCGCACCGTCGTCTTCAGGCCCGCCCATTTCTCTTTTTCCGTGATCCCTTCCCTTCCTTCCTAATTCCTTCTTACTATGTCTATTGATTGTTGCAGGGGTTTCCTGGAGAGCTGCGACAAGATCCAAATCAACACTGATGGTCGGAGTAGCAAGGTATGGACTTCCCATCCTCCATGGACTGTTTGTTCATCAAACTCCCTACTGCCGTAGTGCTGTCGGAGCTGCCAAGTTGGCCTGGATCTTGACGGACCAATGCGGACCTCTTCTTTGAATTGGGATCTGTACCTTTTCAGAATCTGATTCTTCTCGTTTGACAGATTGAAGATATAAAGCACTGCCCTTTCGGAGAGGTAATTGGGTCATGAGGTATATTTCGCTTGTTTTTTTTAATCCTCTTAGCGGTATGCATCGACTGTTTGCATTTTGCATCCAATTCGTGGTGACAATTTTTGTTTTCTTGTTCATCTTTTGGTTAATATTGCTATAACATATTTGCTATATGAGTGCCGAATGCCCTCCTCCTGAGTATTGCTGGCTTTGGAATAGGGACTACCTGGTGGTCTAGGGTATTCGGCATCCATGCCTTTATGAACTAACATGTGATGATTCTGCGATTCTGTAGATTTGCTGGTATTTCACTGATTCTTGGGAGCAGTTCCGACTCAATGGAAGCATTGACATCATTGATGGATCTAACTCTGATCCTGTGAAGATCCAGGTCACAATAAATACGTTTCTATATAAGCATATGGGATGTCTTTCAAATTTCTCTTATTTTAGTCTTGTTCCTCAGAAAAATGTGTCCTTCTCGAGAATATATATATTGCCCGTCTGACTATTTCAATCATGTTCTTGATGTTGTTGAGTGCCTGGGATTGACTTTGACTTGCCAAGTCTATTGCTGTGTTGTCAAAGGCGAGAGGCAACCGAGGGGTCCCCTTAGCCTCAAATGCCTAGGCAATTCTTGTCTGAAAATGTTAAAGTTTATGATGCAGAAATGTCTATTAAGTGACAAATAACATAGTCATTAACAGAACGAAGGCATTTTCTTTTGTCTAACAGTAATGTAAGCAGAAAGTTGTGTATGGACAGTGGATACATATTCCTGAAACGAAGATGTCAATTTAGTCATGATATTAGATTATCTCTCTGTACATATTGCCATTCATGGCTAGTGGACTTCTGATTGGGCCTGATTCGCAGTCAAAAGGCATCCATCTTTTTTTTTTTTTTTCGCCCCCAAGGCACTGGACTTCTCTTTGCTTGGCAGGGAACAAGCCACTGGTGTTTGTCTTTCTACTTCTCCCACCCACTCGTGTCCCATTGCCGAGCGAGGGATGTCCTCGGGTCAGGATGATGCCCCATTGTGGGGTTGGCCGCCAACATGCTTGCATGGTAGGTGGAAGGGTAGTCATTGGAGGACCAGGGTGGGATGAGGAGGTGGTGGTTGGGAGTGGGAAATTGGGGTAGAGAATAGAGAATAGTTAGAGTAGGTAAGGTTGAAGGATGTGAGTGGCATAATCTGCTAACATGGCTCCTAAGCACTTGAGGGACCTCTTGTTGGACAGCCAGTAGAGTCGTATAAAACCCACTCTGGTGAAAAGTAACGATCCTAATTGTCAAAATGACAGATTCTATCATACTGAGGTTCTACCCCCCCCCACCTTTCAAAGGAGATAAGGGCCATGCTGTTGGCAATATATATCTTCATTTCAGTAAAAGATATGTTCTTCTGCTATACCTTTTGAATTTGTTATAGTGAGGACACTTAATACTGCTGTGGCTGCTAATTCATTCACAGCGCAGTTCTTGGCCACTCATTTGTCATTGATCAGTTCACCTTCTCTGCTAAGGACCTTAGGTTTTCCCAGCAGTATGATAAATTATGATGCCACTTCCAAGCTAAGATACATAGCTCTCAGAATTTCCTGCTTCCCTATCTTGTGATTTCTCTATTGAGCACAGCTTTCTGTATTGTACAATTGTTTGGCAAGGGGATTTTCTGTCTAGATTATTTAGTTTACTCATTTGGTGGTGCAGCAAAGAGAGAAAGCTTGGTTTGCAAGTTCATTAAATTCAAGATACCAATACTTGGCACCAAGCCCAGGTCTTCCCTCTATACTTGAAGGATCCGAAGAAGAGTGTAATGATGATCTTGAACCATCAGCAGGCCCAGTTAGTTCATTCTGCCTCCTGGTGTTCGACCCTGAACAGGTTGGTTCTGGCCCTTTTGAAGGCCTGATTATTATAGTTTCCCTGATAATGCTCAAGTTTCATTTAATTCTCTCAGGTTGATTACTTGAACGTGAAAAGCAATGAGAGAGTGATGTTTAAATCCAAACAAAATGAGGATGGTTGCAAGCGTTGGATGTCACAAAAGGTCAACCCATAAGAACCAGCATTTGACCGGGGAGGAATCCACATGTGATTTTGAATCAACTTTTTCACATGGTTGCTCACATGGCGATTCCAAATCTTTCAAGTGCTAGCTTGAAACTAGGTAAATAGCGGAACATTCAAGAACTGTATCCTTATAGATGGGGGTCTGGCAACATTGTATTAGCAAGGATTCTGGTATATTCATGTCCATACTTGAATATACTAAAATAATAATAATAATAATAATAATAATAATAATATAATAATAATAATAATTAGTGCTCTGTGCGGAAAGTTCATGATATATAGAGATGGGCTTTCTACCGACTGGATTGCCCGCCCTTCTCACAAGAGGGCGGATCCCACAGCAATTTGGGGTTGCCCCCTTGTGGGAGGGGCGGGCAATCCGGATGGGTAGTAATACTTTCTCTATAACTAATGTTCTGATAGATGATCTAAGTAATCCAAAAGATGCATGAGCTTCATGTCATCAGAGGCAAACTCTTTACAAAAAGAGAGGCCTTTTTGGCATCAAGGTCATGTGTTTATGTTGATGGTGACGAGGATTCTAGTGACCTGCTAAAATTATAGTATGGCAGGTCTTCTATGATTCATTATACTTAACTCTATAATATGGTACGGTAGTATCTATAATTATATATCATAAGCAATATATATTTTAAAACACGCAATCATACCATGCAGGGGAGCCATTTTCAATAATAAAATATGTCACAATAATTCTATACTATATTTATGATTGTTATGTTGTACTAGAGATGTTTAGATATCAGTCTCCTACTATCTATTACATTTGGGAATTGACACTTTTAGTCATGGCATTTCTTTATAAACCTTCACAAATTGCGGATGAACAGTCTTTAGAGTTATGAATAAGTTCTCGAAATTTCTGAAAAAAATGCTATTGTAAAAGAAAAAGAGGATTATCAAAGGAATGGGCAGAAATCCTTAACATAAATTTAAACCATAAGCAAACTAGATACACACCATTGCCCAAGTACTCACACCATAAGCAAACAAGCGTATGCTGCTTTTCTTGATCAAATCCACAAATGTCGAAATAAGCTCCTTTGTTTTTTTTTTTTTGTTTTGTCGGTCATGGATTTTTAACGTATTTGTGGTACCATCCACATTTAAAAAAAATAGATGATGTAACGTACATAAAAGGTAAAATTCGTATGTGAAATGAGAAATAGATATTGGAATTAAAACATACGCATTACAGATTAAAAAATATATCATTTAAAATTGCAAAATATATCTATTATGAACCAGACATACATGTTCCAACTTGAAATAAA
This sequence comes from Colocasia esculenta, assembly GCA_014218235.1. Lineage (NCBI taxonomy): Eukaryota > Viridiplantae > Streptophyta > Magnoliopsida > Alismatales > Araceae > Colocasia > Colocasia esculenta. The sequence goes on along the minus strand of CM024758.1, from coordinate 15,938,982 downwards.
TATTATTAAAGACAAATTAATTAATAATCACGGACTGTAATAGGGAAGATCCTTACTGGAACAAGATTTAACGTATATTGTAACGTATGCTAAAAAATAAGTCAAATATTGATAGAGATTTTTAATTAATTTATTTTATTATTAATAACGTAAAATTATTGTTAATAATAAAATACAGCACTATATTCCATTCCCAATACATAGTTGTCTTTCTAAATATTGCCTCATCTAAAATGGTCCTATGAAACGGGTCTTGCCATCTCATCGGACATACTTAGAACAAACAACAAGTGAATTTGCACCATAACTAAGTACAACAACATATTACCCCTTGAGTTTGTAATGGCCCGACTTGATTAGAACCTAATACGTGGTTATGTTCTACTGCTCTAACCATGTCCTTGTGTATTTCAAAGTAGAACTATTGTTTTTTTTTGTACCGAGAAAATAAAAACACAAAGCAAGTTAATTTAACGTTATAAAAGTAATTATAGAGACTAAAATTTCAAATATCTGGTCATATCTATTTATCTTGTAAATCTATGCATAATTAATTTATGGATTAGTATTAGGAGGAGGGATACGTCTGTCGTAGAGTTACGTGGATCATGACTTTTTAAAATGTAATTACATGTTATGTATTAGTTACATATTTATGCATCTGAGTCAGTGAGTCCATAAATAAGTAAGACCAAAACAATTCCTTATTTACATCTGTTTTGGCTATGAATTATGGAATCAAATAAATTCTGAAAATTTGATGGTGCTAGCTGGTCCTCAAATTTAATTTTAAAAACCTTATTTTAGTTAGAAGTCGAAATAATAAAGTAGTCTTCAAATCAGTCGTATTCAACTTTGTTTCAATTCGATCAGCATCCATATGTTAGTATAGTTCTATGCATATTAATCTTTGAATGTATAAGACGTAAAGACCCATATTTCATGTATGAAATTTTAGAATCTTTTTTACACTTTCATACTTAATATTATTTTTGTTTACTTAATAATTTTAGATATTATGTCAGATACATAAAATAAAATAAATAAAAATATTAAATAAATAATTATATATAAATAATAATAAATGATCGATTTGACATGCAATCTCAATTTGTGACGAACTACAACAATATCAACGTTGTCAATACTATCATTGGTTTGGAGCCGACAAAGTTAAATCCTCACCAATTGATTGTGCGACAAATTAAAAAAATTAGTACCTTGAATCAAGTCGTGATTATTTTTATAAATATTTTTAAAGATAAATTATTAAGAATCTTTATTAGATATTTAATTTATTTTTTAATCTTTGATAGAATTATAACATATTACAGTAAATGTTATTTTCTGTTATAATATATCTTAACTCTGTTATTATAAGAATTTTTTTTATTAAAATCAAGACTCCTAATGAATTTATCTTATTTTTAAATATAATTAATTATTTAATATTTTGTTAATTTTAAATTATTTCGATAAATTTCCCCTTCTCCTTGGCCGTGTACTCCTCTCTCTCCTCTTCTTTTCGCGGCTGTCTCCTTCTGCAAGAAACCGGAGAGAGAAAGGGATCGAGAACGAGCCACACCTCCTTCCGTCATTGCTCCTGCCCACCGGCCCCGGCAACATCAGCCGCCACAACAGACTGCGGCCACCCGGCGCTGCGTCGCTGCCTCTTCCTCCCACCGGTAACCCTCCCCTTCTTCCTCTAGCTCCCACTTGCCGACTGTACCTCGAGGTGCCTAACCCTAAAAACCCCCGTGCCCTCACCATGGCGGCCCCAATCTCTGTTACCCCATCAGCTCATCCCAGATGAGTCATGGAATCCGATCTCCTTCGGGGCATCTCTGAAATCTTTAGCATCTGTATTGAACGGAACAGAGTGACCGTCCGGCAAGTTTCACAACCCGTTAACCAAAATCACACTCAATTTGTGCTGTGTTTATGCGCAAATTGCATGGTCTTTGAGTTGTCAGGTGTACGTTTCTTGCCTAGGGCTTGCTGCTGTCCCAAGTTGGTATCTTGCTTCTTCTAGTGAGATCTCCGTACCTGGAGAGCACCACGCATTGTTGATTTCGGGGCAATTGGGGATCTGCCCAGATATGAATGTGGTGGTGGTCTTTGCAAGTAAACATAGTCTGCTTCCACTTCCTGAAGTTAGCTTATGTTGGATATCTAATTGTATGGTATATAGAAATCTTATTTAAGGTACCCCCAGCATGTCTTAGGCGTAGTTCATGCTTGGTATACTAAGTAAGGAATTTTCCCCTTAATGACTATGTTTACTTGAACGCAAATAAAGGATGTATTTGGACTTGGTTTTTCAAGTCAGGTAGTTGAACTTTGCATATGCAGAGGTATTGGAAACTTGGAATGGATAAACCTTTTCCGTGTTTTTCACTTTTGCTGCAAAGCGTAGTCACACTTCGTCTTAAGTCCTGTGGACATAAATTTTGTGTCCTCTTGTTTATTTTAGATTACAAATTAGTCTAGTTCACCATCTAAATTTCTGAAGGTAATTATTCTTTTCCTTCTTGTCCTTTTGAGGTAAGGCCATGTCCTCAACCTAGACAAGGAAGGTAACCTGTTCACTGCTTTTTTCCCTTCCAAGTCTTAGCACCCTTAGTTCTTAATTACGTGCCCTCCCAACCATGCAATGGGATTGCACTTTTCACCCTTTCACTAGAAATTCTCACTTTCTCATTTATTTCTTTCTAGTTTGACATATGATTTCATATATTTTATTTTTAGACATGCTCTATGATGTGTTTTATGTGTACCGCATTCAAATTCTTTGTCTCTGAAATCATATATTCTTTTAAACGTTTTCCTACTTCCTAGATTCTTCAGTATAATAGTATCTCTATATGAGAAGTTATGCTCTTAAGCTACATCTAGTTGAGGATTGCTATTCTTCCCTTTCACATCCAAAACCTACACACACTTGGTATCTTTGGGGATTAGATCCTTATTTTGCTACCTAACTCTCCCCTCTCCCTACATGCCATCATCCCAAGTGGTTTTCTAGCTTGTCCCTATAGTTTTTGCATTATGCTTCTGAAGACATAGAAAGTTTCCTGCATTGAGGGTTGCGAATCTTCAGGTTTGGCTTGGAAGCCCATTAGGTCCAGATCAGTCTATGCATTCTAAACATTCTTAGATTACAAATAGGCTTTTAAATCTAAAATCTTGTGTTCCATGCTGGTCATGTGGTTGAAAACCAGTGGAACTGAATCAGAAGCAGTCTAACATCAATCACCAGGAATCACCATGAACTAGCTGGTTCTTGCCCGAAACTGGGACCACAACTGCGACTAGAATCAGAACCATAAGAAACCAAGATGGGCCTAGTTCAAATTCCTGTTTTTAGTTCCTTGGTCTTGGCCTACCATATAACTAGCCGCATATATTCTTATCACACATAGTTTATTACGTATACTTATATTAGACATACAAATAATGAAGTTTTTGGGTTGTGATGTAGATTTAATAGGTATCAAGAACCACACTAAAATGGATGACAGGAAATATACTGGTTGACTTGGATTGCAGGCAGGTTTGCACTTTCCACTGTGTTGAGATGTGAGGTTCAGGTGGTGATGATCACCCCGGGATGTTAATTGTATGTACTCTTTTTAGAATACCAACAGTAACCCACCTGCGTAGCTTCAAGCCTGAGTTACCGATAGTGTGAGTAGTTCAAACTTCTCTCAGAAAGTGGGCCTCCTTAGCCAAGTCGTGTTCAAACCTGGGTAGCTCCCCCAAAACCTTCAACCCAGTGCCAATTGGTGGCCATAGATTTGTATAAGATCTTCCGATAGACTAAAAACATTGATCATTTTTTCTTGAGTTATTTTTTTTGAAAAGTGGATAGTAAGGTTCAAAAACCCGGGGATCGGGATCGGTCGGCCCAAAACCGATCCGACCCGGCGATCCCGACCCCGGCTCGGCCGAGCCGGGCCGAGCCCGGCTGAGCCAGGGGTGGCTGGATCGGCCCATTATACAGGTGTATATCTTATACAGGCTGAGTTCAGGCCGAGTCCACTGCGATTATTATTTGTAGTTTCATTTACTTAAGATATTACATGTAAATAAGGAAGTACCCCCCATTTGAATCCAATAAAAATATCAAAAAAATCATATCTTACCAATAAAAAGTCAACTCTCCCACCGAAGAAGAAAATTGTGATTTCGTTGATTTTAGCGAAATGTTAACTTTTTAATCTCTCATAATTTAGTCTATATAAAAATTTGATAATTCAAATAAACATATGGAACACTAAAAATCCAAGTCCGGTAAAAAAAGTCAACGTGCATATAACTTCTCCAAGGGAGCCACTCTCCTACTGACAGCACTTAGTCTGCTTGAGACCTCTCAGGATTTAGTCAACTTAAACTATCATCACTCAAAGTCATGAGAATTGTCACTTTCTAACTTCTTTTCAATTAAAAAGTGAAAAATCTCATGAGTTTAGATGATGATAGCTTAGGTTTGACCAAATCCTGAGAGGTCTCAAGCAGACTAAGTGTTGTCAGTAGGAGAGTGGCTGCCTTGGAGAAGTCATATGCACGTTTGACTTTTTTTACCGGACTTTAGATTTTTAGTGTTCCATATGGCTTATTTGAATTATCAAATTTTTAGATAGACTAAATTATGAGAGATTAGAAAGTTAGTATTTCGCTAAAATCAACGAAATTGCGATTTTCTTCTTCGGTGGGAGAGTTGACTTTTATTGGTAAGAGATATGATTTTTTGATATTTTTATTGGATTCAATGGGGGGGTTCCTTATTTACATGTAATACTAAGTTCATTTACTTAAATGATATTCAGGTAAATAAGGCCTGAAATCGCAGTGGACTCGGCCTGAACTCAGCCTGGGATTGGCCTGGACTCAGCCCATGACAAGGTTGAACCAGATCGGCCCGGCTCGGGCCGATCCGAGGCGGATCGGGCTGGGCTCGGCGAGCCGGTCCGATCCGCGTGCAAGGACCGGCTAGGTTACCCCGGCTCGGATCGGGAGGCCCAAAACCGAGCGACTCGGCCGATCCGATCCCGATCCGGCCGAGTTTTTGAACCATCATAGTACCACTGATATTATAAAAGAAAAAAGGATGTACAAGTAAAAGGGGTAGCTCCGAACCCCCCTCCCCAATACAAATGATGGCAAGCCAAAACCTATCATGGGACCAAAGAAAAGAAAACTATAACACCCTATGCAAATCACACCCAACAACCCCAAAGTCAAAAACCACACCCAACAAACTCAAGACGAAAAACATTCCTCCGCTATGAAACCTACCCACATCATACAACTTTTAAAAAACAAAAAAACTGCACAAAAGGAAAAGTCAAACAATCCTCGAAGACGCCTCTTGGCTTCTCGCATCACCTATGCCTCAATTCTTTGAAAGTCCTTTCTTGATGGCCACATCAGACTTCATAATATCCTCCAACCACCTATGCTTAATCAGAAGCAATGTGGACTTCAAACTTTTGTCCACATCTTCGTCCGAGACACCAATCAATCTAGCAGTTTCGCCCGCCTGTATTTTCATGTAATTCTCAACATTGGACAATATATCCATCACTTTCCCTTTGGAGAGCCTTCCATTCTCCACAGAATGGTTGCCTGGTTTACCATGGGAACTCTGTGATCTCCGTCAAAGAAAATGGCTCCGCTTTCGAATGGGGTTGGGTGCGACTCAGCTGCTTCCTTTTTTGTGCCCTCGCTGGCGAGTCAGACACCTCCCTAGGTATGTCTCATCGGAGTGCATTTAAACCACTGTTGAGGGCGGGGAGGGTCCAGGGCCCTGGTAGCACCCTCACTGTCCACCACTGGAATGGCCTGGTCGAAAGCCAACGTGCAAAACGCCGCAATGCTTCCCTAGGATCCATGAAGGTGGAACCTGTGCAGTAGCACCCCGAGACGAACCGGCTGGGGAAGAATCCTTCGTCGTCGTCGATCGATGCAAGGGCAAGGCCAACCTCCCTACCTTAAGACAAGAGCCGGAGCTCTGTGGACCAACAAGCGAAATCGAGTGGGGAAGATAAGTCTTATCGGGCCCCGAAAGTTTGATTCGCAAAGGTATGCGGAAATTGGGTAAGTCATAAAGCCCCGTGCTCTGTGCCCATCCGGTTCACTCTGTTCCGCTGACCCCTTATGGAGCCGGATCACCACGCTAAGAGAAAAGCCACCCTTGACCGGTCGTGCCTAAGCCGATCCAAATTGGGTGAGCCAAGTGGGCGAGCGGTTCAAATTCGAATCGCCTGTCCTACCATCGTCTTCAACCTCCTGACATTGCACATTTTGCCCTAGAGGCGCCAACGACATAGGACAGGCTTCCTCCTAAAGCACTAGACAACGGATGACGAGGTTTTACCCATCAAATCTCACCATATCGACGTCGATAGCTCTCTTGGACTAGACATTAGGATAGAAGCAAGCACTTTCAGTCTTCATCCAGACATTGCAAACTCTAGGGATCTTTGAACCAATCAGCCAAACTGTCGGATGAGGAAACCCACTCTTTCCTCATCACACAGGTCGATGGGTAGCCCCTCCAGTGCCACCCTATAACATCTCCACGGCGAAGGGGGAACTGCCGAACTTCGGAGACCACCGTCGGATGCCAAGAAGAGCCCCCTCCGCCATGATGAAGGTTGTTTCCCTTGCCTCTCTACCCCCTCCTCACAAGATCCCATGCTGAGAAATGACTTTGAGGCCACCCTCACTACCCTCCATCCTACTCCCCTCAGCTCCTCCATCCTCCTTTTGATCGGGCCTTCTTCAACCTCCCCAGCCAACAACGATAGGGCAACCAACTACTTCTCCCAACTCTTTCGGGAGCTCGCTTGCCTCCACAACCTTGTTGGTTTTCCACAACACCGCCTCAGCCCTAGCAACCCCTTTAAGAACATCCACAATGCTCCTTTTGTGCTGCCACGCTCTCCTCATCGATGCTTGCAAATATGCCTACCTGACCCCATAGCTAACCACCTGAAGGCCACCTCCTGCCAAGGGTCTATGCAGAAGAGCCGGACACCATCTTCAGATGTGTCCTCTTCTCCCACACCCAAAACAGGTTCGGATGAGAGATGTCTTCCTCCCACGGCCATCAAGTAGAGCCTCGCCTGACGTAACTGGACCCCCAGGGGCCTTCCCAGTACTGGCAGGCCATCGCCTTCCCCTCACGATGGGGATGCTGCTCGGCTAGGGCAGCCGAGCAGATCCCCAGAGCATCTCTCTAGAAAAGCTTGCGAGAGAAAGAAATGCTGATATCCCAGTTAATTGCATATATACTCCTGCAATAAACTGAAATAACACATATGTCCATAAGATTTTTACCTCATCAAATATACCCCATATTTTAATGTATTACATTGTGAATATCCCCTACTGTTAGGTTCTGTCAATTGAATTCAACCATGGTTGGGTTAAAAAGTGGAAGTGACTATCCTACCCTCAACTTAAATATCCAACCTAACCCCTCTCTCTCTCTCTGCTTCAAACAATTTTTCATAAGCAGGTATGGAACAAAATGCCTTCAACTTGTAGCCTCCCATAGCATATCCCCCTCCCCCCCACAAAAAAAAGCCCAAACCACCACCTGGAAAGGGAGGATGCTGTTAGTCACAGCCGGGGCAGTAGGTGCCAGCCTGGAGGAAAAGGAAGCCCGAAATACCTGGCCTCTTCTCCTCTGGTGCCCAGCCTTCTCTTCTTCTCACTTCTCAGGCTGGTAGATCTCTACCTCCTTTTACAACCAACCAGTGACTCATAAGCAAATGGCTCTCTCTAACAAGGCAACACTTTTGGAGAGAAGCAGAGATTGGTGTTGCAAGTCAGATTTTTTGGATGTTTAATCCTCAGAGGTCAGGCTGGGATGAGACTTGATTGCAAAGCTACCCTGTGTGCCACATAGAATCAAGGGAGAACCACCGATAATTCAAATCATGTCTCCTCTATAGATGTAGATGTCGCAGGAGCGGTTGAGGGGCTTTTGGCTGAGGCTGTAGGTGTCAAAGGAGTTGCGGCACCATGGGGCCACCAGGGGGGTGGGGCAGGGAGGGAGGGGTAGCAAAGTGGCTCGGCCCTGCCCCATGGCTGCAGCTGGGTTGGGGTGGGAGCCCTCTGTCAGAAACATAGAGATAGATAGTGTTATAACTGATATTTTATTATTATCAAATGTAGGTATATTTGATGAGATCAAGATTTTAGGGTATACATGAAAACAGTAATTTTCTTTGTGTGTGAAGTCCCCGAATAATCAAGGCACAAATTCATTGTCCAATTCAACTTCCACACTGACCTGTAACAATGTGCCAAATCTTCCTCTCTTCACTACTTAGTGTTATCTTGATGCCACCAGTCCAAGGCATGAGCTTCAAATAGTGCAGTGAAACAGTTGGCTTTTCTCTAGTCTGACAATCTTTCCTATTGAGTTAATCCAAAATATGATTCTGTATCAAGTTTCCATTCAATGATTAGCATGCATACACAAATGCCTTTGCTGCCAATTTGAAGTTCACCTGCTAGACTATCTAGTGTTCAAGTAGAGTAGTTATCCTTTCGATGCTGAATCATTGCTGCCTTATAGGTCTTCTGGCATGTGGTCATCATTATGTCCCCTAGGCTCCTCATAGCAACCTTAGTCAGTAGCTGTGATATCACCTTGTTCCCTAATGAACTGAGGAATGATATGATGCCACTCTTTTCTGCCACATCTTTGCCACCATGTTTTTCCACTCTAAAATCTCAACTTGGATTGTGGGAAAAGAGTAACTTATGTTCGGTGCTTATGAGCTCCAGAAACACAATCTAAGTTGTTCACCTCAGCCTTCTAATTTCAAATTGGACAGCTGAATTGAGAGTGGGGAAAAAATAATGTGCTGCCACAGCAGTTCTCTTATGGATTGGATGTTAGCAATTGCGGTGCAGGTATTCTTGTCTCCTCGGATGATGGAATTCACTCTGGTACCAATTTTCGTATAGCCCAAGCAAAGAAAGTGGCATGAACCAAAAAAATGAAGATAAGGCAGATGAAAGAGTATAGGACAGATTCATGCACCTAGTGGGACTCTCTTACCCTTATTTAGCAGCAATACTTAGGAAGTATAAGAAATTATGCAGCACTTCATTGTTCCCAGATCCTCCTCAGCTTCTACGCACCAATATAAAACAACTTAGATTGAAACCAAGAGAAAGAGACAGGATAAGAAGATCAAGCATTAACTAAAAAGGAAACAGAAATATGAGCTGGCCATCTTACTTCTTCTTAAGCAGAAAACAGACTGAGAATTGATGTGTGCCAGTAAAAGGGCCACTTAGGTAAGAAAGCAGCTTAGCTATAGCTTAACTAAAAAAACTTGGACTTTTTTTTTTAGGAAAAAAGTTGTGGATTGTAAAATAAATAGAGGTAGTGCAATCAAAAGGCAGAGGAGAGAATCCTCACCAACTGTGCAAAAATTGTTGAGAAGAATGTGAAGGTCGCTGAAGTGTCCACCATCAATTATGCATAACACTGTAAGAAAAAACAAAGTTTTCTTTCTATTGTTGTACATGTTAATATTTGGCTGCATACAAACTATGGCATGAACTTATTGCTCATCTGAGAGCTTTATTAGTTGATTGTGCTATCAAGGATGTTAATCTTGTTGATATCCATCTTTTGTATGAATGAAAGGCATTAGGATGCATACTAACTTGATCTACTTATACCACTATTGGATCTACTGAGGTCTAGAGTACAACTCCGATTAGGAATTCTTTCTGGTAAATGAATGTGAACTTAAAGGAAATTCCCATTCAATTGATTCTAAGTGTCCCTTTTAGCTTTCATAAAATTGGATGTTATCGTCATCAAGGTTTGCCGCATCGCCGATTCGAACCGAATCAACTTTTCCCTGATTCGATCGAATTCGGACGAATTGAACCGATTCGGCTCGATTCGCTTGGATGCGAATATGTTATATATATATTATATAAACAATATTATATATATATGTATATATATTACCCATGTGAAACACCTTATTTACTTGAATATCATTTAAGTAAATGTTCAATTACTTGTGATATTACATGTAAATAAGAAGTACCCCCATTTGAATCTAATAAAAATATAAAAAAAATATATATCTTACCAATAAAAGTCAACTCTCCCATAGAAGAAGAAAATTGTGATTTCTAATCCCTCATAATTTGTCCTATTTAAAAATTTCATAATTCAAATAAACTCAATAGAATACTAAAAATCGAAAGTTCGGTGAAAAAAAGTCAAATGTGCATTTGACTTCTCTAAGGGAGTCATTCTCCTACTGATAGTAACTAAGTCCTAGTCAGTAGGGGAGTGACTCCCTTGGAGAAGTCACATACACGTTTGACATTTATTACGGACTTTGAATTTTTAGTGTTCTATGGGGTTTATTTGAATTATACAATTTTTAATTAGACCAAATTATGAGGGATTAGAAAGTCGACATTTTGATGAAATCACAAATTTGCGATTTTCTTCTTCGATGGGAGAGTTGGTTTTTTATTAGTAAGGGATATGATTTTTTTTTATATTTTTATTGGATTCAAATGGGAGTACTTTCTTATTTACCTAAACATCTTAAGTAAATGAAACTAAAAATACTAACATTTATTTAAATGATGTTCAGGTAAATAAGGTATTATACATATACAAAGAGAATCGCGTATATGTACGTCATCCAAACATATAATACAAATATATATACATTTCTATGTCACAATATTATAATATATAGGCGAATCGGACCGAATCGGCGTATCAGGGAATCAGATTCTCCCTGATCTGCCACGATTCGTCCGAATTGGACCAATTCAATCATATCAGTGTCCCAGTGAACATTGGAGAGGGAAACACTTTTGTTTCTCAATGAAGGGAGTGGATGAAATGGGTTGAAGTGGTTCTGTTTGAGTGGCTGTTCTGTCTCAGCCCATGGTTTGCCCATTTTGTAGGAGTCATTTTATTTTTGTGCTTTTTTCTCATCATTACTTTTTTGACAACACCTTCTGAGTTCTAGTGTGTTTTTTTCCTGCCTTTTGCATCTTGTAAGACCAATGTTGTTTTTAACATTTTAAATTGTCTACTCTTTTTCAGCAGAAAGATACAATAACAGAGGCTATGTGTCGTCCTCATTTCTTCCAGCAACCACTGACTCGATAGCCCAGGCCTTAGAAGCTAAAGATCCTGCCGAGTCTATTTCAATTCTTTATCGCATACTTGAGAATCCATCTTCATCTCCTGAAGCACTGCGTATTAAAGAGCAGGCAATCTCAAACCTTTCAGATCTTCTTACACAAGAAAAGAGAGCAGAAGACTTGAGAAGCCTTCTGACCCAGTTGAGGCCCTTTTTTGCTGTGATTCCCAAAGCAAAAACTGCTAAGATTGTTAGAGGAATCATCGATGCAGTTGCAAAGATACCAGGAACATCTAATCTTCAGATATCTTTATGCAAGGAAATGGTAGAGTGGACTCGAGCGGAGAAGCGTACATTCCTTCGTCAGCGTGTGGAGGCACGGCTGGCAGCTCTTCTAATGGAAAATGAAGAGTATACTGAGGCCTTAACACTTCTTTCAGGGCTTATTAAGGAGGTCAGACGATTGGATGACAAACTGCTACTGGTGGACATTAACTTGTTAGAGAGCAAGCTTCATTTCTCTCTGAGGAACCTACCGAAGGCAAAAGCTGCCCTCACTGCAGCAAGGACCGCTGCCAATGCAATTTATGTACCCCCCGCTCAGCAAGGAACCATCGATTTGCAGAGTGGAATCCTTCATGCAGAAGAGAAAGACTATAAAACAGCCTACAGTTATTTCTTTGAAGCATTTGAAGCTTTCAATACACTCGGGGAGCCTCGTGCAGTTTTCAGTCTCAAGTACATGCTTTTGTGCAAGATAATGGTCAACCAGTCTGATGATGTTGCCGGCATAATTTCTTCAAAGGCAGGTTTACTTTATGTGGGGCCTGAGCTGGATGCCATGAAAGCTGTAGCTGATGCGCATTCCAAGCGGTCCCTGAAATTCTTTGAGATTGCTTTGCGAGATTACAAGCCCCAGTTAGAGGAAGACCCTATTGTTCACAGGCATCTTTCTTCCTTGTATGATACCCTGTTGGAGCAGAACCTCTGCAGGTTGATTGAGCCCTTTTCAAAGGTAGAGATCTCCCACATTGCAGAGCTGATTGAACTTCCCATTGACCATGTGGAAAAGAAGCTCTCTCAGATGATTCTGGACAAGAAGTTTGCGGGGACATTGGATCAGGGAGCAGGTTGCCTTGTAATCTTTGATGATCCCAAGCCTGATGCCATTTTCCAAGCGACTCTGGATACCATTGCTAACATTGGGAAGGTCGTGGACAGCTTATATGTGAGGTCTGCTAGGATAATGGCTTGAAAGATATCTAGTCCTTTATTAGTTTCTGCTCTTTTCCTTCCTATTTTTCTTTCTTTTGTTATGTTAGATGATATAAACATTGCATTACGGATACTCTCTTCCTTTTCGCAAGAGAACTTGTCAGGTCAGACAAAGATGGTGCTTGTTTTCCTTTTGTGTTTTCATTTGCAACTTGATCAGTTACATCATTGTTCTCTGATCAATTAGGATTTTCCTCGGTATGGCATCTTTAAGTATCATGATTTTGTGCGCCAGCGACTCAGATAAGACATCTTTCCTTGTCGATTCCTCATCTATTGAGTTGGCTGACATCCAGCATATGGTCACTAATTTGTTTCAGCCTGTTTGGCTACTGAAAGTCTTTGGCAATGATGCAGTTTCACATTGATGTCAACACAAGCCCTAGTCCAGAATCTGGAAATTGGTAGGTTCTTTTAGTTTTAATCCTTCTTTGCAATTAACTTTTAGTCTTTGTATTACTTGACTATTTAACCTGAACCTAAGAAGCTCAACTTTCCTTAGAAGCAGGTCCTTTTGGTCTTAGAAGCAGGGTTTAAAAAGCTGACTGTGAAAGTGACCAAAAGGACCTGTTTCCAACGCAAGTGAATTACTTGGGTTCATGATTACATAAACAAGTTACATGGATTAAAAGGTATTTGTCATAGACTGCATGGATAATTAAGAGACTGAACAAAATCAAAATCCTTGATATTATCACAAGCTCTGACTCTGAAATGTTGCATGCTACTGATTTATAAATAAGAATTGATCAAGAGATGTGTTTTCAAGGGATCGAGTGAGCATTACCTGCAATGTCTACAAGATAGAATCTGACGCCATCGTCAGGTTTAAGAAAAGAGAAATCCATGTCTCCTGTTCGTCCCCAATGAAAAAGAAGGGGGGAAATTTTTTTTTCTAATAACGCAACTTATGCCCAATTTCGTAATATTACTTAAAGTAACGCTTTGTTGAAAAAAAAAAACACTAGTGCGTACAATTGCCATCAATATAAGTGGCTTTTGCTCGAACCTAATGACCACATAAACATGGAAAACAATGTGTAATATGTCATATTCATAAGTGATACCACTTTATCTATTGATATTGTTAATTACCATCTTCGAATAAGCATATCTCACACCTTGCTAGGTACATGTTCAGTGAACTATGCCATTTTTTTTCTTCTAAAGTTAACTATATGCCATTTGGAGACGACTTATTAGGTGACATTGGATCAAAGAGAAAACACATCCACTCAGTTCGACCTTAAATTACGACAATTTGATCTCACTGGATATTAGCATGCCCAAAAGCCATAGCAAAGGATTAAAATGAGGCTCCTACTGGACGACGATAGATTTAGTTTTGGAAAAAGTTTTGAGAAATATTTTGTTACCCACCTTGGAAAGCACCCGTAGACACAAGCGAGTGTGCCCCAGCCCCGCGTATGTCCGCATGCATGGCCAATTTGTTTTAGGGATAAGAAACCCCCGGTTATTTTAACCGGGGATTGCTTAACCCACATTTTAAGAAAAATAGGTTTGGAAAAGCTACCTCTCCAAAAAGGGTGGGGTAACTTAACCCCTCTCTTATCCCCCTTAACTCCAAAAATCACCAGTAGGAGAGCGGCTCCCTTTCAGAAGTCACATGCACATTTGACTTTTTTTACCGAACTTTGAATTTTTAATGTTCCATATGATTTATTTGAATTATCAAATTTTTAGATAGGTCAAATTATGAGAGATTAAAAATTAGCATTTCGCTAAAATCACCGAAATCGTGATTTTCTTCTTCGATGGGAGAGTTGACTTTTTTTTGGTAAGAGATATAATTTTTTTTTTGATATTTTTATTGGATTCAAATGAGGGGTACTTCTTATTTACATATAATATCTTAAGTAAATGAAACAACAAATTATAACATTTACTTAAATGATTCAGGTAAATAGATATTTCCTGAAATCGGGCTGGACTCAGCCCTCAAAACCGATCTGAATCCGCTGTCTAAGCGGGATATTGCGGACCCCAAATGGGTCTAGGCGCACCCAATCACCCCTGGCGTGCGCCTTGGCCGCCTTAGCGGCGTCTTGGGGCGCCTTTTCTACTCTTAAAAAGGTGGGGTGTTTTTAAGCGGCTAAGGAAGCGCCTTAGCGCTTAAGCGGCGCCTAGGCGCCGCCTAGGCGTCTGCCTTGACAACTATGTTTGCATCATATGTAGACATCCCTCCAGTGAAGTCCTTCGGCATAAAATTGTTGGAGGAGATTGTTGCCCGTCATGAGGGCAGCAATGTGTTTCAAATTGGGCAGAAATCAGTAGCATTTATAGCTGAGGATGTTGCTTTGATTCTCGGCATGCCATGTACTGGGGTCTCGATAGCTCACTATGCTTGCAACATAGACAAGTCAAAGCTACACCAAAGATTTGGGAAGCATGTGATTTTTAGTCGACAGGTCATCCGGGGTTATCTTATGGATCTTGTTGGTTCAAATGATAAGGGGGATGTTCAAGATACAGTTCGACTATGGATTTTACTGTTGCTCAGCACATTCCTTGCCCCACGTTCGACATACACCTGCCCCCACCAGATGATTAGATATTTGTATGACATTGAAACTATTGGTAATTATGCATGGACTGTTGCCTTTCATGAGATTATACTTCACAAGGTTGAGGATGCCAATACAATGGTGAAGAATAGACAGGTTGGCGTGAAGACAACTCCCAAGAGAAAAGGATATGAAGAGAAGTTCATGGGTGTTCCTTTCATTTTTGGTTGCTCCGATGCATTATGTGTAAGTGTATGCTTTATAAACATTAATAATATATTATTTTGTTGAAATGAATTTTACTAATTGTCGATGAAAAAAATATTCTTACAACACAGGCCGTTTCACCAATAATAAGTTGTGTCATTTTCCCTCGGCTATATAGGTGGGATGCCGGGTCAACAAAAGGGAGTCGATTATATGTTGATAAGCTAAATGCCCATGAAGTGCTACTCCTTTTGTTTGTGTAGCATTTTAAAATGTTTCTTTTTCTACCAATGAACTAATAACATAATTTCTGCTAATGTTGAATAGGTTGAGACAAAATTAGAAGTTCATTCCTCAGAGAAGTGGCTTCTGGAGGGGCGAAGAGTACAAGTAAACTCAGGGAATGTTGGCCAGGCTGAGAATGTTGGTCAATCTGAGGTATGTGAATGCTGCATTCACAATGTATGTCTATGAACAAGGGGAATATCTGAGCAATGTTCATGTGTGGCCTTTTTTGGTTTGATCCCATTATCCGGTTTGGCTCTCTAGTCTTTTGCTCTATGCATTGGGTATATTTTGTGCTCATGGATTTCCAATCCATCGTCTTCTTTGTCGTAGTCTTCTCTAGCTCTCTATGTGATTTGAGGGTTATCCCTCTGCAATGTATCTTTCTTACCCTAGTAAATTGGAGCATTAGCTCCTTCTTCGGTCAAAAAAAGTGAATGAGGGTGTGAATGAGTGAAATATGAGTAATAGTATATGTAGAATGTGAATATCAATAGTAAAGTATAAGTGACTGAATATAAGTATATGCTATTAATATTATCTTGTAGCAGTAAAGCGAAGGTGGATTTATATGTGTAGCCAAGTACAATAAATCTTTGTTGGATACTCTCGTGACTCTCTTGTGAGACTACTAACATATGATTGTCACTGTAGGACGTCCCTCCAGAACCATCTTTTGAGAAGGAAATCCAAGAGATGGATGTACAAGTGTTGGTGAAGAAGAAAGCTATTAAAGGGAAAGGGAAAAAGCCTGTGTCCATAAAATATGCAAAATGAAATGAGGTCAGCAAAGTTTCATTGCATTTTTTTTGTGAGACATTCTGTAAGATTACTACTGTTTATTATATGAGTTGTTTTGAAATACAGGTTTCTTTTATTGAAGACAGAGTTGACTTCTGTGGGCATGATGTTTTGTCCAAGGAGTATGTTAAAAGTACAATGTCAATGTTTTTTTTTTTTTTTTTCTGTTAGAGAAAATGTTAATGGGATTTCATTAACTTTTTTATCTACAAATTATAGATTGTGCAGTCCAATTTTTGCAAGAACAATGTTCATCCGATGAGTACAAAAAATTGGCGTACCTACCAACACTTAGCCTCAGTTTGACAATGGATTGGGGTTAGAGATAACTCCAACCCATGACTAAAGTTATACAGAGTTAACTCATTTTTTAGTTTATTTTCTTGTGTGTTAACTCAGTTTAACTACAGTGAGTTAACCCACTTTCTCTTGGATTTCTTTGGCAAGATAAAGTGAGTTAACCCACTTTCATATCAAAAAAGTGATTTGAAAAGAAAAAATAACAATTAATGTTGTGTTGAGAAAAGAGAAAGTAGCAATTAATGTTGTGTACCGGTAAGATAAAAAAGTAGTTAACCCACTTGAGTTAACTCCAATCCATCTCTAGAGGTGGGTTGGAAAATTATGAGTTAACTCACATCTGACCCATTTTTAATCTAACCCACTTGAGTTAATTTTTTTTTGTTACCAAACTACATTTTGAGTTAACTCGTTACCAAACTGAGACTTAATGGAATAAATGGGTTAAATTAAAATCCAATACAATAAAATAGATAATGTGCTTTACTAATGGTCCATAATAGAATTATTGGACTAAAATAGGAGTTAGAATAATAGAATAATAATAAAATCTTATTAAATTCGGAATGCTTATTATCCACTAAATTAAATGCATAAGATAAGTTTAAATAAATATCATAATTATCTAAACTTCAGTCTTACCACTATCCTAACATGTTAGTCATGTTTTTTCATGTCTATCCCAACCTAATTAGAGATGTAAAGGAGATTAACTCGGAATTAAGAGAAATTAGAGTTGTATTAAGAAATAAAAAGATAATATCTATAAATACACCCCAATTCTTCTCTTGGCCGACCTTACGGTTGTTGGGAGACTGTCTTGGATGTGAAGGCAAGGCCATAGATTTAAAAAAGGAGGATTTCATGGAAAGAAGGACATTTAGGCATTCTACAAGAAGTTCTTTATGTTCTAGCTTTAGTTTGATAATTTCGTCTAAAGGTAGGTATTCTCTCGAACAAAAATCTAATTAAATCTCTCTATAAGTTGTTCTTGATGTCAGAAATGAAACCCCTATTTTCCCCCCAATTTCTATCTTGTCATCTAAGAATACTTTACTTCTAAAGTGCACGAACATGCTTGTGTCCGCCCCCTAGTTTTTGCCCTCAATCCATGTTTAATACATGTTCTATGCTAAATTCATATTTTCTGTACATTTAGAAGCATGTTAGCATTGTTTTGAAAGTGGTTTCATGGCTTTTCATACCCTATATATTGAGATTTAAGTGTTTTAATGCGAATATATCACCTTGGGTTCACTATGTTGTGAACGTGGTGGATATAGTGCCCGCCTTCTGAACACAGTCTCGCGATAGCCCACGTTTAGATTGTGTCGTACCCTTGCCCTGCGTTAACTAAAGCTTAACGAGGTAGACTACCTGGCTGTCTTCTTAACGCAGCTTATCCCCTAACCATGTTAAGACTGTCCATCAGGAATCTTAATTTTTCTTGTAAACAATGTTATAATTCATGATCCCAGGCATGTTAAACTTTTATTAAGTCTTAAATGCACTAATAGAAGATTTGTTATGATTAAATATGAAATTATTCTTTTAAAATAATCTACATGATCTCTCTCATATCTATGATTCTCTTTACATTGCATACACTCTCTTACACCTCTAAACTCAAAAATTTTCATGAAATGTCTCATAAAATATCTAGTTAATGGATTGAAGTTTTACATAAAATCTCCTATAAAATAAAGGACTTGCGTTCGTTTTCTATCGCTGTTTTGGAGCACTGTCACCACTGTTTCGCTGTTCTAGAAATCCTCTAGAACACCGAACAATTATTTCCACACTCTCTTGACGATGTAAGAACCCTCCGTTGGATATTCTTCCTATCAGATTATAACCTTTTCTCTGAGGCTTCCGTAAGTCTTCGTGAACCTATAATTTCTTTAGGATGTCGAGTTGGTTATACCATTAATACCCTATACACTTTTAAGGCACCATGTTGGACATGTACGACTAGGGTTGTAAACGGAGCGGATATGGGTTTTCCGGTTCCGATCCGAATAGTTAATCGGATAATTCGTATCCGCTCCGAATACAATTATGATACAGAGCATATAATTTAATTGGATAATTTTTCGATTCGGAACGGATACAACTATTATCTGCTTCGGAAATATAAGCTTAATAAAAGATATTAAGTGATCTAAAAATCATAAAAAAGTGTAATTTTTTTTAAAAAGTACAAATGTCAAAAACATTCTCTAAACAAAAGATTAACGTTAGATATATTTTATATTTATATATTATATATGGATCATTAGATTTAGGATCTAATGGTAAAAAATAACTCCATTTTGGAGTTGATCTTAAACGGAGCGGATCACTTGTTTCCGTATTCACTCTGTTTATTAACCGAATAATATATGTATCTGAAATTCGCTCCGCCAGATATTTGTTAAACGGATAATATCCGATTAATCGGATACGAATTCAAATCGGATCAAGATATTATTCGGATCCGTTTACAGCCCTATATACGATATGATCCAACCAACCTAGATTATCATTTTCCTACCCCTGTCCCTTTCCACCTCACTGAGAGCTCATCTAGTTGGCGCTCCCCTATTTGGTGTAAGTGATGACATGGATCTTGGTGTGCACTAACAGTGTGCATCAAGAATTACTCATGGTTTGCTGCCCGTGCAATCAGTGCCCAAGCGCCCCCTCATTGGTAGGGTGCTTGGGCAACATTGCTACGCATTTTCACGGGTAGCAAGTGCAATTTTTTCTTTTTACCGAGAAATAGATAATTATATTAAATTAAAAGAGAAATACAAGATAGAGGATACAAAGCGTGAGCAGTTCGAGATTGCCTATGCCCATAGTACACATAGTAGTGGTGATGGCAGACCTCGCCAACGGGTGATAAAAGAGACTCCAACAACGAAATACCATCCATGATAGACAACAACTCAGAATAACACGCTACCGCATAAGAATAAACGAAGGGATCGTCAAAATCCAATTGGAACTTGCTCGGGTGGAGAAAGACTGCTCTTCATATTTGCAACGACCGCAACTCTTAATTATGTGTCTATGTACATCAATACATATGACTTTGCATAGAATAACTGGGTGCATTGGATTGAGTTTATACGCTATCTATTTGTGGTTCTTACAACAACAAAAAAATTATTTCGCCTTCATGAAAAAAAGTTAAGCCTACCAAAAAATATTTGTTTTGTTGAACATCCTGCAAGGTGAACATCCACTATGCTTACAAACCATTGTTGGTCAAACCGCACCATGCCATGGCTCAGCACGGTCGAGTCCGGGCGTGGTTTGCCACGGACCGGTACAGTCCGGTTCATGGCATATATTTTTTTTTTACTTTCTCTCTCACATCTGGTGTATTTAAGAGGTTTATATGGTGTCTAATTGAGATGAAAATTTAAACATAAGCTAATTAAGAGATGATACAAATTATAGTAATTTTAATTAATTTTTAAATTAATTTTTCGTCAAGAAAAATTATTCTAAAAATCATGAGATAACTTAATCTCAACATCTAAGGGATTTAATGGTGTCTAATTGAGATGAAATTCAAACATAAGTTATTAAAGATAATACAAATTATAGTAATTTTTTAGTTTAATTTTTAAATTATTTTTTATCAGTAAAAATTATCCCAAAATCATCATTAGTCGACTTAATCTCAATATCTATGCATCAATAACTCATGATATTTATTTTTAGAATCAGATATATTTTTAGTAATTATGCTGACTTCATATTTGACTTTATTTTTAGAACCAATATCGTCCCGTGAAGTGCACAAAGGGTTCGCTATACCGCGATAAACCCTGTGCGCACTTAAGAAGTCTAAATGATGTCTAATTGAGATAAAATTTTAAACATAAATCAATTAAGAGATGATACAAATTATAATAATTATAGTTTAATTTTTAAAATTAATTTTTTTGTCAAATAAAATTTTCTAAAAAATTATTAGGTCGACATAATCTCAACAGCTATGCATCAATCATTCCTGATATTTTATATTTTTAAAATCAGTATATTTTTCTAATAATTATGAGGACTTTAGATTTGACTTATTTTGGGAACCGATGTCGTCTCGTTGAAGTGCACACAATCAAAGATAGTACCAAAATATATTAATAATATGAAAATATTCTAAAAATTAATAATAATTATATTTTATATAAGTGATCATGTCTTACGTATAATTTACTCTCTCTTTTAATTTCTTAGTGTCATATTAATATTTTATTATACATTTTAAGGGCGTTTCAGTTTTGTTTTATTTCGGATTCTTGATGTTGATCTAATAGAATACATTAGCCATATCATGAACAACTTTCATGAAGAGCCCAAAGATTAGATCATCCTCGTTCAGGTTGTAGAGAGGCCGCACTCATTGCTAGTGGATCGTGATATAAGATAGAAGATCAAGAATAATCTATTGTATCTTTAAGTACAGATATTCAATGATGTGATTCTAGTTGGACCTTGTAGAGAAAGTCGTGGGGAACAACTTTCATGAAGAAGTCTCGAAGAGATATATTGGTTTGAGATGTGGAAGATATGATATGAGAGATAATGTAAAAAATAATCTACTATAACATTGGACATAGACCACTAATTGAGGTAATTCCACTTCGAAGACGAATCTAAAAAAGAATAGAACAACTTTGATGGAGACCTCGTGAGCATATCAACCCTTTTCAGACTGTAGAAGACGTGATATCTCTGATAATTCTAGAGGTATATGAGAGAGAAATGGGAGAGAGAAATGTGTATAGAGAAGAGATGAAAAATCTATCTTGAGTTTGGATAGAGGAGTGTTCTTTTGAAGTTTACTTATTTTAAATATTCATCAAGTCACAAAACTAAAAAAAAAACAAATCAACCCAAAATGTATTTCCCTGTATCTAGTACGA
>CM024758.1:15881894-15917408 GCA_014218235.1 Colocasia esculenta | reverse complement strand
GTTCAGGGCCGCGTCGTAGCGGTGCAGGGTCAGTACCTCCAGCTGCGTAGTAGTAGCTCCAGCAGTGTTGTGCAGCAGTGTTGTAGTGTTTGTAGTTAGTTGTTTACTTTCTTCTGTTGTACCTTGGGGTATGCCCCAGGCTCTTGTACTTCTTTTTAGTTTTTGTGGAAATTTGGCTATGTAAACTTGTGAAATATATATAAAATGTGGTGTGTTCCTTTATGTTTTCACGGACTGTGGTTTGGTATCCCTTGCGAGGCTTCGGCCCGTTCGCGGGAGGCGGACTCGGATCAAGTACGTTATCGGTTTAACGGGCTTGGCCGAGGTGTTCCGTCACAGGTTGTACCGTTCTCCCTTTACATCAACCGATAGAACAGCTAAGAGAGAAGGACGCTGAGCAGAGAGGCTTTTATAAATAATGAGCCTTTTACATGTCAGGTTCTCGGTATGGTTTTGCCGCCGAAGGTAGGCAGCTTGTAGAAACCTCTTCCGAGAACTCAAATGACCTTTGGCTCGGCCGGCAACTAGATTCTCCTAGCACGCAGCGGAGGTTGGGCAGGGAGAGGAGCTCGGCGAGGGTAGGCAGTTGCTGGACCCCGAGCGTCCTCTGAAGGAAGCCGTCGCGAGTGCCTCGGATGAGGGCACATGGTGGCTAAAGAGACGTCGAGGCTCGGGATGCGAAGTGCTTCTGTCCGGAACCGCTGGACGTAGCCCCAGAGTGCTTCGTCTTTCTTCTGCCGAACAGACAGAGTGATGCCGCGGTGCGCGGTTGAGACCTCGTCGCTTTGTTGCTGAAGTTCTGGTGAGAGGAACGTCCGCGAGCCATGGCTGCTGTCGTTCCCACAGACGGCGCCAAACTGTGGTTGTGTTTTTGTGCGGGCCGGAGCCAAACGGGCCTCCACTGAAGAAGATGGGGAAGACGAACGCCGGTGCGGACGGAAGCCTGCAAGACCAGAACTGGATCAGGGGGGACCCGGTTGAAGAACCGGGGAGAACTCTCTGATGCCTAAGTCAGCAGGGGACTTGAAAGGCTTGAGGAAGGAAGGTTCAGTGGTGTGTGTCGCTCGGGGCGAGGTGTGAGTCTGTGAGACTACGTACCCCTGCATGGGGTTCCCTGAGCCTGTTTATAGGCGAGGGTCTTGAGAGATGAGGACGGAACGTCCCTTAATGACGCCGAAAAGGACGCGCCGGTTAGTGCTCTTGGCGGGGAGTTATACGTTGAGCGCGCCGTTGAGGGGCTCTGCAGTTGATCTCTCTTGAACGCGGGGCTCGTGCGGTGCTGCCGCAGTAACCGCTGCTAGGCGGTGAGGAGCTGCCTGGATTTCTCTGGGCGAAAGGTACCGAGCAGGTTGCATGTTCGGTAGGCTAGACCTACTGTTCGGTAGCCGGGCCCAATGCTCGGTGCCTGGTTCCCGGGCGCTGCTTATGCCAGCGGGTCCATGGCACGATTCCTGCAGGGCTTGTTCGGTAGACAGTGTCTAAACCGAACAGGATGAGGGGTGTCCGGAGACTACCCTTGGAGACCTGGAGGTTGTCGGGCGCGGAGACTGCGCGGTGCCCGTGTGCTCGGGTACTTTGGCGATTGCGGGCTCGAGCAGGAGCCACCTAATCTGCTCGGTAAGGACAAATCATGTTCGAGCAGCCGGTGCGGTGTTCAGAAACTACCGCTGGGACCTTGGACATTTAACGGCTTAAACGTGTTCGGCAACGGTTGGCTGACGCCGAAGACACGAGGCGCGAGGGTCACAGCGATTTTGCCTCGCTGATCATGATGGGTCTACGGACCTAGGAGGCTAAAAATAATCTCTACAGGAGCAATCCACATAAGTTTTATTACATGATCCACATATGATAGTAAGTATTTCTCTTTTAACATATAAAAAAATCACTGAGTCCACGAGCCACAGAAGCTTTACTACCCAAACCCATATTAAGCATTTTTCTTTTAACATATTTGAACACTATACATCATTTGCTGCATTAAAATATTCCGAGATATTGAGGAGAGCTTCCAGAAGCATATTCCTGTTATCTCAAATTGTAAATAATTATGGGATAGTGATCTTCTGACAGCCGTAATTTTGTTTTTGTTTTCAGGACAGTGGAGCATAACAACATTGATCGTTTAGTCTTCACCTCAAAGACTGCATTCCTCTCGTTAAGATGCCACTTTTCTTTTTTTTTTTTTGGTTGTATACTTGGATTAAGATGCCACATTGAAGATATGATGCTTGGTAGCCTTAATTTTGTTTTGTTTTCCAAGACAGTGGAGCTCAATAACTTCCATTCTTTCATCTTTATCTCAGACTAATATTCTGTACAAGATAGCGAAAGCCATTTCATTCAAATAAATATGGTAGATGCATTGAAGCCAAAAGGGAACTCTTAATCACGGGCCACCTTCCTCTCTTTACAAAAGCTTGCAGAGAAAGGGAAATGGTAGTAAATAGCTAGTATCTGTTGATTCAACGTGACAGCTTAAGTTTCTAAGGCTTATTTAAGGACCATTATCCATGTTCACACATTTCCCAACTGAACTACCCTACACATTTGCATGCGATGCTGCTTCCACTTAAGGAACACAATACACATTTTTAACGACTAAGGTGGAGTGCCAAAAATTATTATAGATAACTTCCAAATCATCATTTGATATTTTAAAACATGAAAGAGATGAGTGGCTTCAACGATACAGGTGCTATTCCACTGCGGAAATAAAAAAATAAAAATAAAAATGCAACCGTAACAAAATTTGAAAAGGAAGATACGAAAAAACGATTCTCATGAACTCACAGCCTACCTGTACAAAAAAGAAAAGATAAAAAGAAAAGTAGAAAATTGGACATATGCCGCCATGGATATGATCCTCTAGAGCTCAAGAGAAAATGGCATCGACGAAGGCCTCTGGTTCAAAAGGTTGAAGGTCATCTACCCCTTCACCAACGCCAACAAACTTTACAGGGATACCAAGTTCGTCCACAACACTAACCTGCCAGTTGCAAATGTCAGAACTTGATTAGATAAAGCCGTCCTCTTCCTTTTTATTTTTGGTTCTGAAGGTAACCCAGCCTGGAGGTTGTAAAACCAGGCTGAAGGCACCAATGAGGGAATCTTGCGCCGTAAGGCATCGCATTTGACAAAGACAAAGAACTAGAGGAGTTTATGCTACGAGTGATGCCATGATTTTTTTTTTCTTAGAAAAGATGATTCATTTAACATACCACACATCCACCACGAGCAGAACCATCAAGCTTTGTCAAGACCAAACCAGTGATACCAACCACCTGTCATAGGACACTCCAGTGTCAAAAGCCTCGGTACAACAAAATCAGATTATTGATGGTTCACACACCAAGGATTGGAGGTTCAAAAGTCCATGGCAACGTATTCTGAAACAGATGTGAACTTAAGTCTTAATTTACTCTTAGAAGTTGATTACACAATGAATAATTTAAAGATGTCCACTTGACAAAATCAATGGTTTAACATTAATGCAGTAGCTAATTTTTATTGGTTCATACTGTGCTCATGGCTTTAAAAATTCTAGGAAAAACATAGAATGGAGTTGAAATAGAAGATATTCATAGCTAGACAATATACAGAGAGCATTCTATCTCCAATATCCTTGTATAAGTTAGTTCCAACCCACTGAGATTGATATATACGATGCTGCATTTTGCTTACTTTTTTCCTTTTAAGCAAACAGTTCTGCATAGAAATAACAAAGCTACAATACCAGAAGAGAAGACAAAGAAGTGCTACGGCATGCAAGGAGAAACCATCTAAGGATAAGTACATAGTTACCAGTGAATAAAAGGTTATTGTACCGAGGAACAAAACATGAAATTCTCATAGCAATCATTACTTTGGGAAATCTACCACAGCGAGTTTTTGCCAATTTACAGACTTCTTCACCCAATCAGCTCAGAATTGACGGTGATGGTTGGTGAATAAGTGATTCATCTTAATTTTAAAGCTGCTGGTGCAACTGCATAGCGTTTCTTTGTGAATACTTAACAGGAAACAGGGAAATTGACAACTATGTCTGATCTACAATATAACTATCTTAATTTAAAGGACTACGTATTGCTCAGGTGAGATCGTAAGAAAGCTGAAGTCTCTTCATGAATGGTACATTCTATCTGTAACGATGCACATCATCCACAAAAATTTTGTAGCCTCTCTACAAAGTGGTATTTAGGTAAAATTTTTTAAAAAAGCGGTATTTAGGTAGCATGCCAAGGGAGAGAAGTTACTTCGTTAAACTCTCGCGCCTGTGGAAGCATATTCAGTCCAGTTGTTCCATCCAGAACTAGCAAAATCTCCTGTACTTATTATAAAAGGTTTTAGATAGTCCAACAGAAAGCAAACACTGTAAGGTATTTTAGCATCTCATGAAACAAAAAAAATGTGTGTAAACTATATGATAAACTTGGATTTCATTAGAATGCACAGAAATGTAAATCAAATACAATAACAGCAAAAGATGAAACAAATCTTTGAAACAAAAGAAACATACACAAACAAAATACATTTCCAGTAGATCAAATTCAAGAAAACAAAGTAGTTAGTTCTACTTCCTCCAGTTCAGATGGTGGTTCATAGAAACTCTCATATCAGTTGTAAACATGGAATACATGATCGAAATTGGATCGGGATTGGCAAGGGCCGATCCGATCCAGGATCGACCGATCCAAGGCCGATCCCAGCGATTCGGCCTATTAGTCAAAAGGAAACAATTTTCTTTTCATATGGGAATCAAATAACAAATAAAAGCTAAAGAATCTATCCAAACAATGAGGCAGAATATTTGGCATTTGGTGTAACATTAGTTACACAACTTAGATCAACAAGGATTCTGACAGGATCCACAGAGGTTTTTGTTTCCATTTCTGTAGTTATAAAGGACGAACCAGCTGAATATTCTGCCGCTCATGAGGTGAAAGAGCCGGCCTGGCCAGTTCCCAATATGGTCAAACTAACAGTGATAGCAATAATGACAATAATAGTAATAGTAATAATAATAATTATTATAGTAATAGTAACAGCAGTAGTAATAATGATAATAAGAGGCAATTATGATGAAGCTTATGGTCTATTCCACCAATAACTACCAGGGGCAAAGGCAAGTAGGCATCCTTGGAGGATGGAAAGATGAACGAAGTAATGGAAAGAAGTCATAGAATGGTTTTTCCTATTGTTTGGGATTTTTTCATACTTTTCAATTTTTTAGCACCTTTTCAAAAGAACCTGATGCGAGCCATTGAACTGGATAGTTCCTGGTCTGAACCAGAATCAACACTGGTCAGGACCTCTCTGGTTCCTGTATCTGGCATTTTAATCCTTGCTACAGCTTTCCGATTCAAGAAATGATAAGACAGTCTAAGAATCAACTTCTGAGGTGATTATTTACCACGTTGTTCCAGCCAGCAAACCCTTATGGACAGTAATCAACTTCTGAGGTGATTATTCACCACATTGTTCCAGCCAGCAGAACCCTTAAACCCAGTGCTATTTTCAAAGTTACTAACTTTTCCAAATTAGATCCTGCATTCATAACATTTTTTCTTCAAAAAGGAACACTGAAAATGGCTAATGCATTTGACACTTAGTAGGGGGCAAACTATGTTGACATCAAAACTTTTGAAGTATTGCTTGTGAATTCCAATGGTCTTACAAAGACACAGGGTATCTCAAAACTTTAGTACACACTCCTTGTGGAAATGATTGCGAATATCATATGGGGACAAGTTTGAAGTTCCAGCATGCACATTGATCCCCAATCATTTTCTATGTTGATTTTCAAGTCCCAACATGCAAAATCTAGAAACCACCATGGCTCAAATCTGTTTATCTTATGACTAATAATACTTCCTGATTTTTCTATATTATTCATCTGATTTCCAGGAAAACATGCATATTCTGCCACTGTGCCACAGTACCTAGCATATATTTGGTCGCATTAAATACCAAAATTCCCAAAAAAAGCACAGTAATAATGTTTGCTATTTGGATATGAATTGTTTCAAGGACCTACGACAGGACATCTAAACTTTCTATTAGAGGAACAAACAAAGCCAGACAACATGAAAGATTCATCATATTACCTAACTAAGGAAACCAATGAAGATACTCAAGGAGAAAATATGACTGAACTAATAAATCATGGTGATAAACATTGTTGATGCTAATTTTCAATTCATTTTTTCCCACAAGAAAACTCAACAGAACATATTTCAAATGCTATAGGACATTGAAGTCAGCAGACATATAGTTATAAGTAACAGAGGTTATTTATCCAAATGTAAAATCAAGGCTTCTGGACAGGAAAGAAACCTACAAAGGATGCTGTATGCAAATCAAAAGATACGATGTAAAAAACTATACATAATCCAAGGAATGTGTAAACCATTTTGCCCGGAAGAGATGAATAAAATACTTATTGACTGACTAGAGGTAAACACAATATTCCAAAAGAAATAAAAAGCAACAATCAATAAACATACATTGGGAGCACCAGGGATGACTTTGGCAACTGCTTTCTTGCAAGCAATCAACTCCTCCATCAGGTCATAATTAGTGTGAAGCCCTAGAAAAATGTGTAGATGGCATCATTAGAAAGATCTAGATGACATAATAGAGTAAATCAGTTATAAGGTTCTCATATGCATACGTCCAGATGTATCACAAAGAACTACATCATATCCTTGCTCTTTGCCTCTTTTGACAGCCTGTGAAAGAACTTTCCAAGAAATGTTTATAAGTAACATATGCCCTGTAAATGTATATCAAGAAACATTAATTTTAAATTGTTTAATATCATTGCAAAAATACCTGATGGTGCTTTGGTCTTCTCTCCCTCAGCTACAACAATCTCTGACCCAGTTCTCTCTGCCCATACTTCCAGCTGCTCACTAGCTGCTGCTCTAAACGTATCACCGGCTGCCATTAATATCTAAAACAGATTCAAATGGAGACTATCACATGATTAGCAAATAAATGACCATAATATAAAATGAAAGTTTCTCCTAAAAGAAGATATAAGTACAAAAGACTCAGTCCTGGGTAATATTATGATAGATTTCCAGGAGATGACTATTTTTGCACTCAGCAACCATTCTGCTGAGGGGAATAAGCACATGAAGACAACCGGATAATACCAACATCTTCCATGAATGGAGATAGGTTTATCTCAAAATATTCTCATCGGGCCTGAATTATAACCAGTTGCTAGAATGTTGTTATTCCATGCACATGTGAATAAACGGTTAGTGGTTATTACTTTCACATGGCTGTACCCTTTGGTCCCTTGTATTGTGAATCTGTGATAAATTATAACTAGTTACTAGCAAGAATCCATGCAACCGGAGTCCTCTCCAAGACAGCAAACAATGCTATTGTTTCATCAATTAGGATTATACCCCTCCTTTTCCCAGAAATAAGAATAAAGTTGTGACATATGGAAGACCTTTAACTGCTAAATCCAGGAACATGTTCTTGTATGACTGTTGATCTTTGATGCTTGACAGAGAAATTTGCATTTAAATTCTATAGTGATTTGCTTTCATGTCAGTGAGCACCGCATTCTGTGAAAGATATTAGCATACAAGGTGAAGAGAAATCAGGTCTTAATGGAGAAAGTACATGTTCAGGAAATCGCAACTACAGAGAGTAGATCTATTTCTTCCAGAAAAAATATAAATAACCACAAAGTGGCATACCTTTACACCTTCATTGTTCAACCTCTGTGCTAGCTTTCCTGTAAGAAGAAATAAGCAGTACATAGTCAAAATTATTTTTGCTAGCCATTCTATGAAAATCAGTATACAGCATAGCACCATAGCAGGTCTATTATTATGTCAACTAGAAACAGAACAGGACATACAAAGGATGTAAAAGAAAGTAAAAAACAAAGGCCCATTTTATGTGGGAATTCAAATGACGAATATAAAGCGTTGTCATTCTCACAAAAGTTGAAAGTTTCTCACTCATCCAAGAAAGACACTTTCTACAGTTTTTTTTTTGCTAGATAGCTAGTCATGGAGAACTGGCGCAACCACAAAAACATGAAGTACGGTCAAGTTGCATACCTAGAGATGTTGTCTTCCCACCCCCATTAACACCAACAACCATGACCACTGCAGGTTTCCTGACATAAACCCAGATAATAACCAAAGAACATCAGCTATCTGACAACAATAAAGAAGTAGTTAAAGAGAGTCTATAGGTGCACAAAATCTACTGTCCGAAAACAGAGGAAAGAGAACCTATATCCCAATTGAAGCTCAGTCTTGCCAGTTTTGTTTGTCAACAAATTAAGGACGCTTTTCTTCAGTGCCTCCTGAAAAGTTGAAAACAGCCCCCTAGGGCCAAATCAGCAGACCACCCGAATTCAGCTTGTAGGTGCATTTAACTTTCAATTCTTCTCGGTATCCCATGGTTGTTTGAACCCATTGAAACTCTCATTATCCAAATTGACCAACAATAAAGCGAATGCTAGCCTTCTCGCATTATCAGAATTTTCTAAAATAGAACTTCCTGTGTAGCAAGTTCAATGGAGCTGGAAATGTTAAAAGAGAATCCTAGGTCTTAACTACCAGGTACCAACCTTAATCTCGCTTCCAGACTTTAGTCTTCCGCCTAGTATGTCATCTCGCAAGCTATCCACAATCTTCCCGGAGATCCTCGGCCCAAAGTCAGCCACCAGCAAAGCCTGCACACACCAACCATGAATTGATCGAATGTGCCGCCACCTCGATAGGCCGACTGTGCTACATACATGTTGAGGACGATAGAAACAGGAAATGGAGGGAGAGAGGAGACGGCCCGGGTTGGGTGGAGGGGAGGAGGGTGTGACCTCTTCGAGCTCGTCGAGGACGCGGTCGGTCTCCGCGAGGTTCCAATAGAGGAGGAGCTCGTCGACGACAGCGAGGTTCTCGCGGGTCTTGGAGAAGCCGGAGAAGACCTTCTCCACGTCGCTCTTGGCCTTCTCCTTGATCAGCCGCCCCAGCCTGGTGAAGAACCCCGTCTGCCCGGCAGAGCACCTGAAGCGGCAGGAAGGGGAGGAGACGCCAGCCCTGCCGCTGCTCGGCGGGCAGAAGAGGACGGCCGCCTTCGACGGAGGAGGCCGCGGCGCCGAGAGGGAGTTGAGGAAGCTGGAAGAGGAAGGAGAGGGAGAAGGAGCCAGCGCCATTTCCTTTCCTGCTTCCCCTCCTCTTCTTGTCTTCCTCGTCTTTCCCCGACGGCCCGAGCGCTTAGCTGCTCTGGGACGGGAGTGGATTGCGGAGGAGGAAATTCTCGGAAACACCCCCAATTTTTCATTCAATTCACAAATAGTCAGGAAGAAACTTTTATTTTATGTTTGTTTTATTCTCTTAGTAACGCCTTTAATTCCTTTTGTTCCCCGCGCCTCAAAAGATATTAAATTATTATTAGCTCATTCAAATTAGAATTTCTAATTCTCTTCACAAAGTTACAAAAATATCGATAATCTAATATCTTAAAATTTTAATCTACTAAGTTTGCCTCCCTTGTGAAGGACCAACTGAGTCACTCGTCAAGAATCTTTAGTTCCAATTTACAAATTAACACAGTCCAAGAATATTTCATCTTAAAATACATTAAATAACTAGCTCATATCACGCATATGATCACTAATCTTGAACTTATGCCTCTGTTTGACAATGATTTGGGGTTAGAGATAACTCTAACTCATGACTAAAGTTATACAGGGTTAATTCACTTTTTAATTTATTTTCTTGTGTGTTAACTCAGTTTTACTGTAGTGAATTAATCTATTTTCTTTTGATTGCTTTGACAAAATAAGTGAGTTAACCCACTTTCATATCAAAAAGTGACTTGAAAATAGAAAGTAGTAATTAATATTGTGTTGAGAAAGAGAAAGTAACAATTAATATTGTATACCGTCATGACAAAAAATAGTTAATTCAATAGGTTAACTCCAATCCACCTCTAGAGGTAGGTTGAAAAATTGTGAGTTAACTCACATCTGACCCACTTTTAATATAACCTACTTGAGTTAAATTTTTTTATTATCAAACTACATTTTGAGTTACTTTGAATTAATTTTGAATTAATTTTAAGTTAACTCGTTACCAAATTGAAGTTTACATGCACAAATAAGTCTATTATTACATTTTGATGGTACGATTCAGTAGGAGTGAAGATGTACCATATTATATTGCATTGGTACATCCAAATACTTCAACAAAGATTTTGAAAAATAAAATAAAATATAACATTATTTATTGTACCTTGTTGGCTATTTCACCACAGAATTTGCGGGATTACCGACGGATATTTCCGACGGATTGTTTTCCGTCGGTAATTCCGACTATATGCCGACTAAAATATCCGTCGAAACTTCCGACGGACAATTGTCCGTCGGAAATATCTGTCGGTATACCGACGGATATTCCGACGGACAATTGTCCGTCGGAACTGCCGTCGGTAACACAGCTTTACTTCCTCCCGCGAAACCCCCACCCCCTTTTCCTCTCCCCGCTCTCTCTCTCTCTCTCTCTCCATCTCTCTCTCCTCTCTCTCGTCTCTCATCTCTCTCTCTCTCTCTCTCTCTCGTCTCTCTCTCTCGTCTCCTCTCTCTCTCTCTCTCCTCTCTCTCTCTCTCCGCCGCCGGTCACGGACGTCGCTCGCCGCTGTGCCCTCGTCGCCCCCGCCGCTGCCCTCTTGCCCCGCTCGCCGTTGGCCGCCCCTCTCCCGGTGAGTTCCACCTCCCCCTCTCTCCCCACCCCCGCCACCTT
This sequence comes from Colocasia esculenta, assembly GCA_014218235.1. NCBI lineage: Eukaryota > Viridiplantae > Streptophyta > Magnoliopsida > Alismatales > Araceae > Colocasia > Colocasia esculenta. Next base: position 15,906,627 of record CM024758.1, on the reverse strand, counting down.
CCTCCGGCCCCCCTCCCCCCCCCCCCCCGGCCCCTGCACACGGCCCCCCTCCCCTTCCCACCCTTCCCACCCGCCCCCATCCCCTTCCCACCCAGCCCCCTCCCCCCCCTGCATGATGCCCCCCTCCCCCCCCCACCCGACCCCCTCCCCCCCCCACCCCCCACCTGCAACGCGGCCCCCCTCCCCTTTCCACCCCCCCACCTGCACGCAGCCCCCCTCCCCTTCCCACCCGGCCCCCCTCCCCCTTGCACGATGCCCCCCTCCCCCCCCCCCCACCCGACCCCCCTCCCCTTCCCACCCCCCACCTGCACTGGCCCCCCTCCCCTTCCACCCCCCTCCCCCACCTGCACCCGCCCCCTCCCCTTCCCACCCGCCCCCCTCCCCCCCCCCCCCCCCCGACCCCCCCCCCTTCCCACCCACCCCCCCCACCTGCACGCGGCCCCCCTCCCCTTTCCACCCCCCCCCACCTGCACCCGGCCCCCCTCCCCTTCCCACCCCCCCCCTCCCCCCTGCACGATGCCCCCTCCCCCCCCCCACCCGACCCCCCTCCCCTTCCCACCCCCCACCTGCACGCGCCCCCTCCCCTTTCCACCCCCCCCCCCCCCACCTGCACCCGCCCCCCTCCCCTTCCCACCCGCCCCCCTCCCCTCCACCCTCCCCCCTCCCCTTCCCACCCCCCACCTGCACGCGGCCCCCCTCCCCTTTCCACCCCCCCCCCCCCCCCCACCTGCACGCAGCCCCCCTCCTCTTCCCACCCGGCCCCCCTCCCCCCTGCACGATGCCCCCCTCCCCCCTACAAGATCATCACCATATAAACACGAAAATTATTTAATACATTTAAGTCTATAATATAACAAAGTATTTAATATAACAATAGGTTTAATGACATAATTTTGCAAAAATTCTAAAGCTATGCAAAATTTTATTGTAAAATTTACACATGATTTCTAACCATTTGCACATAATTGCGAAGCACATCACTTAATCTAACATCTCTGCATCATTAGAATATTTCTAAGATTATAAATAAAATAAAATTTATTTTCAAAATTCGATTTCTTTGAACCTACCCCCATATCTACCTTAAATTACTCTAATCTATACAAAAATTAGCTGCAAATAGTTTCTAACCACTTATAATAAGTGTTTTAAATTAATACCATGGCAAAACTAATGGAACAAAAAAAAAAACTTAGATTCAGTTCATATATAATCGACCCTAAAATCAACCACAAATGATCCTTAATTGCTTCCTCAGAAAAAAAAATACCAAAAAACAAAATTAATGGTAAAAGGAAACGTAAAAACCGAGTGTGGTTGTTAATGGGTAGAATCGATTTAACAGGCACATACAACGCCTGGTTCGATTTTGGGCAGAGATGTAGACAATTTTTTATTTAGTCGGTTCTAAAAATTAAGCCCTAGTACGAGACTTACTCACAAGATAGAACACCATATTGAGATATAATTGATTTTTAGGACACATATCAATTGTGTGCACATTGGTACTTAGCCATAAAATCGAAACAAAACATTAGTATAGATTATTTTTAATTGCTTACTTTCAGTTTAGTGATTAGTATTGTATTTCTTACTTTAATGCAATTCATCTACATGTATGTATGAATTGGTTTATTATTGCACTTGTTCACATGTATGATTTTGTTTCCATATTCCTTTCATATTTAATTGGGTTTTAAATTTGATTAATGGATGTATAGTATTTTTTCATTGCACACACCTCACAAGAGCGTGTTAAGCCCGTGTCAATGAACCTTTCCGTTCAAGACTTTGAGATTGATGTGCACGAGTCTTATTTTCAATAATGAAACGTGTATATCTAACTCAAAGTCTTGAATTGTCCCGTTTTGGACAGTCTGTGAATGTTTGATCGCAGTTAGGTGGTCATTTATTATGTATTTGTATTATTGTTGGGTGCGTCTACTCCTCTCTTAACCTTTATTGATTTAGAATATTTTCTTAACCACTTATTAGTAAGTGTTTAAGAAAATATCTCAATCAATAAATATTTTTGTATATCGGAGAGGTGGGGGAGATGCTGCCGAAATTTTCAGCAAATAATACAAACACATAGTAAATGGTCATCTGAGTGCGATCAAATATTCACAGATGGGTAAAAAGTGATAATCTTAATAATATATCCTACCTATTCATTTTGACTACTCGAATGATGTGAGGGTGTGTTGGATTTTAACTCGTGACATGACATTTAATCTATGTAGGAAAAATGTCTTATGAGAATCGTCATGGATGTACCGTGGAATAGTGAATGGAGTTGTGACCGAGGAGTTTAAAGACGGAGTTGGCAGTTTTATTCAGTTTGCATTGAGTAATTCATCAGTAGCAATTGATCCGATGGGTAACATCTGATGTCCGTGTTCGGCTTGTAAGAACAGAAAGTAGATATCGACATGGGATGTGCAGCATCATTTGTATACGAGAGGATTTGTTGCCCATTATGAGTTATGGTCGTCTCATGGTGATTTGAATATTCAGTCGTCTGCACCAGCTAATTACTATGCCTCCACAGTACGTATGTAGACATGGTTGTCGATGTTGCTGGTCCGAGTTCAATATTCATGAAGATCAACAAATGAAGAAGTGCCGAATGATACAGCTCAGAGATTTTATCATTACTTCGAGATGCTGATGAGCCATTATGGGATGGTTGTGAGAAGCATACACGGTTGTCTGCAGTGTCGCAGCTACTGAATTTGAAATCTGAATTTCATATGAGCGAGAGTTGTTTTGACCGGCTTCTCTTACTCGTCAAGAGCATGCTTCCTCAATCAGAGAGCTTACCTGCTGACTTTTACCGTGCGAAGAAGATGGTGAGTGATCTGGGGCTTGGTTTTATGAAAATTGATGCATGTCCGAATCATTGTATGTTGTACTACAAAGATGATGCAGACAAGACATCATGCTGTATTTGTAAGCATGATAGATTCAAGCCCAAGAGATGGGACAAGTCAAAGCAGAAGGATGTTCCGTATAAGTCATTGCGGGACTTTCCGATCACACCCAGATTGCAGCGGTTGTTCATGTCTCCGAAGACAGCTGGACATATGACTTGGCATGCGGAAAGAGTCCATCGTGACGAAGGTGAAATGAGTCATCCTGCCGATGGTGAAGCTTGGGCTCATTTTAGCCGTACTCATCCTTACTTCTCAAGGGATCCACGCAACGTGCGGCTGGGTTTATGCACAGACGGTTTCAATCCATTCGGAGGCTCGGTGGCATCTTACTCATGTTGGCCAGTATTCCTAACACCGTATAACCTTCCGCCAGGCATGTGCATGAAGCGTGAGAATCTGTTCTTTCATTGCTGATTCCGGTCCAAAAAGTCCAGGAAAAAATATAGACATATATCTCAGACCGTTGATTGATGAGCTGAAATTGTTATGGTCAGATGGGGTTCTCTCTTATGATGCATCCAGAAAATAGAATTTCAATTTGAAGGCTGCATTAATGTGGACAATAAGTGACTTTCCAACATACGGCATGTTATCTGGCTGGAGCACACATGGGAGGTTGGCATGTCCTTATTGCATGGAGGATTCTAAATTATTTGTGTTGAAATCTGGGGGAAAATCATGTTGGTTCGATTGTCATAGTCGGTTTCTATCGAGTGACCATCCTTTCCGAAAGCAAAATGATTCTTTATGAAAAATACAATTGTGATGGAGGAGGTAGATATGGAACGGGTGTCTGGTGGAAACATGGCGAGGCGGGTCCAGAACTTACCGACTGTAACACAACTAGCTGGTAGTACCTGACAAATCTCTGGCTTTGGGAAGGATCACAATTGGGTGAAGCAAAGCATCTTTTGGGAATTGCCTTATTGGTCAACACTTTTGATATGACATAACCTAGATGTCATGCATATAGAGAATAATGTTTTTGATAATGTGTTCAACACAGTTATGGATGTCAAAGGCAAAACGAAGGATAACGTCAATGCACGTTTGGATTTGAAAGTACTTTGCAGACGTCCAGAACTAGAGCTGCAACATGTTAGTGGAAAAGTGGTGCAACCTAAAGCTGCATATGTGCTTAGGGCCAGACAGATTAAGTAAGTGTTGCAATGGTTGAAGCAATTGAGATTTCCGGATGTATGTCTCGAATATTGCCCGTTGTGTAAATGTCAATGAGGGAAAAATATACGGAATGAAGAGTCATGACTGCCATGTTTTCATGCAAAGACTGATGCCACTTGCTTTTCGTGAGTTGTTGCCGAAGCAAATATGGGGAGCAATGACTGAGCTGAGTCAATTCTTCAGGATTTTATCTGCATCAGAACTCAGACTTCATGACTTGCAAAATATAGAGCAAAATATAATACACAGTTTGCAAATTAGAGAAGATATTTCCTCTAGCATTCTTTGATTCAATGGAGCACATGATCATCCATTTGCCATATGAGGCTAGGGTCGGAGGACCAGTACAATTTCGATGAATGTATCCGTTTGAGAGGTATATTTCTATATCACAATTTATTCACATTACGACGATCTTTTATATTTCATATGTATGCATTTGAATTATTGTCATCGGTGCATACACGATCTTAAGATGAAAGTCCGCAACAAAGCACAAGTTGAGGGCTCCATTACCTAGCGTACCTCATTGAGGAGATATCGAACTTCTGTTCGATATACTTTGACATGGAAATACGAACCCGACGCACTCAACCTCCACGTAATGATGATGGTGGAGATTCTAATGTGTCGAGCCGACTCTCTGTATTCAAGTGTCCCGGACGGACGTTCAAATATTCTCTACTCGCGCACTGGAACAGAGAGTTGGTAGCTGCGGAGATCTACATCTTCATGAATTGTGCAGAACTAGACCCCTACATTGAGTAAGCTCTCAACACTTATGATGTACATCATTTGATTGCAATACTGCAGAACTGAAGGTTGTGTGACATTTACATTGTAGAGAGTTTGACTCGGTCATACTGTAACGGAATCCACGTCTACTGACTGCAGGTTGAAAAGGAACGGGAGAAGTCTTTTCCTACTTGGTTAAGATCTCGAGTATGTGTCTAAACATTTTGAAACATAAGTGTTATGTTCTTATGCATACTTAGTTGTTGTAATTTGTCAATGTCTATCTATTTTTTTGATAATAGGTTGAACAAGCTTTTATTACCGATTCAAGAGTACAAGAGATCAGTTATGGCCCCTCGAAGATTGTACGTGTCTATCCAGGCTACATTGTGAATGGATACAGATTTCACACGAGAGATTATGGACGGAATAAGTCTACGATGAATAGCGGCGTATGTGTGAAGGGAAGTGCCTACAATGAAAATGAATATACTATTATGGCATTCTCGAAGAAGTCATTGAACTGTAATTTTTGGGACAAGACACAATGTATTTCTCTTTAAGTGTCATTGGTTTGATCCGACATCTATTCGTCATGACACAACATATGGAATTGTCGATGTGAAGCATAAGTCCAAGTTGAGTACATATGAGCCATTCATTCTGGCGGCACAAGCCCAACAAGTTTATTATTCAAATTATTCATCTCTGAAATTAAGAGATTGGTGGGCTACATGTAGAGTGAAATCAAGGCTATTCCCTGAGTATGAGCTTCTCCCGCTGATGATGAGCTCGAAGGTGTTAATGACAATTTTTTTCAATCAGATCGGAGTGACACACGAGAGTTGGCAGCTTCTCACAGTTCAGTGTTCATGATATAAATGAAACAATTTGCTTACATAGGGTAACAAACAGGAAGAAGTTGACCCACGAGACCTTGAGCGGAGGGTGGAGTCTGATGTGGAGGAAGACTCCCGAGATGATGAGGATGAATTCGAGGATGATGACCTGGAGTCGGCCTGGCTTCTTCTGTCCCATAGGACGCTTTTCATTCTCCTTAAGCAATGAGCACTCGGGAATCCGATGCTCTATGCCCCCACAATGAAGGCACGCACCTGCCTTCCTCCAGCACTCTTCTGCGGTATGGCCCAGCTTGTCACAGTGTTTGCATCTTGGATTGTTGTTTGGGGTAGTAGGAGTAGGGACTTTGGGCTTTCGCTCCTGGCTTAGCCTATCAGTGATACTTAACGGCCTTTTCTTGCCATTAGTAGGCTTGCTCGGTGCTCCGAAAGTTTGCTCCTTCTTGAACATTCTACCATTGATGCGCTCAGTTAGTTCAGTTGCATCCTCCAGGCATTGTGCTCGCTTGACCATCTCCAGATAGGTCTGAATATCAAATGGTGCCAGTTGTGTGATATAAGCGGGTCTTAGCCCGTTAAGAAAGCACTTGGCCTTCATTCTCTCTGTGTTAACCAGATGATTGGCGTAGCGAGCCAATCAGGAGAATTGTGCCTCATATTCAGCAACGGTCAGGTTCCTCTATTTCAGAGCGGCGAACTCGACGGCTTTCCTTTCTTGAACTCTTTCTAAAAATATTTGGAGTTGAAATGCTCCTTGAATTCATTCCATGTGAATGCGCATCAGCCCTTGTAGCCTAAATGGACTCCCACCACGTACGGGCGTCCCTTTTCTAGCTGGAATGTTGCCAACAATAGCTTATCACCATCCGCACATTGCATAACGTGGAAGATGCGATCGGTCTCCTTGAGCCAATTTTCTGCCTCATCGGAGTCGGTGGTACCGCTGAATCGGGGTGGATTCAGGTTGCGAAATTCTGGTGCAATTCACCAGCTCCACGGTTGTTGTTATTGTTGGCTCCAGCAGCTTGGAGTAAAGCCTGAGTAAGCTGCTGAATTGTTTGTTGCATGTCACGGAGTTGTGCATGCTCCGCTGCCATTGTTGTGTTTTAAGTCCCTTCAAAAGAGAATGTACTTATAAGAAATGAGTTTGCACTAAGTTTGAGCGTGTGTGAGTTCATTTTATTTAATTACCCTTGGTTCTACCCTTCTCACATAGGTATGGATTTAGACTCTAAGCCAAGGTAGGTCAAACCTAGATCATCCTATACTTAAGAATAACCTAGGCTCTGATACCACAAAACTGTAACACCCCAATGCGGAATATCAGAGCGAAATTACAGTTATTAATAGTACAGAGCGAGAAAATAAATACAAACCATTGCACAAATGGAATAATACTAAATGAACTCCAGTTCTATTAATAACCCATCAAACTTCATTACAACTACTAATATCTCATCAACCTCATGAAATAACTATTACATCATCGTATCAGAGCCAAAACTAGGGCCCAGAATACTTTATTGAAAAACCAAACTAATACATCAAAACTATCTGACTCATTCTATACTAACTATCTACTAAAGCAAGGGTTGCCGAAATAGGGTCACTCCTGAGCATCATCCTTAGTCCCATCCTCTTGAGTGTGGTCATCGTCAGACTCACCTAAAACACATTAACTAAAAATGCAGGATGAGCGAATAACGCCCAGTAGACTTAATATCTCGTGAACACAAGCATGTTTAAATAATTAATGTCTTAATGGAAGGATAACTAGAGAGAATAGTCATGTAGAACAAGTAATGATAACAAGAGAATATAACATCTAGCACAGAAAAAAAAAACTCAACGAGAATGATAATAGAATGGCCATGTAACGATATTTCATGTAAATTGCACAACGTGCTCTAGTAACGATAACAAGTGTATTGGTATAGATAGTACTTTGATTGTCATAGATTAATCTTGATAGTATGCTGGCACTGAATGCATGCCGTAACACATCCTTGATCATTTTAACTCTCATGGGCACTGACACTTTTTGGGCGCTCCTCCCAGGACCTGATCGGGCCCCATTGCGCTAGCAGTAGTCATTTCTTTATCTTAGACAATCACAGGAATGGTCCGAGTACCAAGAAGAGATAAGAGAGTACTAAACGAGATAGATGAGAGTGTAGAGAGAACGTGAACAGATGAGAGGATATAGATAGTAGACGAGATAGGGGTATTATCGTAAAATCACATTAAACATCGATAGTAACGGTTGCACGGCGCACCATTGTGGGCCGACAGTCTGATAGAAGTCACCACCGCCCACTAGCCATGCTACGTACACAGGCTAGATGGTCCGGCATGTTGGGTTGAGTGTGCATTTAAAACCTTTTAATGATGACTTTAATCATGACTAATTGACATCACTCATAATTTGATTTTGATGATGACATTTTATACATTTTGTACATATTAAAATGATGACTAATTGAACATGTTATACATTTTATACATCACAACAATGCTTAAACAACATGTTTTTGATGTTTAATATCTCACATTTTAATGATAATATCTTGTATTAATGGTTTACACTTTATATTTTCAAGTTTACACAAATTTGTCACAGTGGTGTTGACACAATGTCCTGTGATGTTGACATAGTCCATCTGTCGTGTCGACACAGTGCCCTGTGATGTCGACACTAGTTCACTGTCCAGAAGCCTGTTCTGAAGCAGTAGCCAGTGTGTCGACACAGTCTGCCTGTGTGTCGATACAGTCTGCCTATGGTGTCGACACAGTGCCCTGTGGTGTCGACACTAGATGACTGTCCCAGAAGCTCAGTTTGAGGACAATGCTTGTGGTGTCGACACAGTGCCCTGTGGTGTCGACACACTTCGACTGAAACTCAAAAACGTGAATTTTTCTGGACACGTGGCTGCTTGGAATCAAAGGATTTAACCTAGATTTCTGTGCCCATGCACCCCAAGGCACTTTATGGACATATGGGCTATAAATACCCATGATTCTCCTACCCCAAAGGCAAGAGAGCCCATACACTTCCAGAAGAAGCTTTTTGGCGGCAAAAAGGGGTTTTTCCAGATCTGGCTCCATCTGCAGAAGCTGTAGGCCATCCTTTCAAGAGGAAGGACGTGGGAATCAAGGGGATCTCTGGAGAGAAGCTTGTTGTGCTTGGAAAGGGAGCAGATCCAACTGAAGAGGAGCAGTAGAAGGAGGATTTCTGGCGTTTCAGAAGCCATAAAAGCAGAGTATCGCTGATTGAGGAGAATCTCCACCGAATTCCATCAAGGCTCCTCAATTCAAGCGTCTGCAAGACCTCTTCATCGAAGAACATCCAATTCATACTTCTTTCACCTAATTCTTGGAGTGTTCATCTTATTTCTTGTTGTGAGATATGTACATGAAGTTCTGTACAGATTTCTAAGTTTATTGAGTCTGTGAATCAGATCATTGCTAGAGGATCTGATCTCTTTTGTGTTTGATCTAGCTTTTGTATTGTGAGCCGTCGAGCTCTGGTTTGTGAGTTGTCGCACTCACTGTGTGGTTTGAGCTGTCGTGCTCAATTTGAAGTTGTCGTGCTCCGGTTGTTGTTTGAGCCGTCGTGCTCAGTTTGTGAGTCGTTAAACTCAAGGTTGTGTGTTGAACCGTCGTGCTCAAGGGTGTTTGGAGTCGTCGTGCTCCGGTGTGAGTTGTACTCTTTTGAGTAGTGGAGTCTTACTGTGTGAGGGGTGGATGTAGGAATCACTGGTGTGATTTTCGAACCACCTAAAAATCCTTTATGCAATGGTTTGATCTGCTTGTCTGCGCTAGATGCTTGCATAGGATTTCGCTTTCACACTAAGTGTTTAATTGCTTCACACATAATCTACACACACCCACACTTCAGATCAGTAAACTGTTTGTCTGAATTGATCTCTGATTCGAAGTAATTTTGAATTGCTTAAGCTTCCGCATTAATTGGTGTTAGATCTATTCAACCCCCCCTTCTAGATCTGATCTATCCACCTATTCGATCCTACAATTGGTATCAGAGCAGGCTTTCTATTCATCGGTTGTGTTTTTTGGGAGATCTGTCTCTATGTGCTTAATCGCTCTAATTCCTACAATTGGTATCAGAGCGGTTACCACTCTAACTGTTAGATCTAATTCCTTATTGCATTGTTTCATTGTGAATAGATCTAATAGTCTTTTGAGTTTTGGTATAATGGTAAATTACTTTAATCTGCATGAATTCCTGTTATAATTTCAGAGAAATCCCCAATCTCACTTTCATCAAGTTTTTCAGAAGAAGCATAAAGAAAAGGAGCAAAAGGAATTCACAAATGCTCAATGGCAAAGAAGAACTTCAATGAATCCAGAAAATCACCATTCAGAAAATTGTGGCTCTCACAGCACATTCCATGAGCTCAGAGCATTCTACATCCTCTTTAGAACACAAGAGTTCAAATGGGTCTACAAGATCAGGTAAATCAATTCCAGATCCATTTATGTATTCTAATTCTGATTCTGATGCAGATGAAGGCATGTCTTATGTTGAATTGGTTGAGTTCTGTGAGAAGATACAGAATCTTAATGCAAAGCTGAACACTAAGAATAAAGATTTGAAAAAGACTTTAAAACATTGCCATAAGGAAAGTGAAAATTTGAAAAATACACTTGACTTGCTCCAGAACAATGATAAAGATCTTTCAGAAGAAAATGAGAATTTGAAAAATGAAGTTCAGAAACTGAATTCTGAAAAAGAAAGTTTGAAAGATAAAATCAAAATTTGTGAAAACAAGTTGTCCAAGTTGAAAGAAAATCATGATCAGTTGGAATATGAAAATCTTGATTTGAAAGATGAAAATGAAAAATTGATTGATCTCAATGAAAACTTCAAATTTGATAATGATCAATTAAACAAACAGATTTCTAACATGGCTCATGATCATCAAATAAATGAAAGATTCAAACAACTTGTTGAAGAAAATAGTCATCTAAAAAGGAAGATTGAATGTTTGTTACATGACAAACCATTGGACAATGATTGTAGCAATTTGAGTAATAAAATTACCGATTTGGAAAAACAAATTGCTCAATTTGAAAATGAAAAGAACAAGATGAAATATGGTTTGGATGCCATGCTAAATAAACTTCAAATTAAGAAAAAGAAGTTGTTGCATTAAAAGCTGAAAAACAGAAGCTTCAACATGAATTGAAGAATACTAAATACACAAGTCTTGCTTCTGTGAGAGATAATAAAAATGAAAATAAATCAAAATTAACATTTGTTAAAGCTGCTACGAATAAGAACTCTACTAATTCTAATGAAAAACTAGTGAATGTTCTTGTTCAGAAACAAACAGAGAAAAAGAAAAATGCTACTGTCAAGAAGATTCATCTACTTCCTCCATCAGTCCAAAAACTCCAAGGCAAGTTCCAAATTCACATCATGCCAAGAGCCATCAAAAGTACCTCCTTCTCCTCATGGTATGCCTCCTCACAAGAAAAGGAGATTCAACAAATGCATACATGCCAAGGTAAGTACCAGTAAGAAATGCTCTCACTTGCTTTAACTGCAATAAACCTGGTCATCTTGCCAAACATTGTTAGATTAGAAATCAAAATTTTAATAAACATGCCAAATCAGTCCAATGCTTTCATTGTCATAAAATTGATCATATTTCTAGGGACTGTTGGTACATAAATGATTTTGTTGTGCATGCTCAGAAATTCCAGTCTAATGCATTTGCTCATACACACAAGAATAAATATCATGTTCATACTGAAAATGTTCAGAAATTCCATATGTATAGGCATAGAAATGCTGCACAAAATCATTCCGTTTCTGCTTATATTAAAAATCTAAAAATTAGAAAACTTCCTGAAAACATAGATGCATTGAGAAAGGCAAAAAGAAAATCTGGAACTAATTCTGCTCATAGTTCTATCAATGAAAGAATACATCTATACAAAAATAAAATCATTTTGGATTCAGAAATGTTTATTGCACTCTAACATTGATTTCATTGTAGGACCCAAGCAAGTGTGGGTCCCAAAACTAGCTTGATCAGCAAGCTGAGGAGCCTTATAGCCATACCTTTCCATCTGAAATCAAGACATGGCTATGAAATGCAAGAAATTTGGAAACCACAGGTAAAATCCAAATGAAGACTGTTCAGGTAAAACCTCATATCATTTCCAGATTGAACTACTTAAGTAAAGAATATTCTTAGTCTTATCTGAACAATGAAGAGTGTGTTTTGATGTTGCTCCCACAATAACTTGTGTCATAACAATTGGAATCATGTTTGTATTATCATGCTGGCTTAACTGTGCCCATGATTCTATGTGCATATCAATTGCTTTGACTTTTTGGTATATCAAATGTTGACATGTGGAAAAACAAGTTATGCTTGTTTGGAAGCTATCATTATGCGTGAGTAAAATATTCCGCCAAGTACCAAAAGTCATGTTATGCTTAAGGCTAATTGTGTGCATAATCATGTGTGAATTGCTTGCTAGCTTTTTCATTCCATGCACATATTAAGGGGGAGTAAATTTGAAAAAGTGCAAAAATAGTCTTGAAAATGCAATGAATTTCATACTAAAACTAAAGAATAATTGACCTTTTTGCAGTGACTATGTGGTATATCAAATGATGAAATGTGAAAGGACAAGTTAAGCTTGTTTGGAAACTATCCTCATGCGTGAGAAAAATTCTCCGCCAAGTATCAATAGTCTTTTTCTGCATAAAGGTCATCAAGAAAAATGAAAATCTCAAAAACTTTATTTTAAGTCTTTGAAACAATTTTGAGTTTTTGAAAAACTTTTCTCCTTCAATAAATTGTCTGTTGATATATACTTGATCATGTCCATACTCTTTCTGTGTAAACTGCTTGGAATGAACATATCTGAATTGCTTAAATGATCATTTCATATCATGCATATCTTATAAGGGAGTGAGTCAAAAGAATCTTTGAGTGAAATGCTGGAGAAATATTCCTTCATATCTGATTTATTAACAACTCTCATTCAGTTTGTTGACAAAAGTTTTTGCAAATAATTCCTCACTCTCACATTGCATTGACATTCTTGGTATATCAAATGGTGATTTGAAGAAAGACAAGTCAGCTTGTCTGGACACTTTCACTATGCGTGAGTATATGTCTCCGCAAAGTATCAAGAGTCTTGTATGCAATTGTTGAGGGGAGTCTTTGTCTTTCAATAAAATATTCTTGTTCATTCTATTTTCACTTCATTCCATTCCTATTTCTTTAATAATCCTCATGTCCACCTTGTGAGGGGGAGATACATGAAAGGGAGAGTCATTGTCACATTCTTTGACTTACTTGTCTATCTTGAACCCCAAACTCATCAGAATGTTTGAGTCATTGTGCTATTTTCTTATGAGAGAATTAAGACATTGAAACTAAACTCATTGTGCATTTAGTTTAATTTCAAAGATTCATTATCATTTCAAGGTTAAGCAATTTTAATACTGAATGTTTTTAAAATGATTTTCAAAACACTATTATAGGCACATGAGTGACTTTAATATTTCACATGTGTATGTTTAAGCTTCATTCTTACCACATGTTAAGAATAATTTTTCTAAATTCGTAATCATGACTTTTCTGGTCAAAGCAACATATTCCTGCAACACATCAAAAGAAAATGATCAACAATCTAGAAAGATACAAACAGAGCAATGCAAATTCTTGAACCACTGAGTAACCAGGTCATTTCACCTAAAAAGTGATTTGTTTTACGTCAAAAAGTGGAAATCAAAATTTTCAACTCTGTATAAGATAATGAAAGTTAAACCACTGAGTAAGCATCTGATCAATGTGATCTCTTGCACTGAAAAGTGAGATTTAACTAATTTATTCTTGTATTCTTTCCCAGTTAAAAATAAAAGAAAATCAAAGTGACAGGATTGAAAAGCTTAAGACCTTAATAAAGTTCATATCTACTGAGTTTAGACCTATTATTCTACATTGTGTTAAATTAAGGCTCCTAACATCCTTGTTAAATACTTCTGATCACTCATATAGGTCACTTTTCTTCATATTTGCATCAATATTTTAACTACATTCAGATCATTATATTTTGCTATACTTTGTGTTGAGTGTGTCTTTGTGATAAACTTTGTTACACAATAACCAAAACACAATAATTTCTCTCATTTGATAATATCACTTTGCCTCACTTATTTTGATCATTCTTGAACCTTCATTTCCTATATTTCATTTCTTGATCTCCTACCATTCTTTATTTCTCTCTCTTATCTATCTTTCTAATGATGTCAAAAAGGGGGAGAAAGTTCCTTAAAGGGGAGAAAGTTCCTTAAAAGTGAGAAAGTTCTTTAAAGGGAGAAAGTTTTTTTTTATGGGAGAAAATTCAAAAAGGGGAGATTTGAGTCAGGCTATTGGGAGATTGTGCATATATTTTGTCATCATCAAAAAGGGGGAGAATGTTGGGTTGATTGTGTATTGAAATCTTTAATGATGACTTTAATCATGACTAATTGACATCACTCATAATTTGATTTTGATGATGACATTTTGTACATTTTGTACATATTAAAATGATGACTAATTGAACATGTTATACATATCACAACAATGCTTAAACAACATATTTTTGATGTTTAATATCTTACATTTTAATGATAATATCTTGTATTAATGGTTTACACTTTATATTTTCAGGTTTACACAAATTTGTCACAGTGGTGTCGACACAGTCCACCTGTGGTGTCGACACAAGTCCTGTGGTGTTGACACATCCACCTGTGGTGTCGACATAGTGCCCTGTGGTGTGTCGACACTAGTTCACTGTCCCAGAAGCCTGTTCTGAAGCAGTAGCCAGTAGTGTCGACACAGTCTGCCTATGTGTCGACACAGTCTACCTGTGGTGTCGACACAGTGCCATGTGGTGTCGACACTAGATGACTGTCCCAGAAGCTCAGTTTGAGGACAATGCCTGTGGTGTCGACACAGTGCCCTGTGGTGTCGACACACTTCGACTGAAACTCAAAAACGTGAATTTTTCTGGACACGTGGCTACTTGGGAATCAAGGGATTTGACCTAGATTTCCATGCCCATGCACCCCAAGGCACTTTATGGACATATGGGGCTATAAATACCCATGATTCTCCTACCCCAAAGGCAAGAGAGCCCATACACTTCCAGAAGAAGCTTTTTGGCGGCAAAAGGGGTTTTCCAGATCTGGCTCCATCTGCAGAAGCTGCAGGCCATCCTTTCAAGAGGAAGGACATGGGAATCAAGGGGAATCTCTGGAGTGAAGCTTGCTGTGCTAGGAAAGGGAGTAGATCCAACTGAAGAGGAGCAGTAGAAGAAGGATTTCTGGTGTTTCAGATGCCATAAAAGCAGAGTATCGCCGATTGAGGAGAATCTCCACCGAATTCCATCAAGGCTCCTCAATTCAAGCGTCTACAAGACCTCTTCATCGAAGAACATCCAATTCATACTTCTTTCACCTAATTCTTGGAGTGTTCATCTTATTTCTTGTTGTGAGATCTGTACATGAAGTTCTGTACAGATTTCTGAGTTTATTGAGTCTGTGAATCAGATCATTGCTAGAGGATCTGATCTCTTTTGTGTTTGATCTAGCTTTTGTATTGTGAGCCGTCGAGCTCTGGTTTGTGAGTCGTCGCACTCACTGTGTGGTTTGAGCCGTCGTGCTCAATTTGGAGTCGTCGTGCTCCGGTGTTGTTTGAGCAGTCGTGCTCAGTTTGTGAGTCGTTAACTCAAAGTTGTGTGTTGAGCCGTCGTGCTCAAGGGTGTTTGGAGTCGTCGTACTCCGGTGTGAGTTGTACTCTTTTGAGTAGTGGAGCCTCACTATGTGGGGGTGGATGTAGAAAACTGGTGTGATTTCCGAACCACCTAAAAATCCTTTGTGCAATGGTTTGATCTGCTTGTCTGCACTAGATGCTTGCATAGGATTTTGCTTTCACACTAAGTGTTTAATTGCTTCACACATAATCTACACACACCCACACTTCAAATCAATAAACTGTTTGTCTGAATTGATCTCTGATTCGAAGTAATTTTGAATTGCTTAAGCTTCCGCATTAATTGGTGTTAGATCTATTCAACCCCCCCTTCTAGATCTGATCCATCCACCTATTCGATCCTACACGGCATGATCAAAAGATAGGAAAGAACACACTAAGGCCATGGATCGTACTGATCCCTCAGGTGTAACAGGTTTTAGGGTACAACCAGCTCGTCGGCAATGGACGTATGCCAAAGCCAAGAAGACTTACGGAGGCCATGACAAGGAGTCCCTGGCCTAGTCAAGAGTATTCCCGAAGGAGAGGTGGTCCAAGTCAAGAGAAAGTGTATAGAAAATGTGTAACGCCCCGACGTGGAATATCGGAGCGGGATTATAGTTATAAATAGTACAGAGCGAGAAAATAATGCAAACCATTGCACAATTGAATAACACCAAATAAACTCCAATTTCATTAATAATCCAACAATCTCCATTACATTCACTAATAACTCATCATCTTCATAAACTAACTAATACATCAACGTATCAGAGCCGAAACTAGGGCCCAGAGTACTTTATTAAAAATCAACTATTACATATTGACTAACTGCCTCACTAACTATAACTATACTAACAGACTACTACTACTAGATAGCATTGGTTACAGAAGGGTCACTTCTGAGCTCCTCATCGGTCCCATCCTCGTGAGTGTGGTCATGATCCGACTCACCTGAAACACATTAAATAAATACGCAGGATGAGCGAATAACGCCAGTAGGACTTAATATCTCGTGAACACAAGCATGCTTTAAATAGTTAATGTTTTAAAGGGGGTTAACTAGAGAGTAAAGTCATGTAGAGTATGTCACGATAACGAGAGAACAATTGCATCTAGCACAGGGATAATAGTACAACGAGAACGATAATAGAATGCCATGTAACGATATAACATGTAAATTGCACAACGGTGCACTAGTAACGATCACGCTTGCACTTGTAGATATAACACTTTGATTGTCATAGATTAATCTAGATAGTAAACTGGCGCTGGATGCATGCGTAACACATCCTATGATCATTTTAACTCCATGGGCACTGGCACTTTTGGGATGCTCCCCCCAGGACCTGATCGGGTCCTATTGCGCTGACATTAGTCATTTCTTTATCTTAGACAATCACACGAATAGCCAATAGAGTACCAAGAAGAGATAAGAGAGTACTAGACGAGATAGATAAGAGTGTAGAGAGAACATGAACAGATAAGAGGATATAGAGATTAGATGAGATAGGGACAATTCCGTAAAACAACGAGAAATTTCGATAGTAACGGTTGCACAGCACCAAGTCGAGTGCGGCAGTCTGGTAGAAGTCACAACCACCCACTTAGTTGTGTCGTGAACACGGCCAAATGGTTCGGAGTGATCCCGAGACGAGAAGGAAAAACACTAAGGCAATGGATCGTACTGATCCCTAGGATGTAATGGGTTTTGGGGTACAACCAGCTCGTTGGCTAAGGACGTGCGCCAAAGTCAAGAAGACTTACGGAGGTCTTGACAAGGAGTCCTTGGTCCAGTCGAGAGTATTCCCGGTGGAGAGGTGGTCCAAGTCAAGAGAAAGTGTGTAGAAAACGGGTCCGTCGTGCCTCGAGTGCTCGAAGGCCGAGGGAAAACGGTAACGATGTAGAATCACGTGAATAAAGTGAAGACATGTGTCATTTAAATAATATAGAAAATTAAGTAATTAATTTCACTTAATTACCAGATACATTATTGAGAATTTAATAGGGTCAAATAGCAATAAATAATGTTTAGTGTGCAAGTGTAAAGAAATCATGAGAATAGAATAAGTCGTGCTCACGGCTTTTAAATTAATAAGAATTATTTAAATATTATTAAATAAAAATATTCATGCCATTTATTAAGCTTAACAGTACATGGTTTAACTTATACAAGGTTAAATGGCATATAAAGTAGGGATATAAGCGCAATTTTAAGTTCTGGCAGAAAAGTTTAAATCACGACGGGGGTCACGGATGCGATTACTGTCGCGGTCGCCGTCCCGGGCGCGACAACGGTTTGTGCTAGAATTGCGGCGGCGCAGGCCGCCGCATTCTGAACGCATCACCTTTGCCGGCCGTGACCCCCGGTATCGCGGCGGGTCGCGCCGCCGCGATAACAGGGATGTCCGGCCTTTTTCCCTTTTTCTCTGGGTGGACCCTTCTTGACATAGGGTCATTCTAAATTCGGTATAAAATTGCACGGTGCTCCAAAAATTACGAAACTAGTTTTAAACAAAAGTAGACATATATATCTATCAACATGCATGATTAATTTGAAAATAGACAAGGTTTAAATATGCTGTGATCAAGTTACATTTCGATGACCTAATCAGGCGCAGTCAAAGTTCAACGAATTAATTAGAGACAGATACATGATGAAAAATTCCGAAACTAGGGGTGTTCAAAAGAAAACAAGATTTAGTATTTAAGATAATTTTATCATGGTATGAAGTTAAACATGAATGAGGTCATAAACCACAAGAAGGGTCAGGTGCATGGATCTGACAGGGATTCAAAGAATTAATTCTCCCTCATGGGAGATCGAAATAGCATGAAACTAAGGGCGTTTGAAGCTATTGCATGAGTATCAATGAGAATTTTCTCATAGCATGGGAACAAGTACGTGTAGGGGATTTGAGAAAACATGAGATTTCAGGTTCATAGTAACAGCAGGATTCATGAATTAAATTCACCAAATGAATAAGCGGAATACAACAAAACCATTGGGCTTTTGAAGAGGTACATGATAGCTACCTAGGGTAATTATTTCACGATTTTAGCTTGAGAGATTGCCTACCTTTTGGTGCTGACAAGAAAAGCTAGGGTTCGGTGACGAAGAAAGGAAGAGAAAACCCTTGCTCCAGCCTTCTTCTCCGAGCTCCCACGTCCAAGACTCCTCCACTTCGTCCCCTGAGTTCCAGCCATGAGCTATGGGGTGCTAGGGTCAAATGGGAGGTGTTTTGATGGTTGTAGAGTTCTAAATCACCTAAAACTCTTTCCTCCTCCTTTAATTACGAATTTCCATAATTATCACCTTTTTTCTTGCTATTATCCATCTAATAAGATAGGGAGGGGCCTAATTTCGTGGCTAATGGGGTTAGGATGGGTAGGGACTCTTATTTGAGGAAACATGACTTATTTAATAATTATTTAAATTCTTTCCTAATTATCACTTATTTTTATTCTGAATTTGGCTTAATTATTTCTCATCCCATGATGGGCTAACCCTATTTGGGCCCAATCTATTAGGTTTGGGTTATTAGAGTAACCCATTAATAATTTAGCTTAATGGGTATTGCTTTAATTCCCTTTTTTCATGTATTCTCCCTTTATTCTAATTAAATCAATTTATCTCATTTATTAAATAATAAAATTTTATTTTTCTTGATTTTAAAAAAATCAAGGGTGCTACATCCTCCCCCTCTTAAAAGAATTTGGTCCCCAAATTCATATAATCGTAAGGAAGAATGTCTTACTGAATAAATCCGGATAATTTCGTCGCATGGTTGCTTCGGCTCCCATGTTGCCTCTTCAACTTCGTGATTTCTCCATAGAATCTTGACCACAGGTATGGATCGATTCCGAAGCTGTTGCATCTTCTTGTCTAAGATCTTCACGGCCTTTCTTCATAGGTCATATCCTTGTTCAGAGTAATGTCATCATAGCTGATTACGTGCGATGGATCGTACACGTACTTTCTCAGCATTGACACATGGAACACGTTATGTATGGTAGAGAACTGGGGAGGTAGTGCTAGTCAGTACGCACCTCGCCAACTCTATCTAATACTTCAAATGGACCTATGAATCTTGGTCTCAGCTTGCCTTTCATCCCAAACCTCTGAAATCCTCGGGTCGGGGATACTTTGAGCATCACATGATCTCCAGCTTGAATTCTAAGTCCCTTCTTCTTTATCAGCATAGCTCTTTTGCTTGGACTGAGCTACCTTAATTCTGTCTCTGATAATCTGGATATCTCTACTGGTATTCTACACCATGTTGGTACCAGCCATGTTGCTCACCTACTTCATTCCAACAGACTGGCGATCTGCAGCTCCTGCCGTACAGCGCTTCAAATGGTGCCATCTTAATGCTGGCCTGATAGCTATTGTTGTAGGCAAATTCTATTAGAGACAGTTGTTCATTCCAATACCCTTCAAAGTCTATAGCACAAGCTCGTAGCATGTCTTCCACTATCTGATTTGTTCTTTCAGTCTGTCCATCCGTCTGTGGGTGGAAAGCTGTGCTAAAGTTGAGTTTAGTACCCAACGCGGTTTGAAGTCCCTTCCAGAATCTAGATGTGAATATGGGGTCACGATCTGAGACAATGGATACTGGAACTCCATGTAGTCTGACTATCTTTTATATACAATGTTGCTAACACATCCACACTCCAGTGCTCTTAATGGCAAGGAAGTATGCGGACTTGGTTAAACGGTCCACAATAACCCAGATAGCATCAAGTCCACCACGAGTTCGGGGTAAACCCATGATGAAATCCATTCCGATGCTTTCCCACTTCCATTCAGGTATGTCCTGGGGTCTAAGTACACCCGCAGGACGACGGTGTTCTGCTTTTACCTGCTGACAAGTGAGGCAGTGCGCAGCATGCTCAGCTACCTCACACTTCATGCTTGGCCACCAAAATGACCTTTTCATGTCTTGGTACATCTTGGTTGCACCTGTATGTATTGTGTACTTGGTCTTGTGGGCTTCATCCATCAGTTCCTTTTCCGCTCTTCATTGTCAGGCACACATGTCTTGGCTTGGAATAATATTCTTCCATCTTCAGCGATGGAGAAGTCCGGCTTGTCTGCTATGGTCTCTCTTACTCTGATTAGAAACAGATCATTAGCCTGTTGCTCTCTGATCTCGACAAAGATGTCGGGTTGAGCTTTAAGATTAGCCACTAACATCTTATCACCCCTCTTTTCAATATTCAGATCTAGACTGGCGAATTGCTCTAACAATTGCATCTCGCCCATGACTAGACAGGATATCGAAGCTACTGGCTTTCTACTGAGTGCATCAACTACTGCGTTACCTTTGCCTGGGTGATATTGAATGTTGAAATCAAAATCCTTTAGGTACTGTAGCCATCTCCGTTGTCGCATGTTGAGCTCCTTCTGAGAAAATAAGTATTTCAAACTCTTGTTGTCGGAGTAAACAATGAATGTTCTCCATATAGGTAATCCCTCCAGATCTTGAGTGCAAATACTACTGCAGCTAGTTCTAAGTCATGGACGGGATAGTTGACTTCATGTGGCTTCAATTGTCTTGAAGAATAAGCTATCACTTTCTCATTCTGCATTAATACGTAGCCTAGACCGATTCCTGATGCATCAGTGTAGACTAAGAATCCTGCTCCTTCAACTGGTAATGCGAGGACAGGTGCAGACGTCAACAACTGCTTCAGTGTCTGGAAGCTCTTCTCGCACTCCTTGCTCCAGACATAGGGATTCTCTTTTCGCGTAAGACGCGTAGAGGTATAGCTATCTTGGAGAAGTCTTTTATGAACCGTCTGTAATATCCAGCTAGTCCAAGAAAGCTTCTGATCTCAGTGACATTGGTCGGCCTTTCCCAGTTCAGCACAACTTCTACCTTGGAAGGGTCGACAGCAATACCGTCCTTGGAAATAACATGACCTAGGAACGACACCTCCTCGAGCCAGAATTCACACTTGCTCAATTTGGCGTAGAGTTGGTTGTCCCGCAAGATTTGCAGAGCGATCTTCAGATGCTCCACGTGCTCTCTTTGGTCTTGGAGTATATGAGAATATCATCAATGAATACCACGACGAACTTGTCGAGGTAGAGCCGGTAGATGTTGTTCATTAATTGCATAAAAGCTGCAGGAGCATTGGTTAGTCCAAAAGGCATGACTACAAATTCATAATGACCGTACCTGCTCCTGAAAGCTGTCTTGTAGATATCTGCATCTTGAATCCTCATCTGATGATATCCCGATCTAAGGTCAATCTTAGAAAAATATTTAGCTCCTGATATCTGATCAAATAATTCATCGACACGTGGCAGGGGGTACTTGTTCTTGATAGTGAGACTGTTCAGCTGCCTGTAATCGATGCATAACATCATGGATCCATCCTTCTTCTTGACAAACAAGACTGGTGCTCCCCAAGGAGAAGTACTTGGCCTAATGAAACCCTTTTCTAGAAGTTCCATCAGTTGCTCTTTCAATTCTTTTAATTCAGCGGGGGACATCCTGTAGGGTTGCCGTGAAACCGGTGCAGCTCCAGGTACGAGGTCAATTGAGAAATTCACATCTCTCTCAGGTGGAATGCCTGGTAGCTCATCGGGAAACACATCAGGGTATTCTTGCACTATGTGAATGTCTGATATCTTGGTTGCTTTCTTCTCAACTACAATTGTGGCAAGAAATGCCACACAGCCCTTTCTTATCATGTTTTGTGCCTTTATGGCAGAGACGAGAGACAAGTGCCTATTGTGTCTACGTCCTGTGAAGATCAGCTTAGGGAATTCACTAAAAGTAATCTTCCCTCTTCGACAATCAACACAAGCCCCATACGTGGATAGCAATCGGCTCCCAGAATGACATCGTAGCCCTCCATGGGCATACAGATCAGGTCAGCTCTAAGGTTAAGTTCACCAACCTTAACATCAGCTAAAGGAAAGTATTTGTTGAGTTGAGCCTTTTCTCCCAAGGGTAGTAACAGGAAATTCAAATTGCATAGATGCAGGTTTTTCATTTAATGTATCAGCAAATATTGTGATATGAACGAATGTGTTGCGCCAGTATCAAACAAAACAAATGCTGATTGAGAAAAGACTGGTAGTGTACCTTCCACCACGCCACCTTCCTCGGTGGTGGTGTCCACTTCTTGCAGAGCCTGCAATCGGCCTGGCTTCTTCTGTCCCGTAGGACGCTTTTCATTTTCTTCAATAGAGGGCATTCTTGTATGCGGTGATCACGACTTCCACAGCGAAGGCAAGCACCTGCCTTCCCAGCATTCATCTGTCGTGTGACCAAGCTTGTCACAATGCTTGCATCTTGGTTTGTTGTTCGGAGCAGTAGTGGTGGGGATTTTGGGCTTCCGCTCCTGGCTTGGCCCGTCAGTGATACTTAACGGCCTTTTCTTGCCGTTAGTAGGCTTGCTCGATGCCCCAGAAGTTTGCTCTTTCCTGAACATCTACCCTTGATGCGCTCAGTGAGTTCAGTCGCATCTTCCAGGCATTGTGCTCTCCTGACCATCTCTGGATAGGTCTGAATATCAAATGGCGCAAGTTGCGTGATGTAAGCGGGCCTGAGCCCATTAAGGATCTCTTTGCCTTCATTCGTTCTGTACTGACAGATGATTGGCGTATCGAGCCAATCGGGAGAACTGTGCTTCGTATTAGCAACTGTGAGGTCCTCTGCTTCAATGCAGCAAACTCAGAGGCCTTCCTCTCTTGACTCTCTCAGAGAAGTACTTGGAGTTAAAATTCTCCTTGAACTCCTCCCATGTGAACTGTGCATTTGCTCGAGTAGCCTCAATGGACTCCCACCACTCACGGGCGTCCCTTTCCAGCTGGAATGTGGCAAGTAAAAGCTTATCTCCATCCGCGCATTGCATAACGCGGAAAATACGCTCAGTCTCCTTGAGCCAGTTCTCGACCTCATCAGGGTCTGTGGTACCGCTGAATCGAGGCGGGTTTAGGTTGCGGAAGTTTTGGTGCAATTCACCAGCTCCTCGGTTGTTGTTGTTGTTATTATTGGCTCCAGCAGCTTGGAGTAAACTTGAGTGAGCTGCTGAAGTGTGTGCTGCATCACGGAGTTGAGCACGCTCTGCTGCCATGTTAAGTTCCTTCAAAAGAGAATTAAAATGTAAGTCGTTGAGTTTGCACTAGGTTTGTGCGTGTGTGAGTTTATTTTATCTCATTACCATGGTTCTACCCATCTCACATAGGTATGGAATTAGACTCTAAGTCAAGTCAGGTCAAACCTAGATCATCCTATACTTAAGAATAACCTAGGCTCTGATACCACAAAACTGTAACGCCCCGACGCGGAATATCGGAGCGGGATTACAGTTATAAATAGTACAGAGCGAGAAAATAATGCAAACCATTGCACAATTGGATAACACCAATAAACTCCCATTTCATTAATAATCCAACAATCTCCATTACATTCACTAATAATCATCATCTTCATAAACTAACTAATATATCAACGTATCAGAGCCGAAACTAGGGCCCAGAGTACTTTATTGAAAATCAACTATTACATATGACTAACTGCCTTACTAACTCATAACTATACTAACAGACTACTACTACTAGATAGCACTGGTTACAGAAGGGTCACTTCTGAGCCTCCTCATCGGTCCTCGCCTCGTGAGTGTGGTCATGATCCGACTCACCTGAAACACATTAAATAAATACGCAGGATGAGCGAATAACGCCCAGTAGGACTTAATATCTCGTGAACACAAGCATGCTTTAAATAGTTAATGTTTTAAAGGCAGGTTAACTAGAGAGTAAAGTCATGTAGAGCATGTCACGATAACGAGAGAACAATTGCATCTGGCACATGGAAAATAGTACAACGAGAACGATAATAGAATGGCCATGTAACGATATAACATGTAAATTGCACAACGGTGCACTAGTAACGATCATGTTGCACTTGTAAAATAGCACTTTGATTGTCATAATTAATCTAGATAGTAAACTGGCGCTGGATGCATGCCGTAACACATCCTATGATCATTTTAACTCCATGGGCACTGGCACTTTTCGGGATACTCCCCCAGGACCTGATCGGGCCCTATTGCGCTGGCATTAGTCATTTCTTTTATCTTAGACAATCACACGAATGGCCAATAGAGTACCAAGAAGAGATAAGAGAGTACTAGACGAGATAGATAAGAGTGTAGAGAGAACGTGAACAGATAAGAGGATATAGAGATAGATGAGATAGGGACAATT
>CM024758.1:15812488-15881794 GCA_014218235.1 Colocasia esculenta | reverse complement strand
TGAAGTGAAGGAAGAGTTTCCTCAAAAAAAAAAAAAAACTCATCTACCCTGAACTTACTCCCCCATAGTGTGTGCACGTGTTGACACAACATCTAAGTAAGGATTCACACAAGCATTTGATACAAGGCAAACATGTTCATTTTAAGAATGTCATACACAAGCACACGGTCATAGAAAAAGCATTGTTTTAGGGAGTTAACATGATAAAATGTAAGGAACTAAAAATCCTATGTGAAGTACATGACCTTTATATGCAATGGGACTATGGATACTTGGCGGAGAATGTTTTCTCACGCATGATGATAGTTTCCAAACAAGCCGAACTTGTTCTTCCACAGTTCACCATTTGATATACCACATAGTCATTCACACATAAAGAGCATGTACTTCAATATGGAGAGTTAGTTTCATTGCATTTTACACAACCCAATTCTCTTCTTAAGGATGTGAATCTATCTTCAGACAAGGGTTTGGTGAAAATGTCAGCCAATTGTTTTTCTGTGGGAATGAAATTAAGTTCCAAGGTTTTATTGGCCACTTCATCTCTTAAGAAATGAAGACGGATTTCAATGTGTTTAGTCTTGAGTGTTGGACAGGGTTTTTTGAAAGGTTGATAGCACTTGTGTTGTCGCATAGTATAGGTGTGCATCCAATTTCAACATTATAGTCAGCTGACTGACTTTTGATCCACAACACTTGAGCTGCACAACTTCCTGCAGCGACATATTCTGCCTCTGTAGTGGAGAGTGCAACCGAGTGTTGTTTCTTGGATGCCCACGAAACCATGCAACCGCCAAGGAATTGGCAATATCCACTAGTGCTTTTTCTATCAATTTTACATCCAGCATAATCAGCATCAGAATATGATATCAAATCAAAACTACTGCCTGTTGGGTACCAAAAACCCAATTGCATGTGCCTGAGAGATATCGAAAAATTCTCTTGACTGCAATTAAATGGCTTTCCTTTGGGCTAGATTGATATCTAGCACAAAGACAAACACTGAATTGTATATCCGGTCTACTTGCAGTAAGATAAAGGAGTGAGCCAATCATACTTCGGAAGTGCTTTGCATCTACCGGTTTACCTTTCTCATCATTTTCCAATTTAATGCTTGTGCTCATTGGGGTGGAGGCCGGTTTAGCTTGCTCAATTGAAATCGTTTGAGAAGCTCTTTGACATATTTTTCTTGATTTATGAAGAAGCCGTCTTTATGTTGTTTCACCTGCAAACCAAGAAAGAATTGAAGCTCCCCCATTAGACTCATCTCAATTCACTGTGCATGTGTTTAGAAAATTCTTCACACAGTGAAGGGTTAGTAGAACCAAAAATAATATCGTCCACATAAACTTGAACAACAATTATGTGATTGCGAACTTTCTTAGTGAAGAGTGTTTGGTCCACTTTACCTCTTGAGTAGTTTTTGCTTACCAGAAATTGCTTAGTCTATCATACCAAGCTCGAGGTGTCTGTTTCAAACATAAAGAGCTTTGTGCAGCTTATACACATGGTTAGGCATTTCAGAATTTTCAAAACCTGGTGGTTGAGAGACATAGACTTCTTCTTTGATATAGCCATTTAAGAAAGCAGTTTTAACATCCATTTGATAAAGTTTGAACTTATGGGAGCATGCATATGCCAATAAAATTCTGTCTGCTTCTAATCTGGCTACAGGAGCAAATGATTCTTCAAAATCTACACCGAATTCTTGATTATATCCTTTTGCAACGAGTCTAGCTTTATTTCTAACTACTTTTCCTTCTTCATTAAGTTTATTCCTAAACACCCATCTAGTTCCTATGATGAAATTTCAGGGGTTCTAGGAACTAAACTCCATACATTATTTCTTTGAAATTGACCAAGTTCCTCATGCATAGCATCAATCCATGAGTTATCTTTTAAGGCTTCTTCAACATTTTTGGGTTCCACTTGAGAGACAAAAGCAAAGAGATCATGTTCAATTATTTGTCTCACTCGAGACCTTGTCTGAACAGAGTCATTTAAACTTCCTATCACATCATCAAGTGGGTGATCTTTGGAATACCTCACATTTGTGATTGTTGAAGGGCCGGGAGCATCTTGTCCTTGAGGAATTTGATCTTGTGAATGTTGTTCTTCAGAAGGTTCTCCTTCTGGTGGATTTCCTTCATGTGTTTCATCTTGTTTTCTGAATGCTATTTCATCATCTTCATCATAGTCCCTGTGAAGATATCCACCTTTGGTCTTGGAATCTTCTTCAGATTTGTCTTTTGCTTTGACTTGTAGGTCCTCAAGCGATGTTCCTTCATCTTCTTTTTCAGTTCTGTTAACAGTCAAGCAGTTAGATTTGGCATAAGTCTCATAAAAAATAACATGTGGAGTTTCTTCCACAGTGCGTGTTTTATTGTTAAACACCCTATATGCCCTAGAGTGTTCTGAGTAGCCTAGAAAAACACCATGATCACTTTTGGCTTCAAATTTATCTAAATCAGATTTATCATTGTTATGAATAAATACCTTTGAGCCAAATACTCGGAAGTACCCAAGGTTGGGTTTCTTACCTTTCAACAAATGGTAGGGGGTTTTCTTTATCACAGGTCTTACCATGGCTCTGTTTAGTATGTAGCATGAAGTGTTCACTGCTTCTGCCCAAAGCTTCTGGAGAGTTGGCCTTCAACCAGAAGAGTGCGAGCCATTTCCACCAATGTTCTGTTTTTCCTCTCCACTACTCCATTTTGTTCAAGAGTCCTTGGGAGGAGAACATATGTTCAATCCCTTGGTGCCTGCAAAAATCAGAAAATGCATTGTTATCAAACTCTCCCCCGTGATCGGTGCGGATTGAGCATATTTTATTCACATTGCCATGCTCAATTTTGTTAAAGAATTCTTGGAAGATTATAAGTGTTTCACTTTTGTGTGCCAAGAATTTGACCCATGTGAACCTATAAAAATCATCTACAATGACAAAACCAAAACGTTTGCCATTGAGACTTAGAGTTCTAGTTGGTCCAAAAAGGTCCATGTGCAACAGTTCATATGGTTTAGATGTGCTTACCGGTGCTTTGGATTTGAAAGACTTTCGAGTCTGTTTTCCCTGTGCACATGCATCACAAAAACTTTCATTGTTGTTAAAAGAAATGTCAGGAAGTCCACTTACTAATTTGAGCTTCATGATCTTGTGCAATACGTTGTAGCTCGCATGGCCAAGCCTACGATGCCACAAAGTCAATTCATCATGTCTATTTGCAACAAGACACAAGTTGTCATTTTCTGGATCATCTAAGTCAACTAAGTAGATGTTATTCACTCTTTTTCCAGAAAATTTAACACTTCTTGTTTCTTTATCAACAATTTGACATGAATTTGATTCAAAAATAACGTTGTGACCTCTATCACATAATTGACTTATGCTGAGCAAATTGTGATTAAGGCCATCAACTAACAGTACATTTTCAATTGAATTGGAGGGACACTTACCCACATTACCTGTGCCAATGATTTGGCCTTTGTTGCTACCTCCAAAAATGACTTGTCCTCCGTCTTTCTCCACTAGGAAACAAAATTTAGCTTTGTCGCCCGTCATGTGCCTCGAACAACCGCTATCCAAGTACCATTGTTTTGATGTTGGGCTGCTAGGCATTCCTGCATATGTGGATCAGACAAGAGGTTTTGGAACCCAAATCACTTTGGGTCCCAAAATTTCATTCATGCAACAAAGTAAATGTTTAGGAATCCAAACTTGTTTGATTTTTTGTTTCTTTGGATTATTCCAGCATTGTTTTTCATCATGACCAATCTTTTTACACACATTGCATGAAGGAATTTTCTTTTCAATTTTTTGTTGCTTGATAGACTATTTATTGGTTGAAGTTGTTCTTGCCTGTCGACAGGCACCATTCCATCTGTTGACAGGTGACTTTTTCTTTTGTTTGTTGGGAGCATTTTGTTTGTTTGATTGTTTGGGTTGCAATACTTTGGTCTGAGATTGACTGTTTTATGCTTTGTGGGAACATGCTTGCTTGTGCTTGGGCTAGAATCAACAAAGGAAGTGATCAATGACTCTCCTATTTTCTTTTGTTTGACAGGTTGATATCCTAACCCATGCTTGGTTACATGTATTTTAGCACCCAAAACCGCATCTAGATTTTGCTTTCCTTTTACAAATTTCATCAAGTCCTCAGATTTCTCTTTCAATTCCTTTTCAGTTGTTCCAACTTTTTCTTTGTTTCTAGATGTTCTTCTTGAGGAATTCAAGAGAATGGCTTAAACAATCTTTTCTTTATGTGTTTCTTGTAGTTTCATTTTCAAGCAATCCATCTCTTCATTATGAGTCTTTTCATCACTTTCATCATTTCTTTCTTTTGTCAGGGATGCAATTCGTTCATCATTGTTTTTATCATGCACAAGGGAGTTGCATTTCTTTTTCAATGCTTTATTTTCAGATCTATATTCACAAAAATTTTCAAATAGAGTAGTGTATGCTTCCTCCCATTCACTTGCAGTGTAATCATCAAAAGAGAGATTTACCTCAGTGGAGTCATCACTCCTTGCCATTAAGCATTTTACTTCTTCATCATCGGATGTTTCTTGTGCATCTTCATCTCATCTTCATCACTCCAGGTTGCCAACATTGCTTTGGCTTTCTTGGAGATGAATTTTTCTTTCTTCAGCTTCTTCTTGAGTTCCGGGCATTCTCCTCTCATGTGCCCCTTTCTTGCATTCATAACAAACATATCAGATTTTTTGTTGGACTCATATTTCTGTGAAAAATTTTCTTCTGAAAAGGTTTGGGGTTACCTGTGTCTCTCCTTTTGAACTTCAGAAATTTCTTGAACTGTCTAGTGAGCATTGCCATTTCATCATTATCACTCTCACTAGATGTTCCTTGCTCATCACTATCTTGTTGAATGGATTTCTTAGAGCTTGTTGATGTTTTGTTGGATGCTTTTAAAGCAATTGACTTCCTAGGATTTTCTTCTAATTCTTTTCTTTTGATGTTGATTTCATATGTATTAAGGAACCAATTAGTTCATCCAATTTCATTTTAGAAAGGTCTTTGGAATCCTCAATGACAGTGGCCTTAGTATTCCAAGATGAAGTAAGAGATCGAAGTATCTTTCTTACTAAGTCACTTTCAGAGTATTCCTTCTTAAGACCTTTTTGCCCGTTAACTATTAGCATGAATCTTGCAACATGTCTGATATGTTTTCATCAGTTTTCATCTTGAACATTTCATATTCAGACACTAACATGCTAACTTTAGTTTCCCTTACCTCGGACGTACCTTCGTAAATGAGTTCAAGTTTGTCCCACATCTCTTTTACTGTTGAGCATGTGGAGACTCTTGAGAACTCCTTTGGATGCACCGCACATTGCTTCATGTTTAGTGCGCTCCAGTTGAGAGTTCCTTAGCTATTTGGTCTTTCGTCCAGGTGTCTTCGTCCTCGGGCAACACATATGGTCCCTTGCTGACTATCTTCCACAGCTCATAATTTTGAGCTCTCAAAATGCCTGCTGATACGATTTTTCCAATAAGAGTAGTCAGTGCCATCAAAATAGGGTGGCCTGGTTACTGAATGTCCCTAGGCCATATACCCTTTGCTAGAATCCATAAGATCGAAAAACTCCTGATCGTTAGATCAAATTACGAAAACTGTAAATCAGAGAAACCTCCTTCTGATACCAATTGAAGGGTTATGCGGAATAACACAATATGGTAATCTAGAAGGGGGGGGGGGGGGTTGATAGATTACAACAATTTCTATTTCTGATGGCTTCCTTTCGGTGCAACAGCAATCTTAATGAACCTTGATTAGAATTCGATTGAATATGAGAGAGCTTGAGTTGATATAAAATAGAACAGGGTATCAAGCGTGCATATGAACAACGTGCCTACCAATCATCTATCGCAAAACGCGAACAAACCACAGGACACGATGAATTAAGGTGGTTCGGAGTACACAACTCGTGTATCCTACATCCACCGTCCACACACACACGCAGAAACGAATGCTTATGAGCGAGTTCAACACAACAACTCAAACACACACACGTTGTCTGATGAACCACGATCAGAACAACCACAATTTCGTGGATCAAGTACAAGGGATGCTTGAAACACAACCACACACACACAATGGAATGGAAATTGTGAAATGGAGAAGAATTTAGAGTTGGGGAACAAATTCAATTGGAATTCTTCTCGTGGATCATCCAGACGCTCTTCAAACTTCGATTGGATGTAGATTGATCGATGTAAGGTTGAATTGACGACGATCCGGCTTCAACTTCGCATGGATGGCGATTCCACGACGATCTGGGCAGAAGATTGAAGCAGAGCAGCAATTTGGGGCTTTTCCTCTTGATCCCTTGGAGGCTCTTGGTTGGGAGGCTGCTTTCTGCGAATTTGGCTCCAAAAGGATGCTTATATAGTGTTAGGTAAAGGTGGGGGTTCGTGGAGGAAGGAAACACCCAAATGGGGCCGGAGTTGGAATCTCTAAATCTCATGTTTCCGTCGTCTGTCGAAAGGTGCCCTTGCATCTGTCGACAGATGCACTCAGGCTGAGAACTGGGTTTCAGAAATCTGAATTTCTGAGTGTATCTGTCGACAGGTGCACTCAGGGATACAAAACCTGAGATCTGTCTTGGGTGTTCTGTGTGTATCTGTCGACAGGTGATTTGCATCTGTCGACAGGTGCACTCAGAGATGCAAAAACTGAACTCTGTCTGGGTTGACTGTGTGTATCTGTCGA
The DNA here is from genome assembly GCA_014218235.1 of Colocasia esculenta. Classification (NCBI taxonomy): domain Eukaryota; kingdom Viridiplantae; phylum Streptophyta; class Magnoliopsida; order Alismatales; family Araceae; genus Colocasia; species Colocasia esculenta. Next base: position 15,875,063 of record CM024758.1, on the reverse strand, counting down.
CACATGCCCTGGGCCTGTCGACAGATACACTTCTTTGACAATTTCTTGTGCTATTTACTCATCTCTTCAATGCTCCATCTTTCATGCTTGTGCACCTATATGCAAATACATTGTTAGTGATATACATTGTATGATTTAGCAATATTTAACACAATCACTTTCATGGTGTTTTTCATGTAGTTAGCACATCAATTTTGAATTAAATCAATGTTTAAGGATATTAATGTGATCATCAAAAACATGATATATTGAAAACCCAACAGAGGCGACCTCATTAGCAGAGTGCCGAAGCGACCTCGTTTACAAATAGAGCGCCGAGGCGACCTCATTAAGAGTGCCGAAGCGAGCTCGTTTACAAATAGAGCGCCGATGCGACCTCATTAGCAGGAATTTTTATGGATAGTATCCTCGGAGGTTGTAATGTCCCGACGCGGAATATCGGAGCCGGATTACAGTTATTAAATAGTACAAATCGAGAAAATAAATACAAACCATTGCATAAATGGAGTAATACTAAATGAACTCCAATTCATTAATAATCCACCAAACTTCATTACAACCACTAATATCTCATCAATCATGAACTAACTATTACAACAACGTGTCAGAGCCAAACTAGGGCCCAGAGCACTTTATTGAAAATCAAACTAATACATCAGGACTAACTGACTCATTCTATGCTAACTAACTACTAAAGCAAATGGTTGTTGAAATGGTCACTCCTGAGCATCATCCTCAGTCCCGTCCTCGTGAGTGTGGTCATCATCAGACTCACCAAACACATTTAATAAAAAACGCAGGATGAGCGAATAATGCCCAGTAGGACTTAATATCTCATGATCACAAGCATGGTTTAATGATTAATGTCTTAATGGCAGGTTAACTAGAGAGAAAGTCATGTAGATCAAGAAACAATAACGAGAGAACAATAGCATCTGGCACAGGGAAATAGGTCAATGAGAATGATAATAGAATGGCCATGTAACGATATATCATGTAATTTGCACAATGTGCTCTAGTAACGATAACGAGTGTACTGGTATAGATATTACTTTGATTGTCATTGATTAATCTTGATAGTATGCTGGCACTGGATGCATACCGTAACCACATCCTTGATCATTTTAACTCCCATGGGCACTGACACTTTTTGGGCGCTCCTCCCAGGACCTGATCGGGCCCCATTGCGCTGGCATTAGTCATTTCTTTATCTTAGACAATCACAAGAATGGTCAATAGAGTACCAAGAAGAGATAAGAGAGTACTAGACGAACTAGATAAGAGAGTAGAGTGAACGTGAACAGATGAGATGATATAGAGAGCATATGAGATAGGGGTATATTGTAAAATCACATTAAATATGATAGTAACGATTGCACGGCACCCATTGCGGGCCGACAGTCTGGTAAAGTCACCACCACCCACTAGCCGTGCTGTGTACACATGCTAGATGGTCCGGCGTGATCATAAGATAAGGAAAGAACACACTAAGGCCATGGATCATACTGATCCCTAAGGTGTAACGGGTTTTAGGGTACAACCAGCTTGTCGGCAATGGACGTATGCCAAAGCCAAGAAGACTTACGGAGGCCTTGACAAGGAGTCCCTGGCCCAGTCGAGAGTATTCCCAATAGAGAGGTGGTTCAAGTCAAGAGAAAGTGTATAGAAAACGGATCCATCGTGCCTCGAGTGCTCTAAGCCGAGGGAAAACGATACGGTATTTAAAATATGAGTATAAAAAAGAGAATTGTATTTAATAAAATAGGATAATTTAGTCATTTATTTCACTAATTTATCGAATACATTATTGCATAATTTATCAGGGTAAAAAGGTATTAATAATGTTAGTGTGCGTGTAAGTGTAAAGAATCATGAGGATAAGTTAAGTCATGCAAATGACTTTAAATAATTAATTTTATGTAATTATTGCCATTTATTAATTTTTTTTCCAAGTCGAATTAACTATATCATGGTTTAATCATGGCTAATAAAGGGTACATAGCCAAAACAGCAGGGCATATGCACAAATTTAACTTCTGGCCGCAAACTTCAATTGTGGCAGGCCTACCCGCTGCGATTCAAGTCGCGACTGGCGCTCAGTCGCGGTTTGAAGCCCGATCGGCCCGGTCTGGTCCGCGTCAGGAATCGCGGCAGCTGAGGCCACCGCGTTTCTTAACACGTCGGACCCGCCTGCCACGACCCCACTGGTATCGCGGCGGGTCGCGCCGCGATAACAGGGAGGGTCCGGCCATTTACCCTTTTTTTCTGGGTAAAGCTGTTTGCTATAGGGCACTTCTAAATTGCATATAAAATCGCATGGTTATCTAAATGTATGAAACTAGATTTAAATGAAAGTAGACACATAGACCTAATAACATGCATGATTAATTTGAAAATAGACAAGGTTTAGGCATGCTGTGAACAGTGATATATCAGTAACCCAAACATGTGCAGATAGGGTTCCACGAATTAATTAGAGATGGATACATGATAAAATTAGGCAAACTAGGGGCTTTTGCAAGCTAACACGATGTAGTATTTATGAAAATTTTCTCATGTCATGGGGTCATGTGTGCCCGAGGTTTAAGAGTAAACATGAAGGGTCGGATATATGGAATTGATAGAGATTCAAAGAATTTATTCTCCGTCATGGGAGATCAAAATGGAACAAAACCAAAGGGCTTTTTCTTAAGATATGAGTCTTCCTATGGTAACTTTTACACGATTTGGCTTGAGAGATTGCCTACCTTTTTCATGAGAAAGAAAACTAGGGTTTGATGACGAAAGTAGGATGAAATCCCTTCTCCAAGCCTTCTCCTCCAAGCTCCTCATGTCCAGAACTCCTCCTCTTCATTCCTCAGAGCTCCAACTGCGGTCTATGGGTTTCTAGGGCCGAGTTTAGGGTGTTTTGATTGCCAATTAGAGTCCTTTCTATCTAAACTCCTCCCTCCTATTAAAAATCTAAATTTCCATATTTTATTCCCACTTTCTCTCATTTATCCACCTAATAAGCTGAGAACAGATCTAATTTTGTAGTAGAGGGTTAGGGTAGTATATGACTCCTTTTTAGGATATATATGGGTTATTTAGTTTTATCTTAACCCCTTTTCATTTATTAATTAATTAGGTACGAATTTAACCTATTACCTCTCATCCCATGATGGGCTCTTCACTTTTGGGCCCAACCACCATGTTAGGACGATTAGTACAACCCATTGCTAATTTAGCTTAATGGGCTTTGATTAATTCCATTTTATTTCACTTATTACTTATTTATTCCAATTAAATTTATTTACCTCATTTCTAAAATAGAAATTTTATTTTATTTAGATTTTAAAAATCAAGAGTGCTACATTCTCCCCCTCTTAAAAAAAATTTGGTCCCCAAATTCATATGATCGTAAGAGGAAAGTGATTACCGAATAATTCCGAATAATTTCGGCGCATTGTTGCTTCGGGCTCCCACGTGGCTTCTTCGACTTCATGATTTCTCCACAATACCTTTACCACGGGTATGGATCAATTCCAAAGCTGTTGCATCTTCTTGTGCAAGATCTTCACTGGCCTTTCTTCTAGGTCATGTCCTTGTTCAGAGTAATGTCATCATAGCTAATTACGTGTGACGGATCATACACGTACTTCCTCAGCATGGACATATGGAACACATTGTGCACTGTTGCAAACTGGGGAGGTAGTGCTAGTCGGTACGCCACCTCACCAACTCTATCCAACACTTCGAATTGACCTATGCATCTTGGTCTCAATTTGTCTTTCATCCTAAATCTTTGGATTCCTCTGGCCGGGATACTTTCAACATCACATGATCTCCAGTCTGAAACTCTAAATCTCTTCTTCGCTTATCAGCATAGCTCTTTTGCTTAGACTGAGCTATCTTAATCCTGTCTCTGATAATCTGTATATCCCTGCTAGTGCTCTGCACCATGTCTAGTCCCAGCATTGCTGTTCACCTACCTCATTCCAGCACAACCGGTGATCTGCAACTTCTTCCGTACAGTGCTTCAAATGGTGCCATTTTAATGCTGGCCTGATAACTATTGTTGTAGGAGAATTCAATCAAAGATAGTTGTTCATTTCAATATCCCTCAAAATCTATAGTGCAGGCACGCAACATGTCTTCCACAATCTGATTTGTCCTTTCTGTCTGTCTATCCGTCTGTGGGTGGAAGCAGTGCTGAAATTGAGTTTAGTACCCAATGCTGTCTGAAGTCCCTTCCAGAATCTAGATGTGAATATGGGGTCACGATCTGAGACAATGGACACGGAGACTCCATGTAATCTCACAATTTCCTTTACATATAAAGCTACTAACACATCCACACTCCAGGTGCTCTTAATGGCAAGGAAATGGGCGGACTTAGTCAAACGGTCCACAATGACCCAGATAGCATCGAGTCCACTACGGGTTCGGGGTAAACCCATGATAAAATCCATACCGATGCTTTCCCATTTCCACTCGGGTATGTCCATGGGTCTAAGTACACCCACAGGACGACGGTGCTCACTTTTCACCTGTTGACAAGTGAGGCAGTGCACGACATGCTCAACCACCTCACGCTTCATGTTTGGCCACCAAAATGACCTTTTCATGTCTTGGTACATCTTGGTTGCGCCTGGATGTATTGTATACTTGGTCTTGTGGGCTTCATCCATCAATTTCATTTTCAACTCTTCATTGTCAGGCACACATGTCCTGGCTTGGAATAATATTCTTCCATCTTCAGCGATGGATAAGTCTGGCTTGTCAGCTATGGTCTCTCTGACCTTGACTAGGAATGGATCATTTGCCTGTTGCTCTCTGATCTGGAAAAATAAGTCGGGTTGTGCCCTAAGGTTAGCCACTATCATCTTATCACTTCTCTTTTCAATATTCAGGTCCAAACTGGCAAATTGTTCTAACAATTGCATCTCGCCCATGACTAGACAAGATAAAGAAGCTACTGGCTTTCTACTGAGTGCATCAGCTACTGCATTACCTTTGCCTGGGTGATATTGAATGTTGAAATCAAATTATTTCAAGTACTCCAGCCATCTCCGTTGTCGCATATTGAGCTCCTTCTGAGAAAATAAATACTTCAAACTCTTGTGGTCGGAGTATACAATAATTGCTCCCCATATAGGTAATGCCTCCAGATTTTGAGTGCAAAAACCACCGCAGCTAATTCTAAGTCATGGACAGGATAATTGACTTCATGTGGCTTCAATTGTCTTGAAGATAAGCAATCACCTTCTCGTTCTGCATTAGTACACAGCCTAGACCGATTCCAGATGCATCAGTGTAGACTGAGAATCCTGCGCCTTCGACTGGTAACGCTAGGACAGGTGCAGAAGTCAACAATTGCTTCAGGGTCTGGAAGCTCTTCTCGCACTCCTTGTTCTAGACATATGGGTTCTCTTTCCGCGTGAGACGCGTAAGAGGTTCAACTATCTTGGAGAAGTCTTTATGAACCGTCTGTAATATCCATCCAGTCCAAGAAAGCTCCTGATTTCTGTGACATTAGTCGCCTTTCCCAGTTGAGCATGACTTCTATCTTGGAAGATCTACAACGATACCATCCTTGGAAATGACATGGCCTAGGAACGACACCTCCTCGAGCCAGAATTCACACTTGCTCAATTTGGCATAGAGTTGATTGTTCCGCAAGACTTGCAGAGCGATCCTCAGATGCTCCTCATGATCTTCCTTGGTCTTGGAGTATATGAGAATATCATCATGATACCACGACGAATTTTTCGAGGTAGGGCCGATAGATGTTGTTCATTAGTTTGCATAAAAGCTGCAGGGGCATTGGTTAGTCCAAAAGGCATGACTACAAATTCGTAATGACCATACCTGCTCCTGAAAGCCGTCTTGTAAATATCTGCATCTTTAATCATCATCTGATGATATCCCGATCTAAGGTCAATCTTATAAAATACTTTGCTCCTGATATCTGATCAAAAATTCATCGACACGCGGCAGAGGATACTTGTTCTTGATAGTGAGATTGTTCAACTGCCCGTAATCGATGCATAACCTCATAGATCCGTCCTTCTTCTTGACGAACAACACTGGTGCTCCCCAAGGAGAAGTACTTGATCTGATAAACCCCTTTTCTAGAAGTTCCATTAGTTACTCTTTCAATTCTTTCAATTCAGCGGGGACATCCGGTAGGGTTGCCGTGATACCGTGCAGCTCCAGGTACGAGATCATTAAAAAAATTACATCTCTCTCTGGTGGAATGACTGGCAGCTCATCGGGATATTCTTGCACTATATGAATGTTGATATTTTATTGCTTTCTTTTCAATCACAATTGCGGCAAGAAATGCTACACAACCCTTCCGTATCATATTTTGTGCCTTAATAGCAGAGACGAGAGACAAGTGTCTCTTGTGTCTACGTCCTGTGAAGGTCAGCTTAGGAATTCACTAAAGAAAATTTTCCCTCTTCTACAATCCGATAGCCCCATGCGTGGATAGCCAATTGACTCCCAGAATTACATCATAGCCCTCCATGGGCATACAAATCAATTAGCTCTAATGGATAATATTTATTCAATTGGGCCTTTTCTCCCAATGGTGTAGTAACATGCAATTCAAATCCATAGATGCAGGTTGTTCAGTTAATGTATCAGCAAATGCTTGTGATATAAATGAATGTGTTGCACCAGTATCAAATAATACAAAAGCTGACTGAGAGAATACTGGTAAAGTACCTTCGACGACCCCACCTTCCTCGTGGTTCCAGTTCTTGTAAGGCCTGCAGTCGGCCGGGCTTCTTCTGTCCCATAGGACGCTTTTCATTCTCCTTAAGCAATGGGCACTCGGGAATCCAATGCTCTCTACTCCACAATGAAGGCATGCACCTGCCTTCCTCCAGCACTCTTCTGCGGTATGGCCCAGCTTGTCACAGTATTTGCATCTGGGCTTGTTGTTTGGGGCGTTAGAAGTGGGGACTTTGGGCTTTCGCTCCTGGCTTGCCCATCAGTGATACTTAACGGCATTTTGTTGCTGTTAGTAGGCTTGCTCGGTGCTCCCGAGGTCTGCTCCTTCTGAACATTCTGCCCTTGATGCGCTCGGTTGAGTTCAGTCGCATCCTCCAGGCACTATGCTCTCCTGACCATATCCGGATAGGTCTGAATATCAAATGGTGCTAGTTTTGTGATATAAGCGGGTCTCAGCCCGTTAAGAAAGCGCTTGGCCTTCATTCTCTCTGTGTTAACCAGATAATTGGTGTAGCGAGCCATCGGGAGAACTGTGCCTCATATTCAGCAACAGTCAGGTTCCTTTGCTTTAGAGTGGCGAACTCAGTGGCTTTCCTCTCTTGAACTCTTTCTGAAAATATTTGGAGTTGAAATGCTCCTTGAATTCATTCCATGTGAATTGTGCATCATCCCTTGTAGCTTCAATGGACTCCCACCACGCACGGACGTCCCTTTCTAGCTGGAATGTTGCCAACAGCAGCTTATCACCATCTGCACATTGCATAACGCGGAAGATGCGCTCGGTCTCCTTAAGCCAATTTTCTGCCTCATCAGATCTGTGGTCCCGCTGAACCGAGGTGGGTTAAGGTTGCAGAAATTCTTGTGTAGTTCTCCGGCTCCTTGGTTGTTGTTATTGTTGGCTCCAGCAGCTTGAAGCAAAGCCTGAGTAAGCTGCTGTATGGTCTGTTGCATGTCACGGAGTTGTGCACGCTCCGCTGCCATTGTTGATGTTTAAGTTCCTTCAAAAGCGAATGTTTAATGTAAGTTACTGAGTTTGCACTAAGTTGTGCGTGTGTGAGTTTATTTTATCTTATTACCCAAGGTTCTACCCATCTCACATAGGTATGGAGTTAGACTCTAAGTCAAGTCAGGTCAAACCTAGGTCATCCTATACTTAAGAATAACCTAGGCTCTGATACCACAAAACTGTAACGCCCGGGATTACAGTTATTAAATAGTACAGAGCGAGAAAATAATACAACCATTGCACAAATGGAGTAATACTAAATGAACTCCAATTTCATTAATAATCCACCAAACTTCATTACAACCACTAATATCTCATCAACTTCATGAACTAACTATTACATCAACGTGTCAGAGCCAAAACTAGGGCCCAGAGCACTTTATTGAAAATCAAACTAATACATAAGGACTAACTGACTCATTCTATGCTAACTAAGTACTAAAGCAAATGGTTGCTGAAATGGTCACTCCTGAGCATAATCCTCAGTCCCGTCCTCGTGAGTGTGGTCATCATCAGACTCACTTGAAACACATTTAATAAAAATACAGATGAGCGAATAACGCCCAGTAGGACTTAATATCTCATGAACACAAGTATGGTTTAAATGATTAATGTCTTAATGCAGGTTAATCATGAGAGAAGAGTCATGTAGATCAAGAAACAATAACGAGAGACAATAACATCTAGCACAGGGAAAAGTTCAACGAGAATGATACAATGTCCATGTAACGATATATCATGTAATTTGCACAATGTGCTCTAGTAACGATAACGAGTGTATTGGTATAGATAGTACTTTGATTGTCATTGATTAATCTTGATAGTATGCTGGCACTGGATGCATGCCGTAACACATCCTTGATCATTTTAACTCCCATGGGCACTGGCACTTTTCGGGCGCTCCTCCCAGGACCTGATCGGGCCCCATTGCGCTGGCATTAGTCATTTCTTTATCTTAGACAATCACAAGAATGGTCAATAGAGTACCAAAAGAGATAAGAGAGTACTAGACAAACTAGATAAGAGAGTAGAGTGAACGTGAACATATGAGAGGATATAGAGAGTAGATGAGATAGGGGTATTATTGTAAAATCATGTTAAACATCGATAGTAACGATTGCACGGTACACCATTGTGGGCCGGCAGTCTGGTAGAAGTCACCACCACCCACTAGCCGTGCTGTGTACACAGGCTAGATGGTCCGGCGTGATCATAAGATAAGAAAGAACACACTAAGGCCATGGATCGTATTGATCCCTAAGGTGTAACGGGTTTTAGGGTACAACCAGCTCGTCGACAATGGACGTACGCCAAAGCCAAGAAGACTTATGGAGTCTTGACAAGGAGTCCAGGCCTAGTCGAGAGTATTCCCGATGGAGAGGTGGTCCAAGTCGAGAGAAGTGTATAGAAACGGGTCTGTCGTGCCTCGAGTGCTCGAAGCCGAGGGAAAACGATAACGGTATTTAAAATGCGCATATAAAACGAAGACATTGTATTTAATAAAATAGGATAATTTAGTCATTTATTTCGCTAATTTACCGAATACATTATTGCATAATTTATCAGGGTAAAAGGTAATTAATAATGTTAGGTGTGCGTGTAAGTGCAAGAATTATGAGGATAAGTTAAGTCATGCAAATGGCTTTTAAATAATTAATTTTATGTAATTATTGCCATTTATTAATTTTTTTCCTGGTCGAATTAACTATATCATGGATTAATCATGGCTAAATAAAGGGTACATAGCCAAAACAGCAGGGCATATGCACAAATTAACTTCTGGCCGCAAACTTCAAATCTCGGCAGGCCTACCTGCCGCGATTCAAGTCACGACGGGCGGCTCGGTCGCGGTCTGAAGCCTGACCGGCCCGGTCTGGTCCGCGTCCGGAATTGCAGCGGCTAAGGCCGCCGCATATCTTAACGCGTCGGACCCGCCTTCCGCGACCCCACTGGTATCGCGGCGGTCGCGCCGCCGCGATAACAGGGAGGGTCCGGCCATTTACCCTCTTTCCTAGGTAAACCTGTTTGCTATTGGGCACTTCTAAATTGCATATAAAATCGAATGGTTATCTAAAAAGCATAAAACCAGATTTAAATGAAAGTAGACACATAGACCTAATAACATACACGATTAATTTGAAAATAGACAAGGTTTAGGCATGTTGTGAACAAGTGACATATCAATAACCTAAACATGTGCAGATAGGGTTCCACAAATTAATTAGAGATGGATACATAATAAAATTTTCTCATGGCATGGGGTAATATGTGCTCGAGGTTTAAGAGTAACATGAAGGATCAGGTACTTGGAATTAATAGGGATTCAAAGAATTTATTCTCCCATGGAAGATCAAAATAGAGCGAAACCAAAGGGCTTTTGCTCGGGATCATGAACTCTTCCTAGGGTAATTTTTACACGAATTTGGCTTGAGAGATTGCCTACCTTTTTTGTAGAGTAAGAAAACTAGGGTTTGATGACAAAAATAGGATGAAATCCCTTGCTCCAAGCCTTCTCCTCCAAGCACCTCACGTCCAGAACTCCTCTTCGTTCTCAGAGCTCCAACTGTAGTCTATGGGTTGCTAGGGCCGAGTTTAGGGTGTTTTGATTGCCAATTAGAGTCCTTTCTATCTAAAACTCCTCCCTCCTATTAAAAATCCGAATTTCCATATTTATCTTCCCACTTTCTCTTATTTATCCACCTAATAAGGTTGTGAACAGATCTAATTTCGTGGGTAGAGGGTTAGGGTAAGTATATGACTCCTTTTTAGGATATATATGGGTTATTTAGTATTTATCTTAACCCCTTTTCATTATTTAATTAATAGGTATGAATTTAACCTAATTACCTCTCATCCCATGATGGGCTCTTCACTTTTGGGCCCAACCAACTATGTTAGGACCATTAGTACCCCATTGCTAATTTAGCTTAATGGGCTTGATTTAATTCCCTTTTATTTCACTTATAACTTATTTATTCTAATTAAATTTATTTACCTCATTTATTAAAATAGAAATTTTATTTTTTTTGGGTTTTAAAAATCATGGGTGCTACAGAGGTGCTCGGCGTTCCACGTCCTTGGTATGGCCGCTTCGCTAAGGTTGGCTAGACGGTATGCACCGTGGCAGAGATCTTCCACGATTCGTTATGGGCTCTCCCAACTAGCCGACAGCTTTCCCTGAGCTAATCTTGGATCTGAGATGGCGAGCTTCCTAAGAACCAGGCTCCCCGCGGCAAAGCTCCTCGGCCTGATGTTTTTGTCGAAGCTCCTTTTCACCCTTCGCTGGTAAACTTCCATTTTGGCCGACGCCTTTCCTTGTTTCTCCACAATCACATCTAGTTCGGCGCGAAGAGAAAGTTCATTACTCTCAGGGTTAAACCCGAGGACCCTTCCAAAAGGAACGAGCATTTCTACGGGTGTAACAGCCTCCACGCCAAACGCCATCGCGAAGGTGATTCTCCTGTTGCCTCCCTTGGCGTTGTCCGATATGCCCACAGTACGTGTAGAAGTTCATCGGCCCATCTCTCTTTGTGACTCTGTAGCCTCTTCTTAAGCCGGCTTAAGATTGTTCGATTCGTCACCTCGGCGAGCCCATTAGACTGAGATGGGAGACCGAGGAGAATTGGTGGTCTATTCCAAGCATTGCACAGTTGCGCTGAAAGTTGGCGTTGTCCAATTGCTTGCCATTGTCGTGACGATTGCTCGGGGGAGGCCGAACCTGCATATAATTTTTTGCCAAACAAAACCCCAGGCGTTAGCGTCTGTAATTTTTGTTAACGGCTCGGCTTCGACCCACTTGGTGAAGTAGTCGACTCCTACGATGACGAGCTTCCGTTGTCCCGATGACGGCGGAAAAGGCCCAAGGATGTCCATTCCCCACTGAACGAACAGCCACAGTGAAGTTGTGGTCGTGAGCTCGGACGGTGGCTTCCGATTTGCCCTGCTGAAGAGCTGACACTGATGGCAACTCCTCACATACTTCTCGGCGTCCTTTACATGGTTGGCCACCAAACCTTGTCGGGTTATTCTTCGAACGAGGGAATGAGGACCCGCATGGCAGGCATGTTCCCTCGTGCACCTCACTGATTATCTCCTCGACTTGCACTGGGCTCACGCATCGGAGGTAAGGATAACTAAATCCTCGCCGATACAGGTCATCGCCGATAAGGAAGAACCTCGCCGCTCGTTTCCTCGTCTTGTCTCCCTTTTCCTTATCTTTCGGTAGTGTGTCATTTTTAAGGAATTCCACCAATGGGGTCATCCAAGTCGTTCCCACGTTGGCACACATTACCTCAGCCGGTGATATTGATGGCTCTCGGAGCTCCTCCACTAGAACCGACGATTCTATTTCCACCGAAGACGATGCAAACTTGGACAGGGCGTCGGCTTGCAAATTCTCGGTTCTAGGAATCTTCATCAGATCGGCAACCTTGAATTTGTCCAGCAGCCTCCGCACTTCAGTCATGTAGGATGCTAGCTTGGCTTCCTTCGCTTCGAATTCTTGTGAAACCTGGTTGACGACTAACTGGGAATCACTGTAGACCAGGACCTTTGATGCATCGAGAGACTTCACCATCTTAAACCCTATATCACGGCTTCTACTCGGCCACATTGATTGAAGCATTGATGCCGAAACTAATCGCATACCTTAAAATGAGACCATCAGGCGAGTGGAGGATGACCCCTGCACCGCTGCCTTGAGAGTTGGATGCGCCGTCAATGAAAACCTCCCATCGTCCTTTGATATCTTATTTTTATGGCGCTCTGGCCGTTCCTTCAGAGATGAACTCGGAGAGAGCCTGATCCGAGGCCTGTATTCAATGTCGAACTCTCCGAGCTCTATAGCCCACTTCGCCAACCTACCACAGGCCTTGGGTCGGCTGAGGATTTGTCGGATTGGAACGTCGGTGAGGACGATGACTTTGTATGCCTGAAAATACAGACGCAATCTTCTGGCGGCTACGACCAACACATATCCGACCTTCTCAAGGTCAGAGTACCGCTGTTCGGCTCCTCGCAATGCTTGCTTGTATAGTATACTGGGAGGTGGTTCTGTTTTCTTCCCGTACGAGCACTGAGCTGATGGAATATGTTGTCGTAGAGAGGTACAGCAACAGTGCCTCTCCGATCACCGACTTGCTCAACGTGGGTACATGTGCTAGGTGTGCTTTCAATTCATCGAACTCCTTCTGGCACTCTCTCGGTCCACTCGAAGTGACCCTTTCTCAACACCTCGAAGATGGGCCTGCAGCGTTCTGCCGACCTGGACATAAACCTGCTAAGAGTCGTACCCTGTCGTTAAGCCTCTGCACTTCCTTCACCGTCCTCGGGGCCGTCATGTCGATGATCGCCTGGACATTGTCGGAGTTGGCGTCGATTCCTCCGGCTTGATACAAGGTATCCGAGGAACTTCCCCCCGCTCGAATGCCGAAGACGCACTTCTCGAGATTCAGCTTCATTCCATACACCCCGTGTACGCCAAACGCCTCGCCCAAGTCACGAACGTGGTCCTTCGCTCGTCGGCTCGTTACCAACATGTCGTCGATATATATCTCCATCATCTTCCCGATCTACTCTTCGAACATCATATTGACGAGCCTTTGGTACGTCGCCCCTGCATTCTTCAATCCAAATGGCATGCGAGTGAAGCAATACAGACCTTCTTCCGTGGTGAAGGACGTCTTTACTTTGTCTTCAGGAGCCATTCTGATCTGGTGGTACCCGGAGTAAGCGTCGAGGAAGCTCAGTAGCTCGTGTCGAAGCCTCACAAGGGATACCAAACCACAGTCCGTGTAAACACAAAGAAACACACCACATTTTATATTTATATATCACAAGTTACATAGCCATATTTCCATAAAACTGAAAAGAAGTACAAGAGCCTGGGGCATACCCCGAGGTATAACTGAAGAAAATAAACAACTAAATATACTACACTGCTGGAGCTGCTACTACACAGCTGGAGGTATCGACCCTGCACCGCTACGACGCGGCTCTGAACTGGACGACGGTCGTGAAACGTCCTCCTCGCTCTCACCTGTGGGGGTAGGGGTGAGCCTCGCTAGTCACTGGCTCAGTAGGGAACTCCCCCAACACCGAGCAAAATAAAACCACAGGTACAAAAACAATAAACAGTACCAACAATTTATAGAACAGCTAAGCAGGATATGAAAGCTCTAAAAGTACTCACCGTCTGTCGACTACGAAAAACAGTTGTAATAATTAAACGGCAAACCAGTACAGGTGTACAAACCAAAGTAGAGACAGCCAAACACGAGTCACGTGAACTGGTTCGCGACACCAGAGATTGACTCGGACAAGCTAACACAGGTCTACCTCTCAGTCTCGCAGCCACGGACGAAAGGTCCAGCTGCCGCTCCACGTGAAAAGGTCAAGCAACTGTGGAGACCAACTAAACACCACCACCTGCAGACCACACGGTCACAGGCCCATGCCTGACACCTCTAGAGATCCTGGCCCGGAACTCTCTAGAGTGAGGCACTAGAAAAGGACTAGCTGGGGTCCAGTACGTCTACTGGTGTCCGTACCCCCAACTACGAGCGCGCTACAAGTGACTAAAAACAAACACAAATGTCACAGTCCCACTGTCGTCTTTCCCTCAGCCGGACGTGCAACTCAAACACAAGAGTGAGGGTGTCCAGGTCAGACGACATAGACCTCGATGGTACAACACAAGTACCAGGACAAAGCCCCGAGCTAACAGCCTGGCTCACAAAGAACCTGGGGCACCCAACTGGAGAGGTAACCACGGTAGGCGTCGTACTACTTGCCACGTACACAAAACCACGTGCACGTCACACACAAATCACGTGAAACGTCACGTAAACCTCAAGTAACAATGGTCCACTACACGTGAACTCAACTGAACTCGCGTGAATAACACGCAACCTCGAAAGAGAGTAACAACCTGCATACCTTGTATGCTAAACACGGGAACTATGTGCACTCAGTGCACCACAGGTGTCAACACACCACACATTATAGATAAATACCATAATTAGCTATTTCTATTTCTATATATGCTGACGGCAACATCAATTGCGCTTATGGAAATTAAACGGCAAAGGATATGGCCGTTATATCCCTGCTGATGAACCTGGCGTCAATCGATGTTGACGCCAAGATCTTTAGCTCCATTTCCTGCAGAAACCCTAAACCGATCCTACATGCATTCTGATCCCAAAACCATCGAGAAAACATAAGGAAATAGTTCCTCTAACATCGACACACTATAATTGAGCCATAACAACAAGTTTTACTACTCATATTCATCAAACCACCCATTATTCCCACATGATGCAACTTAATTCGAAAATGCATTAAACATGCTGATTCAGGTGGTTAAGTCGTATTTTAATGATCCTACGGAGCTAACAGGGTTCGTTCCCTACCTTAGAACACGCTAAAACCTCCCGAAATCTCCCGGTTCACACCGAACCCTCCGCAAGCTCCCACGGGAATTACACCACGCCACGGCGTTTCCTCGCGCGATTCGGCAACGCCACACGTCCCACGATCCTCCAACCAATCTCCTGTACCTGTTGGAAGCTTTGGAGACAAGGGGGCGTGAAGCTGGGGCTAGAGGGAAAGAGAACCAGGTAGAAAACCTGCTCTCGGGTGACCCTATAACCTGCAGAATTCTCAGGTTGGCGTCAACCCCTCTGCCGCCAATGGCAACCGCCACCACAAATGTCCACATCCTATGCCGTTAAGTTCATGCAGTCAACGGCCACTTACCTGGACGCCAACTCCTACTCAACTGCAGCAGGTCCTATTTCATTTCGGGTCCTAACCTGCACCGCACCTGATCAACCACACATCCAAACCACACAACACTGGCCTCACAACGGCCGCCACAACCACAACTCACACGATCCGCATGGATCCGAAAAGCACGTGACGTTACATTACTATCATCTAAAAATAAAATTTCGACCTTGAAATTCATAACACAACTCAAACACAAACAACTTAAATATACACACTTTTACAAGCACTATCATCTAAAAAGAAAATACAAAGACTTATTCAAACAGATAGGGATACCCTTTAGCCATTTTCTCGGTTAATTCCCAGGTATCCTCACCTCCCAACCTATTTTCCCATCTTACTGTAACTAGCTCAATTTCTTTATTTCTCAGCTTCTTTATCTTTCGATCTGTGATCTGTACCGGATATTCTGGCATAGTCATATCCGACCTCAGGTCACCACCTTGATATCTGACTATTTGAGCTGGATCTTCAATGTACTTTTTCAACATAGAGACATGAAATACATCATGAACATCCGCAAAATCTGCTGGCAAATCCAGCCTATAAGCTGTTTCCCCAATCCTTTCTAACACTTGAAAAGGTCCCACATATCTCGGGCTCAACTTTCCAGTTTTTCCAAACCTCATAATACATTTACTCGGGGAAACTCTCAGGAAAACAAAATCTCCCACCTCAAACTGAAGTGGTCTTCTCCGATTATCCGCATAACTCTTTTGCCTGCTTTGAGCTGCCTGCAATTTTTCTTTAATAACCTACCACTTCTGTGGTTTGCTGAATCAATTCAGGACCCATTAACTGCCTTTCCACCCACTTCATGCCAGTTCAATGGGGTTCTACATGGCCTTCCATATAAAGCTTCATACGGTGCCATCCCAAGACTGGTATGATAACTATTATTGTAGGCAATCTCTACCATTCCCAAATGATGCTCCCAGCTACCTCCCCAAACTAAACAACAAGCTCGCAACATATCTTCAATCGTCTGGATAGTCCTTTCTGTCTGACCATCTGTCTGGGGATGATAAGCGGAGCTATATCTCAGCTCAGTACCAATTACTCTTTGCAGGCTTCTCCAAAAACCAATAGTAAACCTTGGATCTCTATCAGATACAATAGTCTTTGGGATACCATGCAGTGGAACAATCCTTTCAACATACACTTTTGCTAATCTGTCCACTGTCCAAGACATACTTACTGCCACTAACCTGCATACCTTGGTTAGTCTGTCAACAAACACCCAAATTCCATTATGCCCTGAATTCGATTTAGTAAACCTGCCACAAAGTCCATCGCAATATCATCCCATTTCCACTGTGGAATGGGCAATGGTTGCAATAGACCTCCAGGCTTCTGATGCTCTACTTTAATCTGTTGACAGATAGCACACCTTGCAACAAATTCTGCTATTTCTTTCTTCATATGAGGCCACCAGAAATGCTTTCTCAAATCATGGTACATTTTAGTACTACCCGGATGGATAGTGTACCTAGATTTATGAGCCTCTTCTAACACCCACTGCTTCGCCTCTCTTTCAGCTGGAACAAACAACCTGCCTCTAAGCCTGACCACACAATTATCATCAATGGTAACTCCTTCCATTTTCACAATTTCAGCTAGATTTACATCTGCTCTCTGAGCCTCAATGATCTGCCAATATAAAGACGGCTCTACAGCACTAGTAGTTAGTACTGCCCGTCGCTGACTACTGGGCACATACAAGGAGTTCTCCACTACCTCTTCATACAACTTCCATTCTTTAATCATCATTAGATTCATATATGCCTTTCTACTCAAAGCATCTGCTACAACATTGGCCTTACCCGGATGGTAAGCCAAACTAAAATCATAATCCTTCAAATATTCAATCCATCTGCGCTGGCGAAGGTTCAAATCTTTTTGCGAGAAGATATACTTCAAACTTTTATGATTTGTAAAGATCTCAAATCTCTCGCCATAGAGATAATGCCTCCACATTTTTAAAGCAAACACAACTGCTGCTAATTCCAAATCATGAGTGGGGTAATCTCCTCTGCCGGCTTCAATTGCCTGGACGCATAAGTGATAACTACATGAATTTTTGCGTTAAATGTCATACACATAGTAATTTTAAACATCTTTTATCTGTAAATGGTGCAATTTGATTTTAATTTCATTCAGAAATAAAATTTTGAGCATTTTAGTTAAGATTTTGGGTAGATCACATAGTTAGATTTTCATTTAATAAAGTCAATACTTTTCAAATAGTTTGACTAATAAAAATATTTTCTCATTTACATTGTATATAAATAAATCATTGATCTTAGATTTTCTGAAGTCATCTTTTGTAAATATTAGTTCATAGATAATCAAACTTTAAATCTAGTTAAATAAATAAAAAGAATTTACCTAAATACCATACCCCTTCATCACCATTGATCCATTACACCAATGTCTCATCCAACCATGCCACATACCCCAACCCATTAAATAAATAAAATACTTTTTAACACCCCTCTTTTAATCACATGATGCCACAACCTCCATACCCATTTAACCATTTTTTAGAAAAATTTTTTAATCTAACCATTTTTCCCATTTTTATAGTCTTCTGCCTCATCCATTGGAAGCTTCACGAAGAAGCTGGAGGAGGTCTTGTGAGCAGATGAGCAGAGCAGCTTCCTGAAGGCGGCCGGATCTGTGTGCTGGCGCGCTGGACCTGGTACGGCCTGCGCAGATGAGGCATGGCAGGAGGCCAGCTAGGCGGGCGGTGCGCCAGGGCCTGCTAAGGTGGTGCTGAGCGCCAAAGGAGAAGGGGTTCTTGCGCGGCCAGATGGAGATGGTGTGCTGTGCGGCTGGAGGCGGCTGGACCTGGGAGCGGCCAGGGCTTGCGCCCGTGCAGAGGAGGTGAAGCGGCTGGGCAGGGGCACGGATGGCATGGCGATTTGGAGCTATGCTGGAGCTGGCGCGGCCTGTGGCCGGGAGTGCTGTGCTGGGGTGAGCTGGCAGGGCCTGGCGCATCTGGTGTGCGATCGGCCAGGGGTGTGAAGCCAAGGCTGTGCGGCGGATGGCGCCCAGGAGCTGCTGAGATCTGAAGGTGATGGCGGCAACTGCGATGGAGGCGTATGCGGTTTGCTGGGCTGTGGATGCGTGCGGCGCAGATGACATGGCAATCCTGGGCTAGGTTCGTGCGCAGAGCAGGACTGCTGTGCTGGCGATCCGGGTGTGCTGTGCGATGGCGATCCTGGTGGAAGGCCGGAAGAAGCTCGCCAAGGCGTCCGGGCATCTATAAAAGGACCCGAGGTCCTCAGTCCAGGGGGTTGGTTGTTTTTTGTTTAGATTTCTAGTTTCTTTTTTTTCTGTATTTTTCTTTCCATTTGAGCAGTGAGAGAGGGAGTGTTCCAGAGAGGGAGTGTTCCGGGGGGGGGAAAAAGGAGGAATTTCTCAGGGTTTTTAGTTCTATTTTTCTTGTGTAATTTCTTCTTTCGCAGAGCTATGAGGGGAGGGTTCGCCAGTGGATTTTTTTTTCATTTCTTTTGGTGTTTTAGATGTCGATTCAGTGAAATTTAATATTTCTTCTTGCTGTTTTTTTTTAGTTCGTCTGTTCTTAGTATAGTATGATCCGGTGGTGTTTAAGCTGGTTCTTCTAATTTCTTTCCTCTATGATTTAATTCGATCCAGTGGAGTCTAATTTCTCATTTCTGTATGGATATTGTCATTTCTTCTGTGTTCTTCATTCTGCTGTTGGGTGGGGAGAGGTAGATCTTTCTTCTCTACTGGGAGGGACATCGAGGACTTCCAGAGGATATCTACATTTTTGTTTAGTTTCTTCTTCTCTTCCGAGTGTTCAACATTTGGAGGAATACCAGAGTTCAATATTTTGAGTCTGCTGTGTTCCAGAGCTCGTTCGATGGCATTTTCCATTTCATATGTGTTCCAGAGATGGTTAGTTTCTGATTCCTTCTGAAGACATCTGATGAGGACGATCCAAGGCACACTGCAGAGCAGGGGAGAGCAGTCCAAGAGTTCAACATTTTGGGGGATTTTCCGGTTCGGCATCCAGGAAGAGGCTGCTAGCATTCCGGGACTAGTAGGTTCGGTTGTTGTTGTAGAGCTGCTAGAGATTGAGGTTTTCGGTATTTGAAAGGTTCGAGTGCTATTTCCTTTTCTTCTGCGTTTGCTTGTTGAGAGATTAGAGGTGTGCTCCAGAGACAGCATAGGACAACCAAGAAAATACCATTTCCTGGCTTGTTCTGAAGTTGTCCGGTGTCTGGGAGAGTGACACTTTTCGGAGGGCATCCAGACTTCTCCACAGTCCAGATGAGGTTCATGTTGTTGTGCTAATTTTTGAGTTGCTTTAGTTTTGTTTCAAGTCATTAATTGTTCTCCCTCCTGTTCTTCATAGTATGAGAATTACGATTTGATCACAGTACACTTTGATTCTTATTTGTTCTTATCTTCTTTTCGATTCTTGAGTTGTGAGGATAGTTGATCCGGTGTCGTGGAGAGTTGTGACTGTCCATCCCCTAAGCTTTAGGGGTACATTGGCTCGATAATTTTCTGTTGAGATTCGCTAATTTCAATTCTACATGTTCTTCCATTGAGCTTAACATGTTGGATGTGAGGAATTTGATTGGTGGAATTTATAGAATTAATTGCAATATTATTCTGGTGAAAACGTGAATGGTTTCAAGTCAAAGTAGTTTAATTCATGCTTTATTTTGCCTCTCCGTGGATATGACCTGTTCTCACCATCGTGCTAGTTCCTTTTTGTGATTTTAATTCTGTGAGACAGTTTAGAGGAAGTGCGCGTGTTGACTTGTGCGAGGAACTCTGGACAACGAAAATACACAATCAACAATGCGCGCGTACCATCTTGGCGCCGTTGCCGGGGAGGCATTAGAGTTTGATTTAATTCTGTTTTGATTTGATTTCATTTACCTTGAGATTTCATTTGACTTGTTATTGGGCTTTCATTACAGAATTGCACACTTGGAGTGGGACTTGGAGATTTGGGCTTGGAGATTTGAAGCCCATTGGAGGAGAAGCTTGCTGAATTTTTTTTTTTTTAATTGCTTTTAATTCCAATTTTAGATAGAAAGTGTGTGAGTGAACTTTGTAGTGAGGCTTTCATGTACTCTCTGTGCATGTACAGAGATTCCTTCTCGTTGGCATGTAATAATTGGCCTCTTTTGTGGTTTGATTGGTTTGCATTAGTCTATAGTACCACTTTATATTTTCTTACTTTCATTTCCTTATTTCAAAACCAAATAAAAATTAAAAAATTTTAAAATCTAAAAAAATTCCAAATCGTTCTTTCATGTTAGCCGTTTGTTTGTAAATAAAATTTCCATCCTCTCTAGATTAGAATCTCATGTTTAGGACATTCATCATTTTCATTGAATTTTATTTCATTTTCTTGCATTGAAGAGAGCGGGGGAAAGGTAAGACTTCCACCACTTGTTTCATGCATTAGTCTTAGCATTAGAAAATCCATTGTTTGAATTTGATCTTTGCATTTCATATTTGAAAAAGGGACTGTTTAAGGGCTTAACCCATTAGATAAAAAGATAAGGTGAGGGATTTCATCACCCTTTCCTTTGCCCAAAAATCACAAAAAAAATTCACATTCTTGCATTGTCCTAAACTTTCAATAAAAATCAGTAGACTTGGCCCTAGGGTTCATAATTAGATTTGTTCTTTCTTAATTCTAAAACTTCTCTTTACGTCTGGTGTCTAGGATTAGAGGTTAAAAAGCTTACGCTTAAGCGAGCTAGAGGTTACTTAATTGGGTCCTTGCGAAAGCAAGGGGGGCCTCCCTCTACTCCACCTCTTACCTGGCCGGTACAAGAAGAGTTAGAATTGGATCTAAGCAAGTATAAATCTGATTTTGAGAAAATAACATAAGTCCAAGGAACACTAGTGTCTAGGTTAATTTGATTTGAAAGTGTTTGTTGTTTGTGTTTGTTTAAAATTCATCAAAAATCAATAAAAATCTTAAAAAATTCAAAAATCATAAATAGAAGGCTTTTCATCTGTGCATGCTTGGTAGACGCTCCCAGGACTCAGATTTGGCTCAACCTATAGACGAAATTGAAAGATTCTTTCATAGGATGGCCAACCAAAACCAAAATCAAGTTGCCAGAAATATAGAAGAGGCTGCACCCAGACAGATGAAGGAATACTTCATTCCTTCTGACTATCAACCTGCCACGTGCATTAGGCCGGAAATTCCGGCAAATCATTTTGAGATCAAACCTGGAACCATTCAGATGTGCCATCTTTTTATGGCAATCCCAATGAAGATCCTTATAGGCATATAGATGAGTTCATAGAGATCTGTTCCACTGTAAGGATCCAAAACTTCACTGAAAATGCCTTAAGGTTGACCCTATTTCCATTCTCCTTAAAAGACAAGGCTAAACATTGGTTGGGAACCATAGGGAAAACTATCACAACATGGCCAGAAATGCAGCAGGAATTTTTAAAGAAATTTTACCCGATTGGCCGAACAAACACAATGAGAAGAGCAATCACTGGATTCTCCCAACACCCGGGAGAATTAATGCATGAATCCTGGGAGAGATTGAAGGAGTTGCTTAGGAAATGCCCCCACCATGGTTTGTCGAGGTGGCAAATAGTTCAAGCTTTTTATGAAGGTCTGACAGAATCGAATAGGCAAATGGTTGATGCTTCGTGTGGGGGAGCATTCATGACTAAGAGTGAGGATGAGGCATATAATCTTTTTGAAACATTGAGTGAGAACTCTATCAATCATGCCTCACTCTACTCTTATGAGAGAGCGTTAGGACCTGTAAAAAGGCAGGGATGTATGAAGTAAGAGGAAGAGGGGAACCAGACTCTAGGGTAGAAGATATGATAGCTAGACTTGACCAAAGATTGGAGCAGAAGTTGGAACAAAAATTTGATCAATTACTGTCTTTGACTGGGCAAGCCACACCCAATTTTTCTCAACAACCTGAAACTTGTGCTATGTGTGCTAGCCCAGCTCATCCCACCAGTGCTTGTCCCACTACTGCCCAATTACCCCCTTTCATTCAGGA
The DNA here is from genome assembly GCA_014218235.1 of Colocasia esculenta. NCBI lineage: Eukaryota > Viridiplantae > Streptophyta > Magnoliopsida > Alismatales > Araceae > Colocasia > Colocasia esculenta. The sequence goes on along the minus strand of CM024758.1, from coordinate 15,852,500 downwards.
ACAAGTCCAAGCTGCTCAAGGCTTCTACAAACCCTCCTATGATCCATACTCCAACTCATATAACCCTGGTTGGAGAAATCACCCGAACTTTTCATGGAAAAATCAATCTGAACAAGTTTCCCAACCTGCCTTCAAGCAATCCATGTACGGTCAATCCTATCCCAATCAAAATTCGGGATCTGGCCAATCTTCTAATTCAAAACCTCCACAATACCAAGGAAATCAAAATTCCAATCAATTTGCTCACACAAATTTCCAACAACCTTCATTGAATCAGCCACCACCTCCTCAACCCAATTGGGATGATAAAATGAACCAACTCCAAAACATGATGGCGACTCTATGCCAAACTGTGCAAGAACAACAAACTCAATATCAAACTCAAACTCAAAATTTTCAACAAAATTTGGCAAGGATAGAGTCTCAATTTGCTGATGTATGTCAAAGGAGGGAGACTGGTCAGTTACCAGTCAAACCGTAGCAAACCCAAGGAACAACCCTCCCGGATTCTATCAATACCATCAAGCTCAGGGGTATAGACCACCACCTGCTAGACCAAATATACCTCCACTTCAAAACCAACAACAAGCTTTTGTCCAGAATATTCCAGCACCACAATTTCAAAATCAACCTATACAAGAGGACCATCCTCCCACCCAAGCCGGGGGCTCCCAAGTAGAAAATGTGAAAGCTGTGTTAACCTTAAGAAGTGGGAAAATCAGAACAAATCCTCACCCTCACATGTCAACATTGAATGAGGATAAGAAAATGAAATTGAGATTGAGGAAGAGAGTGAAGAAAATATTGAAAAAGAAAAATCCAAGAAAAAGAGAAAATGATTGAAGAACCTCTAGACAAAATCAAAGCCAATGAGGATCCAAGCTGTTACATTCCAAGAGTTCCTTTTCCTGAAGCTTTAAAGCCAAAATCCAAAAACAAATCAACTGGCAATGAAGAACTCTTGGAGCTTTTTAAGCAAGTTCACATCAACATTCCTCTTCTTGATGCTATCAAACATGTGCCTACTTATGCCAAATTCTTAAAAGAAATGTGCACTCCAAAACGTGAAATGAGAAATAAAACTGAACAATCATTCTTCCAGAAACTGTGAGTGCCATTATCTTGAACAAACTCCCTAAAAAACTCAAGGATCCAGGCACTCCACTAATTCCTTGCACCATCGGTGGAGTCAATTTTGAGAGCAGTCTTGTGGATCTGGGAGCCAGCGTCAATCTCCTACCTTATGCCATTTTTGAGAAATTCAAGTTAGGAGAATTGAAACCCACTTCTGTTGTCCTTCAACTAGCCGATCGTTCTGTCACCACTCCTAAAGGCTTAGTTGAGGACGTTATCATAAAAATCAATGAGTGCTACTTCCCTGCTGATTTCATCATTCTGGACATGAACACTCCTCAAGATTTAACTCAGTCCACAGTCATCTTGGGTAGACCTTTTTTGGCCACAGCTAGAGCCAACATTAATTGTGCTACCGGGATGATGGATATATCATTTGGGGATGAGCGGGTTAGTATCAACATTTTTAAGGCATCTGGGCATCAGGATGAAGGAGAGAGTTGTCTAGTGGTAGACTCCTTGGAGGAAGCATGTGAGAAAGAACCAGTAGACCAACCCTGTGCTCTAGGATTTAAGGGAGAAAATGAGGCCTATGAAACTTCCAAAATCTATAAAGCCAAAACCAAAACATTCCATGATAAGCACATTCACAAAAAATTTTTCGAAGTGCGTGATAAGGTCTGGCTCTTTAATTCTAGGCTTCGTGGAAAATTGAAGTCCCGATGGGATGGTCCTTACACTGTTGTCAAGGCTTATGATAATGGTGCTGTCATCATTCTTGATCCTAAAACTAGACAATCATTCACTGTTAATGGGCAGAGGTTAAAACATTTCGTCGAAAGCCCACTTTTCTTGAAATTTGATTCCACCAAGCTACCTGAGCCTAATGGAGCCTAATTGCGTCTGGCTGAAGACGAAATAAACTTAGCGCTTCTTGGGAGGCAACCCAAGTGTACAAATTTTTCTTTATCAGGTAATTTTTTGTCTTACTTTCTGTTACTGTGAATAAGTAGGGGGAGAGGTAGAATAAGCATGCATTCATAGTCTCCACCCCATCCATGCTTCATTTCATTTTCTTAGCTTGTACATAGAAAAATAAAATTTCACAATGTTTCATCTTTAAATAAATCTTTGAATAAAAATGCTTGTCATTTCACAGACTATGTGTCTGATCTTTAACCATAAAATTTTGTAGTTGTCACACTCCTTTGCAAACATCCATGTTAGATAGCATCTAGTAAATGATTACATGTACTTCTTGTCTACCTTATGTAAGGATTTATGGCAAGAAGTTTCATACACACACTACACAGCCACTTAGACTAGCTGAACCCGAATGTAGCAAATTTGTCAAGGCTAGTAGGAGAGAGGTGATTGTTTTCTCCCCTCCCCTTAAGTGAATTGTGAAGGAAGTGAAGGTATGTGATCAAGGAACTTGACTGTTCATTCTTCCTTAAAGGGGAAAAGAAAGAAAGCAAAAGCAAAAGCAAAAGCAAAAGCAAAAGAAAAATATCCATGAAAAATGCCCCGGATCTGAGTAAAGTTGGACTCGCTACTCTTGAAAAGTGATGGGTTGTGCAGCATTGTGGATGAAAAAGAAATAAAGAAATTCTGAGTGCACAAAGTGCAAATAAAGAGGCAAAGTCCTCAACTCAGAAAAAATAATCCTCAAGGAAGATGGATAGAATGGAACTGAGAGAAACAACCCAATCTGACTGAACAAGGATCTTACTCCAAATTCTTTTCTTCTCCCTCAAATCAATCTAATCTCAAATACTACCGAAGCAGAGGAGTTTCAGAAGGGCTGATGTGAACTCTTAAGTGAGCTACCATTTGTGCACTAATTTCTTGCCATAAGTCTTTACAATTAGGAAAGACACGTCTTTACATGAATTTTTTACATAATGGCTGGTTAGCATGAGATATTACATCTTCTAGTCCTATATTTGGAGTAATTTTCATTGCTAAGGGACTAGCAATGTTTAAGTAGGGGGGAGTGATAACTACATGAATTTTTGCGTTAAATGTCATACACATAGTAATTTTAAACATCTTTTATCTGTAAATATGGTGCAATTTGATTTTAATTTCATTCAGAAATAAAATTTTGAGCATTTTAGTTAAGATTTTGGGTAGATCACATAGTTAGATTTTCATTTAATAAAGTCAATACTTTTCAAATAGTTTGACTAATAAAAATATTTTCTCATTTACATTGTATATAAATAAATCATTGATCTTAGATTTTCTGAAGTCATCTTTTGTAAATATTAGTTCATAGATAAATCAAACTTTAAATCTTAGTTAAATAATAAAAAGAATTTACCTAATACCATACCCCTTCATCACCATTGATCCATTACACCAATGTCTCATCCAACCATGCCACATACCCCAACCCATTAAATAAATAAAATACTTTTTAACACCCCTCTTTTAATCACATGATGCCACAACCTCCATACCCATTTAACCATTTTTTAGAAAAATTTTTTAATCTAACCATTTTTCCCATTTTTATAGTCTTCTGCCTCATCCATTGGAAGCTTCACGAAGAAGCTGGAGGAGGTCTTGTGAGCAGATGAGCAGAGCAGCTTCCTGAAGGCGCCGGATCTGTGTGCTGGCGCGCTGGACCTGGTACGGCCTGCGCAGATGAGGCATGGCAGGAGGCCAGCTAGGCGGGCGGTGCGCCAGGGCCTGCTAAGGTGGTGCTGAGCGCCAAAGGAGAAGGGGTTCTTGCGCGGCCAGATGGAGATGGTGTGCTGTGCGGCTGGAGGCGGCTGGACCTGGGAGCGGCCAGGGCTTGCGCCCGTGCAGAGGAGGTGAAGCGGCTGGGCAGGGGCACGGATGGCATGGCGATTTGGAGCTATGCTGGAGCTGGCGCGGCCTGTGGCCGGGAGTGCTGTGCTGGGTGGTGAGCTGGCAGGGCCTGGCGCATCTGGTGTGCGATCGGCCAGGGGTGTGAAGCCAAGGCTGTGCGGCGGATGGCGCCCAGGAGCTGCTGAGATCTGAAGGTGATGGCGGCAACTGCGATGGAGGCGTATGCGGTTTGCTGGGCTGTGGATGCGTGCGGCGCAGATGACATGGCAATCCTGGGCTAGGTTCGTGCGCAGAGCAGGACTGCTGTGCTGGCGATCCGGTGTGCTGTGCGATGGCGATCCTGGTGGAAGGCCGGAGAAGCTCGCCAAGGCGTCCGGCATCTATAAAAGGACCCGAGGTCCTCAGTCCAGGGGGTTGGTTGTTTTTTGTTTAGATTTCTAGTTTCTTTTTTTTCTGTATTTTTCTTTCCATTTGAGCAGTGAGAGAGGGAGTGTTCCAGAGAGGGAGTGTTCCGGGGGGGGAAAAAGGAGGAATTTCTCAGGGTTTTTAGTTCTATTTTTCTTGTGTAATTTCTTCTTTCGCAGAGCTATGAGGGGAGGGTTCGCCAGTGGATTTTTTTTTCATTTCTTTTGGTGTTTTAGATGTCGATTCAGTGAATTTAATATTTCTTCTTGCTGTTTTTTTTTTAGTTCGTCTGTTCTTAGTATAGTATGATCCGTGGTGTTTAAGCTGGTTCTTCTAATTTCTTTCCTCTATGATTTAATTCGATCCAGTGGAGTCTAATTTCTCATTTCTGTATGGATATTGTCATTTCTTCTGTGTTCTTCATTTCTGCTGTTGGGTGGGGAGAGGTAGATCTTTCTTCTCTACTGGGAGGGACATCGAGGACTTCCAGAGGATATCTACATTTTTGTTTAGTTTCTTCTTCTCTTCCGAGTGTTCAACATTTGGAGGAATACCAGAGTTCAATATTTTGAGTCTGCTGTGTTCCAGAGCTCGTTCGATGGCATTTTCCATTTCATATGTGTTCCAGAGATGGTTAGTTTCTGATTCCTTCTGAAGACATCTGATGAGGACGATCCAAGGCACACTGCAGAGCAGGGGAGAGCAGTCCAAGAGTTCAACATTTTGGGGATTTTCCGGTTCGGCATCCAGGAAGAGGGCTGCTAGCATTCCGGGACTAGTAGGTTCGGTTGTTGTTGTAGAGCTGCTAGAGATTGAGGGTTTTCGGTATTTGAAAGGTTCGAGTGCTATTTCCTTTTCTTCTGCGTTTGCTTGTTGAGAGATTAGAGGTGTGCTCCAGAGACAGCATAGGACAACCAAGAAAATACCATTTCCTGGCTTGTTCTGAAGTTGTCCGGTGTCTGGGAGAGTGACACTTTTCGGAGGGCATCCAGACTTCTCCACAGTCCAGATGAGGTTCATGTTGTTGTGCTAATTTTTGAGTTGCTTTAGTTTTGTTTCAAGTCATTAATTGTTCTCCCTCCTGTTCTTCATAGTATGAGAATTACGATTTGATCACAGTACACTTTGATTCTTATTTGTTCTTATCTTCTTTTCGATTCTTGAGTTGTGAGGATAGTTGATCCGGTGTCGTGGAGAGTTGTGACTGTCCATCCCCTAAGCTTTAGGGGTACATTGGCTCGATAATTTTCTGTTGAGATTCGCTAATTTCAATTCTACATGTTCTTCCATTGAGCTTAACATGTTGGATGTGAGGAATTTGATTGGTGGAATTTATAGAATTAATTGCAATAATTCTGGTGAAAACGTGAATGGTTTCAAGTCAAAGTAGTTTAATTCATGCTTTATTTTGCCTCTCCGTGGATATGACCTGTTCTCACCATCGTGCTAGTTCCTTTTTGTGATTTTAATTCTGTGAGACAGTTTAGAGGAAGTGCGCGTGTTGACTTGTGCGAGGAACTCTGGACAACGAAAATACACAATCAACAATGCGCGCGTACCAATAAGCTATTAGTTTACCATACTGCATAAGCACTGCGCCAAGTCCTTTCCTTGAAGCATCAGTATACAACACAAAACCACCACTCCCTGCCGGTAATGTCAATATAGGTGCGGATGTAAGTCTTTTCTTCAATTCCATAAAACTTCTCTGACATTCACCGGACCACACAAAAGGCATCCCTTTCCTAGTCAACTTAGTCATAGGTGCTGCAATCTTAGAAAAATCTTGAATTAAGCGCCTATAATAACATGCCAATCCCAGAAAACTTCTAATCTCATTATTGTCTTAGGCACTTCCTATCTCATCACTGCTTCCACTTTACTCGGTCCACTGCTACTCCTTTAGCTGAGATAACATGACCTAGAAACTGAATCTCTTTTAACCAAATTCACACTTATTGAATTTAGCAACAACTGGTTATCTCTTAACAACTGCAGAGTAAACCTCAATGAGCTGCATGCTCTTCTTCAGATGCTGAATAAATCAGAATATCATCAATAAAGACCACAATGAATTGGTCTAAATACGGATGAAAGATTCTATTCATCAGATCCATAAAACCTGCGGTAGCATTAGTCAACCCAAATGGCATAACCACAAACTCAAAGTGACCATATCTGGTTCTAAAAGCTGTTTTATCTATATCCTCCTCTTTAATTCTTAACTGATGGTACCCGGACCTCAAATCAATTTAGAAAATACCTTTGCTGATTGCAACTGATCAAACAGATCATCTATCCTCGGCAACGGGTACTTATTCTTAATGGTCACATCATTCAACTTTCTATAATCAATACATATTCGAAAACTTCCATCTTTCTTTTTCATAAATAAAATCGGCGCTCCCCACGGGGAATGACTCGGTCTAATAAACCCTTTCTGCAATAATTCTTCTAACTGCTTCTTCAATTCTTTAAGTTATGCTGGTGCCATCCGATATGGAACTTTAGAAATTGGCATGGTACCTGGCAGCAACTCAATAGCAAAGTCCACTTCTCTATGTGGAGCTAACCAGACAAATCCTCAGGGAAAACATCAGCAAATTCCCTAACCACGGGAACTGCTTCCACTGGCTGACTAGCTTCTACCAGACTTACCGAGGCTAAATAAGCTACACATCCAGCATTTATCAACTTTCTAGCTTTAATTGCAGAAATTAGAAACTTAGAGGTATAAAAAGACATACCTTGATATTCAAATACTGCACCATTAGGATGACAAAATCTGATCCTCTTCTTTCTGCAATCTAACATTGCTCCATACATCTCAAGCCAATCCATACCCAAGATAATATCATAATCTGATAACTGCAGGGCATACAATCGACCCGGCATCTGATTCCCTTTAATCATAACATGAGCTTCATCTATATAGCTCGAAGTGAGTAAGAACTCACCTGAGGGAACCTCCACTACTAACTCACAAGACTTTTCCTCTAAAGGATGAGTCATGCAATCCAGAAATTCTTCGGAAATGAAAGAATGAGAGGCACCCGAATCAAATAAAACTCTTGCTGAATAATCATAAAGAGGTAAAGTACCTTCTATCATATTCGATGCCTCCGCCTGGGCTCGGGTGATAGTCATAACCCGGCCTCTTCCTCGCTGCTGCGGTGCTCCTCTGCCACGACCTGCCTGTGGCTGCTGAAACTACTGAGGCTGCTGCTGCTGCTGCACACCTCTTCCATATCCATACTCTCTTGGATAGGGGCAATTACGGATCAAATGCCTCGGCTGATTACAATTATAACATCTATATCTTGGTGGAGTAATAGGCTGCCTGGCAGTACTCTGTTGCGACTCCTCCACCTCTGGCTAACCACGACCCTGTTGGAATTGCTGACGACCTCCCCATCCTCTTCCTTTTCCTTTAAATGCTTGCTTTAATTTCTGGCCCCATTTTCCAAAACCTGATGAAGAAGGTCCTGCTGGTGCTTTACTCTTACTTGCACCTACTGATTGCTGCGGTAGCCGAAAACTACCTGAGCCTGACTCGCCCATCTGACGAGTCCGAATAGACCTCTCCAATGTAGCTGCTCTTTGGGCTGCTTCTTCCACTGTCTTACACATGAGAGATACTATTGCATCCTGCAACTCCACTCTCAAACCTCTAATGAAATACTCAACCATCATATTATTATCTGAAACTACATAAGGTGCATAACGACTGAGAGCCATAAACCTCATCTGGTACTCTAAAACTGAGGAGTTACCTTACTGGAGCGTCCGAAACTGCTCTCTTTTCACTTGCTGCACTTGAATCGGAAAGAATGTATCGTTAAATACATCAAGATTTTGACCAAGTAATAGCCTCTTCTGTCCTGCCTGCAAAGGTGGTCTGCATCTTCAGTCGCCACCATTCTAATGCAAAACCTCTCAACTGATAAGTAGCTAACACAACTTTATCTGCTGCCGGACACCTCATAGTTGCAAAAACTCTTTCAATCTCATGAATCCAGTGCTCCGCTGTATCTGGATTCGACCCTCCTGAATAAGTAGGCGGCTGCAATCTTAGAAATTTCTCCACCTGCATCACTGGTTCCTCTGCTAATAATACTGGTGGTGGCACAGGTGCTACAAAAGGCTCCTCTACTCCTGGTGGAACTGGCATAATAGGTACAGTCTCTCCATCTCCAGGTGGCACTGCAGCCGGTGGTACCGGCGCCTGCTGATCCATCCTTGCCCGAATATCTGTGAGGCTTTCCCAGATCCTCTCAATCATACGCTGAGTACTTTCCTCCGGATCATCTCCTCCACCACCCCAATCTCTTCTATCAGTCATTCCAACAATTTCTACATAAGCAAAACACCAAGCAAAAATCAAAACAACAAATTGTCAAAAAAACCAGGGTCCCTACCAGCAGTGTACAAAGACCGAAATAAGGCTATGTATCTTTCTAGTTTCTTTATATTAACACGGACCTTGCTCTGATACCAACTGTGCCGGAACGCCTCGGCCAAGCCCGTTAAACGGTAACGTACTTGATTCGAGTCCACCTCCCGCGAACGGGCCGAAGCCTCGCAAGGGATACCAACCCACAGTCCGTGTAAACACAAAGAAACACACCACATTTTATATTTATATATCACAAGTTACATAGCCATATTTCCATAAAACTGAAAAGAAGTACAAGAGCCTGGGGCATACCCCGAGGTATAACTGAAGAAAATAAACAACTAACTATACTACACTGCTGGAGTTGCTACTACACAGCTGGAGGTACCGACCCTGCACCGCTACGACGCGGCTCTGAACTGGACGACGGTCGTGAAACGTCCTCCTCTCTCTCACCTGTGGAGGTAGGGGTGAGCCTCGCTAGTCACCGGCTCAGTAGGGAACTCCCCCAACACCGAGCAAACAAAACCATAGGTACAAAAACAATAAACAGTACCAACAATTTATAGAACAACTAAGCAGGATATGAAAACTGTAAAGTACTCACCGTCTACCGACTATGAAAAATAGTTGTAATAATTAAACGGAAAACCAGTACAGGTGTACAAACCAAAGTAGAGACAACCAAACACGAGTCACGTGAACTGGTTCGCGACACCAGAGACTGACTCAAGTACAGGTGTACAAACCAAAGTAGAGACAGCCAAACACGAGTCACGTGAACTGGTTCGCGACACCAGAGACTGACTCGGACAAGCTAACACAGGTCTACCTCTCACTCTCGCAGCTACGGACGAAAGGTCCAGCTGCCGCTCCACGTGAAAAGGTCAAGCAACTGTGGAGACCAACTAAACACCACCACCTGCGGACCACACGGTCACAGGCCCATGCCTGACACCTCTAGAGATCTTGGCCCGGAACTCTCTAGAGTGTGGCACTAGAAAAGGACTAGCTGGGGTCCAGTACGTCTACTGGTGTCCGTACCCCCAACTACGAGCGCGCTACAAGTGACTAAAAACAAACACAAGTGTCACTGTCCCACTGTCGTCTTTCCTCAGCCGGACGTGCAACTCAAACACAAGAGTGAGGGTGTCCAGGTCAGACGACATAGACCTCGACGGTACAACACAAGTACCAGGACAAAGCCCGAGCTAACAGCCTGGCTCACAAAGAACCTGGGGCACCCAACTGGAGAGGTAACCACGGTAGGCGTCGTACTACTTGCCACGTACACAAAACCACGTGCACGTCACACACAAACCACGTGAAACGTCACGTAAACCTCGAGTAACAATGGTCTACTACACGTGAACTCAATTGAACTCGCGTGAATAATACGCAACCTCGAAAGAGAGTAACAACCTGCATACCTTGTATGCTAAACACGAGAACTATGTGCACTCAGTGCACCACAGGTGTCAACACACCACGCATTATCGATAAATACCATAACCAGCTCTTTCTGTTTCTATATATGCTGGCGGCAACATCGATTGCCTCTTATGGAAATTAAACGGCAAAGGATATGGCCGTTTATATCCCAGCTGATGAACCTGGCGTTAATCGATGTTGACGCCAAGATCTTCAGCTCCATTTCCTGCAGAAACCCTAAACCGATCCTACATGCATTCTGATCCCAAAACCATCGAGAAAACATAAGGAAATAGTTCCTCTGACATCGACACACTATAATTGAGCCATAACAACATGTTTTACTACTCATATTCATCAAACCACCCATTATTCCCACATGATGCAACTTAATCCAAAAATGCATTAAACATGTTGATTCAGGTGGTTAAGTCGTATTTTAATGATCCTACGGAGCTAACAAGGTTCGTTCCCTACCTCAGAACACGCTAAAACCTCCCGAAATCTCCCGGTTCACACCAAACCCTCCGCAAGCTCCCACGGGAATTACACCATGCCACGGCATTTCCTCGCGCGATTCGGCAACGCCACACGTCCCACGATCCTCCAACCAGTCTCCTGTACCTGTTGGAAGCTTTAGAGACACGGGGGCGTGAAGCTGGGGCTAGAGGGAAAGAGAACCAGGTAGAAAACCTACTCTCGGTGACCCTATAACCTGCAGAATTCTCAGGTTGGTGTCAACCCCTCTGCCGCCAATGGCAACCGCCACCACAAACGTCTACATCCTATGCCGTTAAGTTCATGCAGTCAACGGCCACTTACCTGGACGCCAACTCCTACTCAACTGCAGCAGGTCCTATTTCATTTTGGGTCCTAACCTGCACCGCACCTGATCAACCACACATCCAAACCACACAACACTGGCCTCACAACGACCGCCACAACCATAACTCACACGATCCACATGGATTCGAAAAGCACGCGACGTTACAATCGCGTTGTAAGCCGACTTTACCTTCACGAAGAGGAAGTCGACCTCAACCGTTACATGGTGCGGTCAGGTGCCCAGAGTCACTTTTAGCTTAATCGACCCCTCGGCATTCACGGGCATTCTGTTAAAATCGAACAATGGAGTAACGACCGGTTTGAGCTCCGTGCTCAAGTTGGTCATTTTAAGGAAACAGTCATAAGACGTCGGGTGCTGCTCCATTATCAACAAGGATACGATGTACATCATACCCATCAATGTCCGCGTGGATGACTAACGCGTCGTCATGGGGAAGACTAAGCCCGACAACATCCTCGCCAGAAAAAGTGATGACGTCTCCTGTCCTTGGCCGGTGCCTGCTCGGCCCTCCGTTCGTTGTCACGGCCGAGGCGTAGGCCTTTAGCTTTCTCCCACTGTCGCCATCGCTTGCCGAGCCGCCGGTGAGGACCATGACGGCCCTTTTCCTCCAACAACCTCGCGATCAATCTCGGGAGTTCGCGTCTTCGTTCTCCCGTCGACGACGTCCTTGCCGATGATTCCCCGGCGCAGCATTTCCGCAATCTCCATCTTTAGGCTTTGGCACTGGTCGGTGAGGTGGCCGTATTCCTTATGGTACTCGCAGTAAAGGTTTGCTCCTCGGCTAGATGCATGCCTCGTCATTGGTTCCGGCCTCTGGAACTCCGGTAGTTTCTTGATGATGGGGAGGATCTCGGAAGGGAGTCTCCCGAAGCGGGGAAGATCTCTCACCCGTCGAGGCTCATCAGGACGACGATCGCGGTCACATTCTTGTCGGTGTTCTGATTCCCGCCGTCTCTCCCCTTGTGACGATTCCTCTCTCCTCGGCTTCTTTACCGCCTCAGTTTCCGCCGCCCCTTGCTCGAATGGTCGCCTGAGCCTTCCCGCAGCGCCAAGGGTCGACTCTAGCCTCACACATTTCTGCATTCTAGAAAGGAGGTCGGAGAGACTTACTGGTGGTTTCTTCGCAATGGAGGCCATGAATGCTACGTCGGAGCATACTCTCTTCAGGATGTTGACTGCTGTCCTCAGGTCCAGATCAACCACCTTCATTATTTCGATCTGGAATCGCTTGGCATAATCCCGGAACATCTCGCCCTCTTTCTGAGCGACGAGCCATAAATCATCGGTGCGCAGGGAGTGCTGCACTGTGTTGTAGAAGTGATCCACAAACCGCTGGGCCAGGTCGGAAAAGCTGACGATCGATCGGGTGGGGAGTGCCTTGAACCACTGCAATGCTGCATCGTCCAAAGTAGACATAAACACACGACATTTTAAGGTGTCAGTCACATTTACCATTTCTATTTGCCCCTGAAAGTGGTCTAGTTGATGAACAGGGTTGGTTGTTCCGTTATAGTGTCTGAACATCGGCAGCTGCAATTTTGCTGGTATTGGTGCCGAGGTGATTTCCTCGACAAAGGGCGAGGAGGTCAGGATCGTTGCCACGGAGGGGGCGCGGTTGCCGCGTTGTAATGCTTCTATCTTCCTGTTCATCTCTTGCAGGTCGTCCTTCCACCGAGGATCGACAGGTAGCACGCTTGCCGAGACCTGTGTCGATTCTGCTGAGAAGTGTTCGGCGACGTTGGTTCTCTCCACGGAAGGGGCGATGACTTGCGGAGGAGCCGGCGAGAAAATCATAGGCGCCGCTCTTTGGATGTCAGCGTGACTTGTTGATAGAGCTGGCAGGGCTGTTTGTGGACCAGGCGCCCCCGCATCTTCCTGGGTACCAGGATTTTGACCCACCGGGTGAACTAGGGCGTCGCCCTGAGTTGTGGGTGTTTTCTGGTTCTGCTCCATTCTTTCCAGCACTTGCTGAAGACTTGTGAGCATCCGCTCGACGCAATCGAGGCGCGAGGATGTCGCCGAGTCTTGGTCACCTGCGCCGGAGACACCTCCGGCAACCTCCTCGATCACGTTGGTGGGGGCGACTTCGTCACCAGACGATCGGGCGATCACCTTTCCCTTGGGTGCCATGGAGAGAGGCTTTGTGCTTGAGCCTTCCCACAGACGGCACCAAATGTTGCTGCTGAAGCGAGTGATCCGGCCCAGGCCGAATAGGTGAGGGCCCAAGGGACGGAGGGTGATACGCCGACGTCCAACCTATGAGCGCTGCCCTGCAATAACCACCGATGGTCCTCGGTGGGTAGACACTCCGACGATCAAGTCAGACCAGGAACATCAAATCAGAGGATTTATGTATGTCAAAAGTAACTTACCCCCTTGTATGGGATGCTTCTACCTTTTATAGGGGATCCCTGGTGACGGGTATGGAGAGGTCATTTATGGACATGCCCCCGATTGCTCCCATAATCTAGTGATACGAAGTTGGGGGCGGTAAGTGGTCACGATTTTGGACCTTACCGCTAATGAGCATTTCCTCTATAGGCACGCACGGTCATCGGCTCTTACATAGCCGAGAATCTCGGGCCTCCGCGCCCACGATGATTCATATGGCAAGTCCAGCCAAGCCTTTCCCGTATATGAGGGTGCGATTAGGATTTCCTTGATTTTTTGCTAGATCGCTAGAATCTCCCCGAAGGTGAAGGGTTTTTCGCGAGGAGGACGAACTTCACGAACCAAGGAGTTGGGACATCCTTGGGTCGTCGGGCGTTCTGGCCACCGACGAGATGGCTGCTCGATCATCAGACTGTAAGTGGAAATCATACAGCGGTAGCCATCAAGTCGGCTGATGACGACCAGCTTCAACAACGAAAATTACAAAACACTTTTTATATAAGTCCATAGGGGAGTGGGGAAAATAAAATATAATATTTACATGTATAACTACTGTTCTTATCCATGGTCATTTATTTAGATTTTCCAGATGGTCTCTAGATTTCTCTCCGGAGGAAGATTCACCGGTGGTTCCGGTGTGGATTGAATTCCCCAGAATCCCAAGAAATTTTTTCTTTGAGTCCATGATTAGATCTATTGTCGGAAGTATTGGTTTGGTGCTGCAAGTGGATAAAGATACCCTTTATCTTTCAAGATCCCATGTTGCTCATGTCTATGTTCTTCTAGATGTTTCGCAGAAATTGCCTTAGAGGGTGTGGGTTGGGATGGGATCGATGGGTTCTAGCATCCCATTATCTATCCTAATCTACCATTATATTGTGATTCATCATCCACATTTAACATACATGAAATTGCAATAACATTAAAGAACTTAAAAGTTCACATAATTTAAATTGCTGAAAATTTAATACACAATGTCCACACTTATACAATTTCTCATGATAGTTCTAATACAATGTCACTTTTACATACTATGAAAACACAAAAGGGTACAACTGCTCCAACAGTCTAATCTCCGCGCTCGGAGTCCGTCTCCACCGTCTCCTCCAACGGTGCCACGTCACCAACTACACCTGTACGCCGAAGCAAGTAGTGAGTCTAAAAGACTCAGCAAGTAACACTACTCATACCATACACGTACATGTCACAGTGGCTCTACACACACATTGCAGAAGACTCAACATGTAGCATGCTTAAACCTTGAAATGACAATCTATCATGATAGTTCTATCAGTAAACACATGATACATGCTTTCAGATTTCCTTAACGAAATGAATTCCTAATACATGCTCTCTAATCATTCCTACTCATGAAATTCTACTTTGTATTTTAACCAAAACATGAAAGTCATTAACATGAATTCCGCGCGTACATGAGAGGGAACACAACTAGCATGGAATCTACGTGTTCTTATACATATACATAACCATTTTCACATGCTTAAACTTGCTGGTTTTCACATGCTTTAGTAACCATAACCTACACATGAGAGCTACAATATTATTTAAGACACAACATGTGAACAATCGAACATGGAATTGTGTACACATACTCATTTATTTGTCCCTAGCATGGGTTCTAGACACTTGTACATGTAAACATGATCATAACATAAGGAAGTTACTGATTTAGCATGGTTTCAGATTTGTCACAACATGGATTCACAATATCATATCTTCACATTTTTGGTTTCACATTTTCTTTACACAATTTCCAATTCACATAAATTGCACTTTACACATACACATTACACATTGTTCACTTTCACATTAACACATGAACACATACACATTTACACATTCACTATTTAGGTGCCGTGACACATAGTCCAAACCACCAAAGAAGGACATATACACATCACATTACACATAGACGCCATCTAGGCATTACAATGGCGACTCTTGGACTGCGCAGACCGGGAGAACAAGTCTCCACCCTAACCAGTGGTACTTGTCCACCTCCAGGATTTCCCCTTAATGCCCTTAGGGTCACTTACACATTGAACTTTCTCAAGGGGACTTTTCTCCCTGATACAGTTCCACTGCCCTCTACGGAAGCAGTGTCACATTCGCACAGTTACACATTTACAAATTTTACCGATTTTACACATGGTTTTACACATATCACTTTTCATTCCATTCACTTCCTCACTCACATGCATATCTCTGTTTTCCTGACATGACACTACAGATTTTAGGAGTTTAACACATAGTAAATTCACCAATCAGGTTGGGTTTAAACGATATCTAATCACTTTACGATGACATGCATAAATTTTTACATTTCACATGGAAAAAGTGCATAACTCCTTATATACTGGTCCAAACGACCTGGAAATTTAACCACATGCTAATTTCGGGTTCAAGATCATACATTCAATTTTTCAGATTTTTCTGAGCTAAATAGAATTTACAGAAAATCAAATACCTATTTAGCATGCCATTCATAATTTAAGTTGACATGGAGTTTAACACCATCATACATTTTTGCCACTTACTGTCTGAACCCTAACATGCCCATAATCATAGAATTTCTTCAGAGTTTTCTGAGCAACATATCATTTTCTCAAGTTTTATAACCCTACACATGCTTTTCTAAATTCAATTTCAGAAAGCGTAATAATTCAGATAAGCATGGAGAATTTTCCAAAATTTCCGAACAAGACTAACTGTTATATGCATGATCTGAAAATACAAAATTACCATAAATCATACAACCATAGATCGATCACACAATTCTTCTTGCATGCCTCTTTATTACCGAACCGAAATTAATAGCAATTATGCAAGCATGGGCAATTTATCAAAATTTGAGTACACATATACTGATCCACTAACTTCATGATCTAACAAAACTTAGGGCACTCAGACTAGTCCTAATCATAAAACATGGATTGGCAAGATCACCAACAAATCATGCTTGAAATTTCATGGTAATAA
Source organism: Colocasia esculenta (assembly GCA_014218235.1). Lineage (NCBI taxonomy): Eukaryota > Viridiplantae > Streptophyta > Magnoliopsida > Alismatales > Araceae > Colocasia > Colocasia esculenta. The sequence goes on along the minus strand of CM024758.1, from coordinate 15,836,136 downwards.
TCTCTAACATTCACCACCACACATCATAGCTCATCCACACACCACATTTACCAGTATACATAGTGTATAGGGTTACCATATATCCTCATCACGGAAAACCCATCGAAAATAGTAGTATAGGAGAGAGAACATGCTTCTGTTCTGTCCTGAAGAACTAGACGTCAAGCTCTGGCCGTCAAAAGGAGGTTAACGGCATGATCGCTTGCCGCCAAGCAAGCATAATCTTAGCGACAAAGGATGTTGCCGTTAGTTCAAGTCTGTGCAAAACACAGACCCGAGCTCTCAAGTTGGGGTGAATTTGGGGGTCAAGGACACGAAGAAAAATACACAAAAATGCTAAAACCATCTTAGACTTATACGGGAACCTTATGGTAGGGTCACTTGCCTCTAGAAAATTGCTTCAATGGATCTAAATGCTCGGAGAAGCTCTCCTTGGGCCGTCCCAAGAAGTGCAGAAATGTCCTCCAAGATCTCCTTCCTCCAGGCTCTTGGATGATCTCCACAGCAAAGAAATGTCGGGGAGGCCTTCCTCGATGATCCCTCTAGCCTCCAGTTGCAGTAGAACGCCGCACAAGCTTCAGAAGTTCGGATTTTGGGCTGCAAAGATGGGGTTTTCTCACAGTCCGAAATAGGTTTTCTCCTCTTGTTTCTCTCTTGCAAAAGGGTGAAGAGAGGGGTTGGGGAGCAGATTCGGGTTTGGATATATGGGAGAGGCTTCTCTCCCACTCACAGGGTGACAAGATGGCTCTCAGAGCCGTTGGGGACAACTCCCCAATGTGTGAGCTACCTTGTTTTCGGAATTTCTGGCTCTGCAACGCATGCAGGTCAGAGAAATCGGCGTCCACATCGTTAGATGCTAGGATTAGTGTTGGCGTCCATGGGTGGACGCTGACACCTCATCGACGTCCTGATATTGACGCCAATCTGGCCTTCGGCAAGAACTCTAAAACATGCAGAAAACTATGCATGCCATGCATATATACATGCAATATGTATATGGTAGTGTATCCATACTATCACCATTCAATACATGCATTATTTACATCTAGTATAAACACATGCACACGTAATTGTACTAATTAATACGTACGTAAATAGTATATACATACACAAGCACAAATATACACACACAAATACAAATATGTGACGGAAATTCGAGGGCCTTACACCCTCTCCCCCTTAAAGAAACTTCGTCCTCGAAGTTAGAACGACACTACTCAACAAAAAGGGGATTTTCTTCTTCATCGCATCCTCAAGCTCCCAAGTAGCCTCCTCTCGTGAGAAGTTCTGCCAGAGAACTTTCACCAACGCAATACTCTTGTTCCGGAGATGCTGAACCTTCCGGTCAAGAATAGCTACTGGTTGCTCGACATACGAAAGATCTGGCTGGATCTCCACTGGCTCATGACTAATCACATGAGACGGATCTCGGACAGACTTCCTAGCATAGATACGTGGAATACAGGGTGAACGCTAGCCAAAGCTGGGGGTAATGCTAGCTCATATGCCACGCTGCCCAAACGTCGGAGAATCTCATATGGGCCATGAATCTAGGGCTTAGCTTGCTATGCCTGCCAAATCTGACGACACCACGAGTAGGCGATATCTTCAAAAGACATGATCGCCAACCTCGAACTCTAAATCCTCCTTCTGTTGTCGGCATAACTCTTCTGCCTATCCTGTGCCGCAATAAGCCTCTTTCTGATAAGCTGGATCTTATCCGAAGTTTCCTGAATTAACTCCGGTCCGATCAACTGCCTATCACCAGTCTCCTCCCAACATAACGGAGATCTGCAGGGCCTACCATACAACGCCTCAAAAGGAGCCATACCAATGCTAGCGTGAAAGCTGTTGTTGTATGCGAACTCCACAAGAGGTAAATGACGCTCCCAATCATCCTTCCAATCCAGAACACACGCTCTCAACATATCCTCGAGCGTCTAGATAGTCCTCTCGGACTGTCCATTGGTCTGGGATGAAATACCGAACTGAGCTTCAGCTCCGATCCTAAAGCATCCTGAAGACCCTTCCCAACCTTGAAGTGAATCTCGGATCTCGATCCGAAATGATCGACTTCGGCACACCATGCAATCTAATGATACCACTACATACATCTAGCTAAACTCTCCACTGACTGCTTTCTTCTTCATAGGCAAGAATGAGCAGTCTTCGAGATCTATCTACAACTACCCAAATAGAGTCATTGCCCCTTCTAGATCGAGGAAAACCCGAAACAAAGTCCATAGTGTAGCCTCCCACTTCCACACTGGGATGTCCATCCTTTGCATAGGCCGGATGGTCGCTGTCGCTCGGCCTTCACTTGCTGACACACTAGACATCTAGACACATAATCTGCAACATCCTTCTTCATGCCGGACCACCAAAATGATCTCTTCAGGTCTTGATACATCTTAGTGTTACCCGGATGAATAGAGAATCGCGATCTATGAGCCTCCGCTAACACATGCTCACAGACATCTACTAAATCGGGGACACAAACACGGTGCTGAAATCTGATCACACCGTCCTCATCACGAGCAATGCTGCCTTGCCCACTAACTCTAAGAGCCTAGGGTCGGCTTCCTGTTGCTCGATCACCTCATCCAAAATCGAGAGCTAAGGGATACTGAGCTACAAAATCTTGACACAGCGATGGCTCTAACTCGGTCATAGAGTACGCCGCATCCTCCAACCTTCCAATCCTGCTGGAGCGAAGACCTCTTTCTACTAAGAGCATCTTCTACGACGATTCGCCTTCCCAGGGTGATATTGAAGGTCGAAGTCATAGTCCTTCAAGAACTCAATCCATCATCTTCTTTGCCTCAAGTTTAATTCCTTTTGGGAGAAAATACTTCAAGCTCTTGTGGTCGGTAAACACCTCAAATCTAACACCATAAAGATAGTGCCTCTAGATCTTTAGTGCATGAACCCCTGCTGCGAGCTCCAAGTCATGAGTCGGATAGTTCTTCTCTCATACTCCTTCAACTGACGAGAAGCATAAGCCACTACCCTTTCTTGCTGCATGAACCACAGCCCAAACAATCTGAGACGCATCCGTATAAATGGCAAAACCCTCTAGACCACTAGGCAATACCAATACCAGAGCAGTCGTGAGCTTAGTCTTCAATAGCTGGAAGCTACGCTCACATGCCTCAGACCATACGAACTTCTCACCCTTCTGGTCAACTTTGTCAAGGGGGCGGCGATGGATAAGAATCCCTCAATGAATCGCCGATAGTAACCAGCTAACCAATAAAACTACGAATCTCCGAAGGGGTCTTGGAACTTCCCAATCCATAACAGCTTGGACCTTCGCTGGATCAACTGCAACCAGTGCCGGAGATAACATGCCCGAGGAAATGAACCTCGTGCAACCAAAAATCGCACTTGCTGAATTTAGCATACAGCTCGTGCTCACAGAGAATCTCTAACACTAACCTCAATGCTGATGGTGAGTGGCCTCATCCGGAGAGTAGACCAACACATCATCAATAAACACTACTACAAAGCTATCTAAATAAGGCCTAAACACCCGTTCATGAGATCCATGAACGCTGCAGGGGCATTGGTCAATCCGAAAGGAAGGACCAAGAACTCATAATGTCCATAACGGTTCTAAACGCCGTCTTGGACACATCCTCACTCCGAATCCTCAACTGATGATAACCAGATCGCAAGTCAATCTTGGAAAAGACTGATGTATCTCGCAACTGGTCAAACAAGTCATCAATACGAGGTAAGGGATACCTGTTCTTCACAGTCACTTGGTTCAACTTCCTGTAGTCAATGCACAACCTAAGTGACCCATCTTTCTTCTTGACGAATAATACAGGTGCGCCCCAAGGGGAAACACTAGGGCGAATAAATCCCTTATCAAGTAACTCCAACAACTGCCTCCTCAACTCGGCTAACTCCGTAGGTGCCATCCGATATGGAGCCTTCGAGATAGGAGAGGTGCCCGGAAGCAACTCTATGGTAAACTCTATCTCTCTATCCGGTGGCAATCCAGACAAGTCATCAGGAAAGACATCTGGAAAATCCTGCACTACCTCAATCTCCGCAAGAGTAGGTGACTCATCAGCCTCTGGCACTAACACCACGCTGGCAAGAAAAGCGTCACAATCCTTGTTCACCATGCGCATCGCCTTCATAGCAGAGATGACCATCTTTCCCCCGCCAAATTCCTTGGCAAGGGGTAAGAAAACTCATCCTCACCAGGATGCGGAAAACGATCCTCTTCCGACGACAATCCACTAACGCATAGTGCTCCTCTAGCCAATCCAGACCAAGAATAGCATCATAGTCCTTCATCTTTAGCAAGAAAACACCCATCTAGGACTCTATCCTCAATGCACACAGGTAACGACGGAATGCACTTCCTAGTCGATACCGTACCCGCAGGGGTGTGCACAGACAAAGGGACCTCTAAATCCTCAAACTCTACGCCTGACTCTAGGGCTAACTGCCTAGCGAACCGCTCGGAAATGAACGAGTGAGTAGCACCCGTATCAAACAAAACCGAGCGTGCACACCTAAAAGCAAAACTGTACCTTCGGTGACATGCTCCGCCTGTTCGGCGTCCTCACGAGCTAAGCAAACACTCGAGCTGGGGATCGAGGCCTTCCTGGTCTTCCTGTAGCTGGCGCGGCTGCCGCTACCTGTGGGGCTGGCTGGCTCCACGCTGAGCTCCCTGCTGAAGTCTTGGGCAATCTTTGATCTTTTGGTCGCTGCTCCCGCACTTCAAGCATCTACCCGCTACCAACCAACACTCGGAACCTTCGTGTGTCTTCCCACAGTGGGGAGACTCTTTCTTCACACCAGGGGAACGTACAGAAGGTACCTGAGTACTACCGACTGTCACGGATCACTGCGGTGTCTGACACACCGTTTTCTTCTTGTCCTGCCGCTGGAAAGTCGCTGCTGGCCTCTTCTGCGAAGCTTTCTTTTCCTCCAGATATTGCCCATTTCTCCCTCCTGCCTACAAGCAGCACTGAGGGCCTCGTCCAACGTGCGGTGGTCAAACGCCACGAGTCTCGTCCGTAGTGATGGCTTGAGTCCTATCACGAACTTCTTTGTCTTCCTCCGCTCATCTGCCACGATATGAGGTGCATATTTAGAAAGTTCAGAAAATCTTGCCTCATATTCCAGCACGGTCATGGAGCCTTGAGCCAATGATAGAAATTCTTGCTCCATCCGATCTTGCACATGCTCCGGGACGAACCTTGGCTCGAAAGAGTCTCACGAACTCGTCCCAAGCAACGTCAACAGCTCCGTCCTCAAACCGTGTACGCAGTAGGGAGACCACCATACATCCGCTCTCCTCCTGCAAAACACCTTCATAAGCACCAACTAACAAATTCTAACTTAAGCAAGAACATACAGCATACAAATTAAAAGTCTACCTGTAACATGTAGGTGGCTAATGTCACCTTATCCTCATCAGGGCACCTGATGGCTCGAAAGATTTTCTCTGTCTCCCTTAACCAACTTTCTGCCATTATGGATCACTCTCCCCCTTAAAGAGGGTGGGGTCATCCTCTTGAATCGCTCCATGATGGGAGGTCCACCATGGTCCTGAGCTGGTGCCTGAGCCTGCTACATTAACAATAGGCAATACACAATAAACACAATATCATGCAATTTAAATAGCAAACTACTAGTGTTTCATTATTCTACCTAGCCTCCAACTGTGCTTGGAGTGCTGCCTGGGTATGAGCCTGCGTCTGCATGGCTTGCACCAGACCTTGCATGAATACCCATAATCCCAGGCGGCGGTGGGGGAAGTACAGGGCCTTGCGGTGCCGCTCCTCCCGCTCGTCACGTCGCGGCTCGTCCTCACGGGCCGACGCTCTGCCACGCCTACCTCTCGAAGCCATGGCTGTAATAAAATTTCAGCCACCATTAGAGCTAGTTACTAAGTCTTCTACATTTTCTTATCTATTTTTCACTTTTATTAGTGTTTTCTACACATGTGGACATTCTTAACATGCAATGAAGATGATGACTTAGGTATATTCATGTGCAATCACAACCGTTGTCTCTGATACCAATCTCTGTAGCGACCCTCATTATACCGGTACGGTTATACCAACCCACGTCGGTATAGCAGCGCTGCCACAGTGGGACATTTACCCAACGATACATTCAGCTGAGATACACGTGAATATAGAACAGAGTAGCGAAGTAAAAAACTACTGTCTTCATTCATTCATCATCCACATTTAACATACATGAAATTGCAATAAATTAAAGAACTTAAAAGTTCACATAATTTAAATTGCTTAAAATTTAATACACAATGTCCACACTTATACAATTTCTCATGATAGTTCTAATACAATGTCACTTTTACATACTATGAAAACACAAAAGGGTAAAACTGCTCCAACAGTCTAATCTCCGCGCTCGGAGTCTGTCTCCACCGTCTCCTCCAACGGTGCCACGTCACCAACTACACCTGTACGCCGAAGCAAGTAGTGAGTCTAAAAGACTCAGCAAGTAACACTACTCATACCATACACGTACATGTCACAGTGGCTCTACACACACAATTGCAGAAGACTCAACATGTAGCATGCTTAAACCTTGAAATGAACAATATCATGATAGTTCTATCAGTACACATGATACATGCTTTCAGATTTCCTTAACGAAATGAATTCCTAACACATGCTCTCTAATCATTCCTACTCATGAATTCTACTTTGTATTTTAACCAAAACATGAAAGCCATTAACATGAATTCCGCGCGTACATGAGAGGGAACACAACTAGTATGGAATCTACGTGTTCTTCTACATATACATAACCATTTTCACATGCTTAAACTTGCTGGTTTTCACATGCTTTAGTAACCATAACCTACACATGAGAGCTACAATATTATTTAAGACACAACGTGTGAACAATCGAACATGGAATTGTGTACACATACTCATTTATTTGTCCCTAGCATGGGTTCTAGACACTTGTACATGTAACATGATCATAACGAAGTTACTGATTTAGCATGGTTTCAGATTTGTCACAACATGGATTCACAATCATATCTTCACATTTTCTTTACACAATTTCCAATTCACATAAATTGCACTTTACACATACACATTACACATTGTTCACTTTCACATTAACACATGAACACATACACATTTACACATTCACTATTTAGGTGCCGTGACACATAGTCCAAACCACCAAAGAAGGACATATACACATCACATTACACATAGACGCCATCTAGGCATTACAATGGCGACTCTTGGACTGCGCAGACCAGGAGAACAAGTCTCCACCCTAACCAGTGGTACTTATCCACCTCCAAGATTTCCCCCTAATGCCCTTAGGGTCACTTACACATTGAACTTTCTCTGGGGACTTTTCCCTGATACAGTTCCACTGCCCTCTACGGAAGCAGTGCCACATTGGCACAGTTACACATTTACACATTTTACCGATTTTACACATGGTTTTACACATATCACTTTTCATTCCATTCACTTCCTCACTCACATGCATATCTCTGTTTTCCTGACATGACACTACAGATTTCAGGAGTTCAACACACAGTAAATTCACCAATCAGGTTGGGTTTAAACGATATCTAATCACTTTACGATGACATGCATAAATTTTTACATTTCACATGGAAAAAGTGCATAACTCCTTATATACTGGTCCAAATGACCTGGAAATTTAACCACATGCTAATTTCGGGTTCAAGATCATACATTCAATTTTTCAAATTTTTCTGAGCTAAACAGAATTTACAGAAATCAAATACCTATTTAGCATGCCATTCATAATTTAAGTTGACATGGGTTTAACACCATCATACATTTTTGCCACTTACTGTCTGAACCCTAACATGCCCATAATCATAGAATTTCTTTAGAGTTTTTTGAGCACATATCATTTTCTCAGGTTTTATAACCCTACACATGCTTTTCTAAATTCAATTTCAGAAAGCGTAATAATTCAGATAAGCATGGAGAATTTTCCAAAATTTTTGAACAGAGACTAACTGTTATATGCATGATCTGAAATATAGAATTACCCTAAATCATACAACCATAGATCGATCACAACAATTCTTTCTTGCATGCCTCTTTATTTACCGAACCGAAATTAATAGCAATTTATGCAAGCATGGGCAATTTATCAAAATTTGAGTACACATATACTGATCCACTAACTTCATGATCTAACAAAACTTAGGGCACTCAGACTAGTCCTAATCATAAAACATGGATTGGCAAGATCACCAACAAATCATGCTTGAAATTTCATGGGATAATAATCTCTAACATTCACCACCACACATCATAGCTCATCCACACACCACATTTACCAGTATACATAGTGTATAGGGTTACCATATATCCTCATCACGGAAAACCCATCGAAAATAGTAGTATAGGAGGAGAGAACATGCTTCTGTTCTGTCCTGAAGAACTAGACGTCAAGCTCTGGCCGTCAAAAGGAGGTTAACGGCATGATCGCTTGCCGCCAAGCATAATCTTAGCGACAAGGGATGTTGCCGTTAGTTCAAGTCTGTGCAAACACAGACCCAGCTCTCAAGTTGGGGTGAATTTGGGGGTCAAGGACACGAAGAAAATACACAAAAATGTTAAAACCATCATAGACTCATACGGAACCTTATGGTAGGGTCACTTGCCTCTAGAAAATTGCTTCAATGGATCTAAATGCTCGGAGAAGCTCTCCTTGGCCGTCCCAAGAAGTGCAGAAATGTCCTCCAAGATCTCCTTCCTCCGGGCTCTTGGATGATCTCCACAGCAAAGAAATGTCGGGGAGGCCTTCCTCGATGATCCCTCTAGCCTCCAGTTGCAATAGAACGCCGCACAAAGCTTCAGAAGTTCGGATTTTGGGCTGCAAGATGGGGTTTTCTCACAGTCCGAAATAGGTTTTCTCCTCTTGTTTCTCTCTTGCAAAAGGGTGAAGAGAGGGGTTGGGGAGCAGATTCGGGTTTGGATATATGGGAGAGGCTTCTCTCCCACTCACAGGTGACAAGATGGCTCTCAGAGCCGTTGGGGACAGCTCCCCAATGGGTGAGCTACATTGTTTCCGAATTTCTTGCTCTGCAACGCATGCAGGTCAGATAATCGGCGTCCACATCGTTAGACGCCAGGATTAGTGTTGGCGTCCATGGGTGGACGCTGACACCTCATCGACGTCCTAATATTGACGCCAATCTGGCCTTCGGCCAAACTCTAAAAACATGCAGAAAACTATGCATGCCATGCATATATACATACAATATGTATATGGTAGTGTATCCATACTATCACCATTCAATACATGCATTATTTACATCTAGTATAAACACACATGCACACGTAATTGTACTAATTAATACGTACGTAAATATGTATATACATACACAGCACAAATATACACACACAAATACAAATAATGTGACGGAAATTCGAGGGCCTTACAGCATTAACAAGCGTGTTCAACTCCCTGTGGAGATCCGGTTACACCTGTTGGCGATGAGATGAATCTGGTAGAGTCGGCACCTCCTTGTGGCGGAAATGTAACAACAACTCAGAAACATGTGTCCTCTGGTCCTTCTTCCTGTTGCCGTTCAAGTGCTATTAGCTCACCTAAAGAGCTCTCCCACGTGTATTTCTGAGCCGGTTGTTGAGGCTGCTGCGATGCACGGTGGTGCCGCTGGAGGTGTCGCCTGCTACACCTTCCTTCGAAACATCAGCCATTATGATGGGAAATCGCGATCAACGAGCTGGGCGTGATTTTCGCGACGGGAGGCCTGCAGGTGCAAGCCAATTCGACCCACTGGGGATTCCCGCGTCAGAAGCGAGAGGTTTCACCGCTGGCATTGCCCAGACGGTGGCGCCTTCTATTCTTGGGGAAGCGCCAGTTCTTTGCGAGGCCCAGCGCGGGATTTCCGCAACTGTTGCGGGAGGCAACTACGCCGGCCCCTCTTTGGCGCAATCAATGCTGCCACTTTTGAGAAAACATCCTATTGCCAGTAACAAATCCTTTATCCCAATCACGGCTCCTAGCCTTCCGCAAGATAACAGGATCCAAGGTGAAGATCCTCCGCCATTCCCTGGAATAGGTAATACAAAGGATGCTGGGAAATCTTTGGGTCCATCCATTACATGCGATTCGGTTACTAAACAATGTAATGTACATGAAGAGTATGATGTGAAAGTAAAGGATACCCCTCCTGGGTTTGTTCTTGAAGCTGCGGTGGGCTCTCCTTCCGCAACCCAAGATACTGCTCCCCATGACTTTCGCTCAGGTGGTGTGCCAGTCCCCAGTCGCACTGGTGAAGTCAACTAATGGTGAGAACTCCATACCATTCTAGTGGTTCATCTTCTGGACATCGTCTCTCATGTCCTCTCTAAAAGGGGAGTTAGAATTTGTTTACCGATCACTAGAGAATGATCTCCCCGTCCTATGTGTCCTACAGATGCTATATATATGCTACCTCAAGCACCTACTACTGGTTTACAGACAAGGTTATGTTAGTTGCTGAACGTGCTAAAGCTGATAATATTTTTCATGCATGGGCTTACTTTTCATTCTGAGCCATCCGAAATAGATTCAGATGAAGAAGAAATGGAGAGATGCTCTCGTCGACCGGACCTACGTCTCGGGCTGTTCTCCGGCGAACTCACTCCTGAGATAGATCCTCTTTAGAGTTTTAGTTATTTCTTACCCGAGTTTTCTTTTCTGAGTTGGTCTATTGTCTATGTTTCTCTTCTTTTCAATTTATCAATAAAAACGGCCGTCTTTGGCCTTTCATTAAAAAAAAGTACTCTAAAAAGTCCTAAAGATTAGTTGACACGCTCAGCACACACCCCTAAGAGTTAGGCTCTTCATGTTCACCTGAAAGAGAGTAAAATTTAATGAGCAATCGTGCCCAGTGTGAGTCACCCATCTGACCAGAAAGAATGTGGTGACTGTAGAATTAAATAACGCACTGTGATTGGTGGCAGTATTGAATGTCAAGAGTGATGATAAACTCGTACAAGTAGATGACAAGCATGATAAATAGAGTACTGAACTAAGCTTATGCTGGAAGGAATCATTACAGTAGCCACATTCTGGCACAAGTAGATAGTACATATTCAACTTGTATCTTAATAAAATGATGACTAATCAATATATTATGTAATGCCAAACATCCGGTATACCCTTATCATTCCATACAGCCAATAAACAATTCGAGTGCTCCTCCCCAACTGGATTAGCCCTATTTGCACAGACATTTATTTCAAATGAGTACAAAGACTCAAAGTTGTCATCAAATTCCACTTTTGCTAAATATGCATGTATGGTACATAGGTACTCACAATATCACAATAAACAAGGTTCTATGAGTTAATGTTTAAGATATCAAGAAGGAGTAGGAAACAACATAATTGAAAATGTCCAAGAATAATCTAGAGATGGATGTAGTTGATGATCAAATGATTCATCCCAATGGTATAGTAGTTTAGAATAAAAAAAATAGGAAAGACAACTTGTTTGGACAATGTAGGAGTGTGTCAACTTTAATTGATGAAGAAATGATTCCTGTTTGTCAATAAATACTGGTGGTTGTCGACAGCTCTGGTTGGTTGTCAACAGCTATTGTTCCATCCAGAACTGTATTATGAATCTGATCTTTAGTTGTCGACAGCTACTGGTGGTTGTCGACATGCACTGGTGGTTGTCGGCAGCTACTGGTTGGTTATCAACAGCTCTGGTTTTTGGGTTCTGGAATCCATGGGTATCTGTTGACAGATACGATCTGTCTGTCGACAGGCACTGGGCTTCCTTTTGGAAAGGGTTAAAACGGCTAGAAAGAACTTTTAAGTGTTTTTACTTTCTAAGGAAGACCAACTAATAGTTTTTGGGTCTTGAGTACATTTCTTTACATAATATTTCATGATGAAAAAAAAACAACTTTAGTAGGACGAAGTGAGGAGACCTTCACAGTATATATATATGGAGGGAATATGGAAGAGAGAAAAAATTTATATAAATCCTTCCTAAGACTCTTTCTGGAAACTGGAAGAAAACTCACAACAAGTGTACATGAACAACAGTTAAAGATATGAACATAGTGGAAGAAAAAGAATAAATTATACTCCTAAATAGCTTACTGAACACAAGTCAAGGGTAATACAAAGGTGGAGGCGTAGTCACAGAGCTAACAGAAGGAGGAAAGAGAGGAAGGAAAATTCTACTTGACAACCGAGAAACTAAAATCCTCCTCTTCTCCCGGTAAGAAGATCCTACACAAGGTTGCAATGGCAGCAACAATAGTAACACCGTAGTAGTAGCAGTCACAACATCAACAATAGTAGCGCACAGCCGTAGCAACAACAACCATAGTAGCAGCAGCTCGGAACGATGTACTAGTGAGCAAACACTCCTAAGAGTGAGCAAGGGAAGGCATAAATATTTTTCATATTTTGTGCATGTACAGCACGTAACCACACACCTATTGCTGTAAAATTTCCCTTTTTACAGCATAGCCCGTTTACTGTTGCCGTCAACACTATTATGGTATGTGTACAGTTTACACAGAGATAAGTGTCTATGTAGCCAAGACTACGTAAGCAAAGATAATCTGAAAATGGGTTTTGTAATTGGGAGCTAATTTATCTGACCATTTGTCCTTACAATTTTGTGCCTAAATGATGTCCGATAAAGTTGAAAATTTAACATAAGTTAATTGAAAAGTTTTACCAATTATAATAATTTTAGTTTAATTTTTGAAAATATTTTTTTATCCAGTAAAAATTACCCAAAATCATTGTATCGACTTAATCTCGATATATGTGCATCAATAATTCAAGATATTTATGTCTTTAAAATTAACACATTTTTTTGAGAATTATGATGTCGAATTTCAATTCTGTTATCCAATTCTGGTGGCGCCTTGTCAGAGTGCGCACATCTGAAGACAGCACTAGAATTATATTAAAAATATAAGAATAATCCTAAATTAAGGTACTTATGTCTCAAAAGTGATTATGTTCAATAAACAAAAATTATTACCTTTTTCTCAATTATTAATATATTTTGGAGTGTTACATAACTTATGACTTTTTTTGTATATAAATCATTCTTAAAATCAAATTTACAAGAACATCATATCTGATTTTACATCAATAAATACATATATATATATATATATACTATTATAGGAAAATTTTCAATATATCATCATAGTTAATTTCTGTCGACGGAAGAATGAGTATTCCTAAAGATGTTAATATTCTCGTTAGATAGCTGTGTTTTGAAAAACCCCTTCAACGACAGTTTAGCCATCCAATCCTCCCTCTTTCCCTTCCCCATTGCCGCCCATAGAAACCTTCATCGTCGTTGACAGAGAAGAATGGTGCCATGGCGCTATCTGTTAGGACGTCGACAATTACAAAGGAGGAGCTGGGATTGCATGCACCTGAGATGGCCAGATCTGTTGCCACCAACAGGACCTGTGGTCTTATGGTTAGACTCCATCAGCGACCTTTCCTTAGGCTTGGCGTCAAGGCCTGTGGCTGTAACAACCTCTCCTACGTCCATGCCGCACATGACCAGCAAGGAGCTCACAAACACTTCCTTTATCAGATGCTATATGGCGAGGTGGATTCGTGGGGTTCATGGGGTGAAGGCAATGCAGGACCCTGGTTCTACGTACGATGATGGTGCGACGAAAGAGGCGGGATCACAGGGTGGGGAAGGAGGGCGGAGAAGCTGAACAAGATATTCCAAAGTTTGATGGCAATGGGGATTGGGGGCTCAACCAGGAGGAGATGGCAGCGTTGGTGGTGGCCATCAATCCTTGCACCAAGTCCAACGACGGCCAGATCAATGACATCCTCGATGAGGTCTTCCATGTTGTATCTTATAGATTTTGATGATCATAAAATACTAATTGTTTTCATGTTGATATTTTTTACAAAATGCAGTTATATTCAAGTTAATGACCAAAGTATTTGATTTAATTTATACTTAATTTGAGAATCTAATTTGTGTGTTAGTGTGTAACAATATAGGCCAAAGTTGCATTGGGAAGTGACAATTACAAAGGTCAAGAATTTGGACTGACAAAGTTTTTTGCACTTTGCAGAACATAGGACGACCAATTGATGATTTCGGTCGACTGACCGTCCCACTAACTTTGGTTTGGGGACAGTGCAAAATCAGATGATTGATTGATGATTTTCGGTTGATGGATCGTCCCACTAACTTTGGTTTGGGGACAGTGTGGAAATTGGACGACCGATTTGAGGAACCAGACAATTGATCAGGAGAGCATGTCGACATAGAAGAGTAGTATGTCGACCTCAAGTCCAGATCATGAATTGACGACTGACTTCCTAGAACCGGTCAACCGATTACGAAAACACATTTTCCTAATTGGAAGGACTCCTTCTTTCATTAGTCTTTGCCCCAGGATTCATCCATTGTGATCTTTTGGTTTGGATATATATAATACCCTTTCCAAGTCCCCAGAAGAGATACTCACCATGCTAGAAGGTCTATCCTCTTAGAGCTAGGGTTTTGAAAAGAGAGGTGATGTCCCAACTATGCAGTGAAGGTTTCAGCTATAACACATTCTTGGGTGGCCCTAGACTTATTCCATGCGTGAAGATCTATCACCAGTAGGTTGAGGAATGTGTCTTCATCAGGCAATCTCCAGGAACATCGTTTTTGGAGCACGACTGCAAGTTCTTCATCATGAAAATAAAATTTTGCACCAGCTCTTCATATTTCAGACAGGGGGAATTCTTATGTCTACTGTTTTATCTGTTTTCCCATTGTCATGGGCTTATTGGGTTGTGTTAAACTTGTTACTATTTTATGTGTTGTGCTTCTTTGTGAGTAGTTGTATGTGTGGTGCGGGTTGTGCCCTCACATTGTGAGTTGTCTCGTCCACGAGGTGGGGTTAGTGTTGTTCCTAGAAACAACAATGTGTGTTTGTTGATGGGAGGGTGGGGGGGTTTATTGGCCTGTATCCATGGAAACAGTTAGGAAAAAATCCTCTTAGGGGTGTGGGTAGTGGACGTAGATGCACATGTGGTGTGACTGAACCACACACTAAAATCCTACGTGAACATTGTAGTTTGATCCTTTCTCATCTACCTCCGTTCTACACATGTTAGGATAGTCGATTTCGTCTAAAGTTTTGTTATTCCGCTATGCATCTTACACGTTAGATTTGCTTAATTAAGTTTAATATGTACTTGTGAAGAAGAATATTTAATTAGATAATAACCAATTCACCCCTCCCTTCTTGGTTGTCTATCACACCCTTTTACTTCAACTGGTATCAGAGCAGAGCTCTTTATATATAAGAGTGATCATGTATGCGATGGCTAGCAAAGGAGTCATGTCTGAGGGTCATTCTATCCACGCCCACCTTTCCTTGATGGCAGCAACTGCTCCTACTGGAAAAACCATATGCATGTATTTCTCAGGGCTCAAGATTATGAGGTCTGGAAGTCGTGAGTAATGGCCCATATGTATTGGTAGGGACGAGGGAAAGTGGACAGAGGACAAAATTACGAAGTCCAAGATTAATTTTAGTGCTTAAAATATTATGCAATGTGCCATACATCCTGTCTTGTGTCTCTATGTGCATTCATTGAAGGAGATGTAGAACAAACTGAAGTTGATTTATGAAGGCACTTTTGAAGTCAAAGAGACAGAGCCAACCCCCTATGCATGAGTATGAGATGTTCAAGATGTATCCTATTGAGACCATCTCAAAAATATTTGCATAGTTTCACTAGTTTACCAACAATTTGAAGGCACTTGAAAAGAATTACACTGACTCAGAGCTTGTGAGAAAAATCTTATCCCTCCCACTGGCGTGGCACACAAAACCACGGTCATTGAGATTCCAAAAATCTGTCAACCCTCACTGTGAAGCACTTATTGGGATTCTCATGACATATGAGATAAATGCGAGCAACCCCTTGTTAAACAAAATGATGTGCTCTCAAAGCTAAAAAGTTCAAGGCACTCAACTCAGAAGAAAGCTCATTAAGTGGAGATGAAGCAGAAATGGCAAACATAACACAAAGCTTTAGAAAATTTCTTGGAAGAGAAGGTCCAGTATGTAACATTCCCCAAGAACTTTAAGAGTAAAAGCAAGCAAGAAGAACCCAATAAAAGGTCAGAGACAATTTGCTATGAATGACAAGGCATCAATCACATGAGATCAGAGTGCCCAGTGTTTCTGAAAAAGTAGAAGAAAGAGAAGACAAATAAGTCAAAGGCCATGGTCACCATATAGAGTGACTCCGAAGAGTCATCATTTGTAGTGGAAAATGTCCAGGAAAAGTAGGACGTCGTGTGCGGCCTCATGGCACATGAGGAAGAAACTCCCAAAGTAACTTCTGATCAAGAAACTTTTACTCTTGAGAAGATGGAATCTATGTACACTGTCTTGCATGAAAAATATAAAAAAGTCAAAGGAAAAAAATAAGGGCCTAAAATTGAAAATTAATGATATTTTACATAATAAATATCCTTGTGGATCATGTGATCTTGAGTTTACATGCAATGTTCTTCAAGATGAGCATAATCTATACTATACTACTAAACACAGTTTTGGCCTAGACACATGGCTACACCAGGGTCCCTACAGTAGTTTTTTCCTTCTTTTTTTTCAAAATGTAATTTTTTTTTTTTATTTTTTCAAATGGGGGTGGCCGCCCACAAGGCGGGCCGCCCGCTTGTTGAAAGGGCCCACTCGCCTGTTTTCAATAGGTAGGCGGCCAACGCCTATCCCCTTTAAAAATTATTAAAACTTTTTATTTTTATTATTTTTTAATATTTTATAAGTTTTTGATATTTTTTATATTTATACTCGTGCATCGCACGGGAGGAGAACTAGTTCCTTATAAAGCAAAGTCACACTGTATGAGGATGAAATGCAATGCGTGTCACATGATAATGTTTAAGAAAGAAAATAATTCCTTGAAAATTGAAATGAGGGACTGAAATATAAATGAATGTGCTTGAGGAGAATGCTAAAACATATAAGAATTCTATTAAAAAGTTACATGAACTATTAATGATCTTAAATCTATTATTTCTACACTCATTGAAGGGGAAGCAGAAACTTGATGAAGTGCTAGAGTTAAAATTACACTAATAGACATGGTTTATGCTACTCTCCTTAAAAAAAAAGAACAAAATCTTTGAGTCTAAAACAGTAACATCTTTTGTTCATGCTTCTATATCTTAAGCACATCACATTCACATGCAAAGAAATTCATCATCCAAGAAACCATTCATGATAGAAATACATATAATCAAAGAAATCTGCTCATGTTAGAAAGTCTGAATAGTCATAGAAACACAAGCATGTTGTATCCATGTCATTCACATGCCACGCTCCACATAATGCTCCTCTAATGTTACATGATATTTCTGTGGTGGACATGACCATGTGAATTCTACATGTTTATTGAGGACAAACATGCAGAAACTAAACTTGGTATGGATTAGGAAGGATTTATTCCCTTCCTAGACTAACACTGTTAGACCAAAATCATTTTTGGGTACTAAAGAAATCCATGTGAGAGTTGTGGTTGCAAGTGTCTTGAAATTTTGAGCTGGAGCATCAATGTAAAATTCAGTGCATTGAAATTGTTCTGTGAGTATCATGTTTTTTTCTGTTTTGGGATTCCAACGTAAGACATGGATACTCTTGTATACCTTATTGTTTACTTATTTAGATTTGGATGTCAGGTTGTGTTTTTATTTTCTCTCTATCGAAAAATTTTAAAAATTAAAAATGAAAATATAAAATATAAAAACGTCGTAGAGTTTAGTGTCTACTGCATGTTTGTGCTTGCATGTCTATCCCTTGTGTACATGCATGTAAATTATATGTAAAACCCTCCTTGATTCTTTCTATGGTCTAATACTCCTTGTTATTCTAATTGCATTGGCTTGATACTTATATGCATTATTCAATTACTAAGGGGGAGTTAATTTTTCTGTGTATGCATATATAAGGGGGAGCTAAATAGTTATGTGTTTAACATGCTTCTCAAAATACATCTAAAATTAAGACCAACACACTAATGCACATGAATATGATTAATGGATATCACTTTGATGATAGGTGAAAATTTTTCTTTACACTTTTGTGTTTCTTAAAATCCACCTAATTTGTGGTAACTCGTGAGAAAAAAAAGCTACATCTCCCAAGTGAAAGAAAATGGGAACTGGGCTTAGTAATCGGGTCTCTTCACTGAACAATGAGGAGCCTCACTTCAAACAACATTACTTTCCTCAAAATGAAGAAAAGAAAGAACAAAAAATTTGACATCATCATTTTCAAAATAAAAAGGGGCAGAGTGATGTCTACCAAAAATCAATGGTATATTATGCATGGGTAAGATTGAAAGTATTCATTAGTATTAATTATAATTTCTATCAACCTCATGGGTGATGTCTTTTAATCATATCTCACACATCTCCTTTAATGGTAGTTAATTTAGGATGTGATGTGAGAAATTGCTTAAATACATGGGCTATCAAATGGCATTTCTTAGTACATGAACTTCCTTAACCTCCCCATTTGAGATCTTAACATACATACATTGTACTTGAGCCAATTGCATCTCTTTTCCCTATTACCACCCAGCTTTTGATACTGTCAAAAGGGGGAGAGAATATGTAGATTTTATAATCTGATTTGAGGGAGAGTTTGCGTACAAAAGAAAAGGGGAGAGTTTGAAGTATTTTTGAGAGAGAGAGTAATAATGCATGACTGTGAATGCTTGCAAGCATGTGTGTTTATGTAAAAACCTGACTGTGAATGCTTGCATGTATATGTGTTATGTAAAAATAAAAAAAATGGAAAAATAATTAGTATCATAAAACAAATGTTATGTTTTTTGTGAAATATAGTAGGTGTGTTTGTCATCATCAAAAATGGAAAGATTGTTGTACCTTGTAGATTTTGATGATCACAAAACACTAGTTATTTTTTATGTTGATAATTTCACAAAGCACATAGTTATGTTTATGTTAATGACCCAAGTATTTGATTTAATTTATATTTAATTTGATGGTCTAATTTGTGTGTTAAGTGTGCAACAATATAGGCTAAATTAAGTTGCATTAGGAGTGACAATTACAAAGGCCAATAATTCAGACTGACAGAGTTTTCTACACACTTTGTAGGACATCGAACAACCGATTGATAATTTTAGTCGACCAACCATCCCAGTAACTTTGGTTTTGGGACAGTGCAAAATCGGATGACTGATTAATGATTATTGGTCAACTGATCATCTTAGTAACTTTGTTTGGGGACATTGTGGAAATCAAAGATCGTTTTTGAGGATCAGAGGACCAATCAGGAAAGCATGTCGACAGAGAAAAGCTATATGTCGAACCTCAAGTCCAAATCATGAATCGGACGATCGACTTCCTAGAATCGATCGACCAATTACGGAAACGTAATTTCCTTAATTGGATGGACCCCTTTCTTCATTAGGTCTTTGCCCCACGATTCGTCCAAGTTGTAATCTTTTGGTTGAGATATATATATAACACCCTTTCCAAACACCCAAAGAGATTCCCACCATGCTAGAAGGTCTATCCTCTTGGTGCTAGGGTTTTGAAAAGAGAGGTGTTGTTCTAACTATGCAGTGAAGGTTTCTGCTATAGTAGCATTCTTGGGCAGCCTAGACTTGTTCTAGGCATGAAGATCCATCACCATGTAGTTGGGGAACATGTCTCCATCAGGCATTTCTCTAGGAACATCGTTCATGGAGCACGGCTGCAAGTTCTTCATCGTGGAAAGAGATTTCTACACCGACTCTTCATATTTCAGACAGGGGGATTCTTGTGCTTACTGTTTATCTGTTTTCCCACTATCACAAGCTTATTGAGTTGTGTTGACTTGTAACATATTTTGTGTGTTGTGCTCCTGTGTAAGTAGTTGTGTGTGTGTGTGTGTGGTGTGGGCTATGCACTATACTCATGGGTTGTCTCGTCCCCTTAACATGAGGTGGGGTTGGTGTCGTCCCTAGAAACACATGTGTGTGTTGGGGGGGTTTATTGGCTTGTACCCAGAAAACAAGTTAGGAAAAAGTTCTCACAGGGGTGTGGGGTAGTGGACGTAGGCATACATGTGGTGTGCTGGCCGAACCACTCTAAGATCGTGCGTGCACGTTGTGGTTTGATACTTCTCATCTACCTTCGTTCTACACACATTAAGATAGTCGATTTCATCTAAAGTTCTATTATTCCACTGTGCATCACACATATTAGATTTCTTAATTAAGTTTAATCTGTACTTGTGAAGAAAGAATCATTAATTAGGTGGTAACCATTCACCCCTCCCCTCTTAGTTGTCTATCACACCCGTTTACTTCATTCCACACCTACGCCAAGTTCATCCAGCCTGGCTGACCCTATGACGACGGTGCCGACAACTTTGACACCCTTGGGCTCGTGTTCCCAGGGGCCGCGCCTCATGCTCCTTACATGGAGTAAGTTGTGTCCCTCCAACAATCATCCAATTCAGCGTCGTGTCCCTAAGGAAACTGTTGAACTCCATGTTGTCACAGCTGCCCATGCTAGGAATGCCCAGAACGAGGCTCCTCCACACTGAGAACGCTTTGACTCCCAGAATGCTAGGAGTGTTAGGAATCCACCATGAGCCTCAATAGGGGGACGAGGCTCCTTGGCACATGGTGGGGCTGGCCCGCTCCAGGAATGCCAAGAACCTGACGTGGCTAACGAGTACGTGCACCATCTGCTACTGGGTCGTAGGTGAGCAGGAGCCTCTTCTCTGCGAACCAAGGACTGAGGAAGCGGAAAGTGTAGCTGCTTTCTTGGAGAACGTCGGCCATCACCATCAACTTCTCGTTCTTCTCCATTGGTGCTCACGCCTCCTTGCTTGGCCTCTGTGATGCAGAGATGAGACTCACTAGGATGGCCCTGACGAACTAGTTCAGGGAGCATGAGCAATGGCAACCCCATCAGGCGCCTCCTCCCAACGCTCAACCTTTTGTCTCTCACAAGGTGAGCTATTTTAGAGATAAGGGTAATATAGTCATTTCTTAATCAAGTTAACATTAATGAAGGTTACTTGAACGGGTGGTAACTGGGGGTGACAGGATGCATATTTACAAGTTTTTATGCATTAAGGATATATATTAATGCAAATATGGGCATGATATTTTTATGAATTTGATTTTAAGAATGGTTTTCATGCAAAAAAGCCATAGCTTATTATTCCATCCACGGTGGACGGTTTGTAAGTATTTTCCATAGTTGAGTTTTAAGAGATGTGGAGAGGGAGATTGTTGGCTTTTTGACCCAAACTGTAAGGCCAATTATCAACTCGGTCCAAAAAGATGAAAACCTAGCTGGTAAATAGGGACCCCCCTATTGAAGTCTGGTTATCAAACAAAAACTATGAAGTTTCAACAAGCACCTGATCTAACGGCCCCAAGGGAGAGACCTTATCTCAACATATATGCCAGAAGGATAGCCTAGGCAACAGAGAAAGCTTTTGATATAACCTCTTAGAACTCGCAATGGCAGAAACTAGTTTGCCCAGCACTCCACACCTACCTCAGTTGGCCCTCTCCCGACGACCTATAGCCTAGTGGATTTTTCATCTGACAAATTCTTAAGCTGTAATACTCGAACCTCTTGGATGGGATTGACCCCCTAGATTTATCCTCCTTGTCGCGACCCATAGGTCGAATGCCATAGTAAGGCGTCAACTCCAACTGATGCGTTAAGGTTTCTGTCGCGTCCCTTGGGTATGATGTGTTACCTTTTCCCGAATGTTGCACTGGTTTTGTCATTTGTAGTCAGAACGATCTTGTCATGTATCACGACGCGTACTTTTGGAGACGTGTCCCGTTAGACTGACGCGTTCTGGGTAGCACATCTGTCGAGACTTTGACTGACTTTTCTGAGTGGTGTCGAAGTGGGTGGGTGCATTAATGGCTAATGCATCGCGTTGGACTGACGCATTAAGTTTTAATGCGTCATGGCACCTTGTCATGTTCTGGGGGCCGTCGGTTCAAAATCAAGGGCAGTGCCCATTTCCCCCTCTCTTTTTCTTTCTTTCTCCTTCTCTACTTCTTTTCTTCCTCCAAGCTTTATTGCCTTCTCCAGAGGTTCCTTGGTGTTTTAGGCTTGTAGGTGAGCTCTCCTCCTAGTACATGACTTGTGTGTGGTGTTGGAGCGAGGAGGAGGTGGCCACTCACACGAGAAGGGCCCAACGGGTTATTTCTCCTCTTTGAGGTAGGGACTCCACCTTTCCTCCTAGTTATAGCTAGGTTTAGGTGTTTCCCCTCTTGAGCATGCTTCCCTCATTGTTTTGTGGGGTTTTGGTGAGAGCTTCATGCTTGCACACATGTGAGGCTTTCTTTATGTGTAGATTTGCTTCCTTGGCATGCATTTAGGGTGATCTATGGGTGGTTTGGCTCATAGATTCTTCATGGTTGTGTTTCCCATGCTCCCCTCCCCCGAATGGTGTCTTTAGTGTGTTTTGGGGTGATCCATGGTTATTGCACACAGTCTCCTCTGTTTAAGAACACGTCTAGGCGACCAGACGCCTCAGTATTGCTTCACATGCTGCGAATGCATTAGCAATTGCTATCTCGGGGGGTGGGGGCAAGGGTGACATGATAAGGTGGCATCAGCTCTTGGTGACACACTGGTAGACAAGAAGCAGGTAAGTTCATTTGGAGTCTGGTTTCCATCGATTTTTCGCATGTTTCTAGTTTCTTACCTACCGGTGGCACCGGTGATGTTTCTAACATGGTACTATACTAGTTAGTTTGCCCAGTGCTCGACACTTGTGGGCTTGTCCCATTGAGAGGTTGTACCATTCCTCGGACCCCCGTCCTCGTGAGCCCGTTGAGAGAGTACTCTAGGCCACGAGCTTGCTCAGTTTATTGACTTTGGAGCAAAGGGGAAAATGATGGTTAGAACAACGATGTTGAGTTGTTTTGTAAAGATCTTGTGGTTGGTTTTGGGACGCCGAGGTCATTTGGAGTGTCTTCCGACCAACTAGACTTTTTCTTACTGCCTCACTCTACGTGGCCCCAGAACCACCTTGAGATGCCAGGCGGGGGCCGTAGTCCGACGAGACTACGACTATTGTTGTTGTGGTTACTTTAGGTTCCTAGACCTCACTTTGACAAGAGGCTGCAGGCTGAGACGTATGATCGAGGGTAAGATGCATGTGTGCATCTGACCAGTTAACTAGTGGTAGTCGTTTTCATAGCTAGTGTTGTTTGTCTATGGAGGTTTACCCATGTCTGTGTCGCAGCAGTGTGGTGGTCACGACGAGCAGGTTATATGGGTTCCGACCGTGTGGTATTTCCTTATCAATAATTGATAGCCACCACAAGATTTGCGGGATTACCGACGGATATTCCGACGGATTACTGTCCGTCGAATTACCGACTAAAACATATCGTCGAAAAATCCGTCGGAATATTCCGACGGAATTAATCCGTCGGAAATATCAGTCGGAACTAAGATAATACCGACGGATATTCCGACGGAAATAATACCGACGGATATTCCGACGGAAATAATACCGTCGGAATATCCGTCGGTAATACCGCTATTCCCCAATCCCGCGAAACCCCCCT
>CM024758.1:15746304-15812388 GCA_014218235.1 Colocasia esculenta | reverse complement strand
TATGTGTGAGATGTTGAATCTTATATATATATATATATATATATATATATATATCTATATATATATATCAGTGTGTTCCTTTGTGTTTTCACGGACTTGTGTGTGGTATCCCTGGCGAGGCTTCGGCTTGTTCGTGGGAGGCAGAGTTGGATCAAGCTCCGTATTAGGTTAAAGGGTTTGAACGACGTGGTCCGTCACACTCCTCCTCGGCCTGAGTGACTTGCGTAGCTTGTGGGCCCTTCGCTAGACATGCTGCAATCTCCTTAGCCTTCTTGTCCTCTCTTCACCTCCGCACAGAGTCCCTCTGCCTCCATGCAGTGACCCTTGCCTCTTCGGTCTTCTTCATAGCCTCAGGAGTCATGTGTCGGTGAGGGAGCGGCTCACATCGACCTCTGCAAGAGCCTCAAGCAGCATGAGGTGGTCTTGCTGGGTTCGAAACAACCTTCCACGGCCTCATCGGCCTTTAGCCCCATCACGCGGGCCTTTGCCTCTGAGCAATGGAGCCGGTAGCCCCACTCTATGGCCGAGAGGGTGCCTCTCGGACATTTAGGTACGTTGCTTCGAGAGGTGCGGAGGTTGGGGTGACGTCGTGCGATGTTTGCGGGGCATCCTGCTACTACGATGCTCACTTTGGTGCTCCGATGTGGATAAGGAGGGACGATCTCACATTGTTCTCAACATTGACCTCGCCCACTTCTATTCGAGGTCTCTTCGAGGGTCGGTTCAACTTTTTTTACCTGTGCGAGCTTGGAACCTCTTTGCTGCCTCCTCATCCAAAGACGCTTTCCCCTTGTTGTCCATGTACTCTGCAGTCCAAAAAAAGCATGTCAGTCCGTTCCAAAAGACAAACCAAAGCATGGGGGACCTCGGCTGGAGGTGCTGATCAGTTTGAGAAGCTTCCCAGATGGCTTGTATAGGTTGAGGGCCTTTGCTGCCTGTAAGAAGTGGAACTCCAAGAGCTCGGCCTGAGAGAAGTGGTCGGTGAGGAGACTGGAAGGCCTTGTCTTTGATGTTCACCACTGGCCAAGTGATCGGAAAGGGCCACCCAGCTGGACAATGAACAAAGAAATAATTCCTCTTCTAGGCGTGGACAGAGGAAGGGATTCGGTGAAGGATCTGTCATCCAATCTAAGATGTGAAGTATATCCAATTGCCAAATGCCTTCACTGCAAAGCAGTAGAAGAACAGATGAAGACTGGGCTACGTTCCAACTCGGGCACAGACGACTAGGAAGCCGACAACTAACCTCCATGAGTTGGGGGTCAGTTGCGAAGGAGTGGCTCCCAGGTGAGTGAGGAGAAGAACAATGAAAGAAGGCAAAGGATATTGAAATCCAGCTTGGATGGCTTTGGTGTAGATGCAAAAGCTGAGCTCCATCAAGTGATGCGCTCGGATCCCATCGGGCACGATCAAAGAAGTCAAGCCCGGGTACAATTGACACCCATTTCAGGGTGTCCTCATAACTTGGAGGGAGCGTCGCCCACCGAGTCAGTTCCGCGGCGCAACCCAGAGGGTGTGCCGAAGGCTCTTTACCCTGTAGGACCCAAGGGTGACTTTCAGATTGTCGTCTGATTTGTCACGGACCTCAGCTTCGGAACAACTGCCCTGGTGAGCTGATTAGCCCTCATCTCAGCTGAATGAGGAGAAGAACTCGTCGCCGAGGAGGACAATGAAGAAGAAGTTGAAGAAGTGTCGGAGGAAGAACCCTCTTAGAGGCGAGGATTGGAGGATGATGAATCCGTAAAAGAAATAGAAGAGAAGCTCATCGCTTACCTCTAAAGGAAGCAAGTGGGTGGAGCAGCTCAGTACGATGTTGGATGCCGAGGAGATGAATGAGGAGGGCTCGTTGGCTGAAGACTCGTCGGCTAGAGTTCTCGCGCACGATGGCAAGGTATGCGATTCGGTCTCAGACCTCCCTATTATAGGGCTGGGGGGCTAAGCGATCCAATGTTGTGGCTCATCGCTTGGGCTCAAGCGTTCAGATTGCACCACGTGGTGTCTCCCATTGGACTCAGACTTTTTCCTTGGATAGAGATCTAGTGCGGACCACGAGGTTATGATGATGCGGCATGAGAGTCGAGGCGGCGACGTGACGGTTAGCATCGCGCTCAGCCTCTGAGGCTTTGCCATGATGGTACTGGCACATCACATGCGGCGTATGACACGTGATAGGTCATGTCGTCTGATGTGTTTGCCCGATGTGACACGTGACATTGGCCGGAGGGATCCTGGGTGACTTCTTCGCATAACCCCGAGAATGGTCCGACGTGAACCTAGGGGGCCAAGGACACAGGGGAACCCCCGCAGGTCCATTGGAGCCTCGGGCTCGGCCGACGTCTCAACTTTATCCACGGCGGATGACATTCTTCTCGGGCAAGGACGAGGCTAGTCTACCTCAGCTCTGCCTGACGTGAAGTGCACGATATGACCATGGGATCTCTGGGGTCGTAGCTCACGTAATGGCCCAGACAATAACTGCTGAGGTAATGGTCTCAGATCGTACGCTGGGTAATGAAAGTCATGAAGGCAATGATCTGCACGATCTGGCATGGCGATTACAACGACGAGGTGGCGACGGTTACGACAACATGGCGCAAGATTCACGGAGTCGTCTGACAGTTCTGATGGGCGACCTGCCATTATAAGAAGGGAGGCACTCGCCATTCTCAAGTATACAAGAACTTGACTCTTGACCGACACCTTATCTGACATGTTACTGACTTGAGCATCAGAGTGTCTATCC
Source organism: Colocasia esculenta (assembly GCA_014218235.1). Classification (NCBI taxonomy): domain Eukaryota; kingdom Viridiplantae; phylum Streptophyta; class Magnoliopsida; order Alismatales; family Araceae; genus Colocasia; species Colocasia esculenta. The sequence continues at coordinate 15,809,645 of CM024758.1, read as the reverse complement.
ACCGAAACGCTTAGGTGGTCTTGCAGATTAGGAGCTCTGAGTTGGCGCTTCACGTCGGCTATTCAATTTCCTTTGGTCATCTCGACTAAGGCCGACATTTGTTGAGCAAACATATAATATATATATATATATATATATATTATATATCTATATATATATATATATATATATATATATAAGCATGCATGATAAGATCATCAATCTCTCCTCGTATCTATGTGGAGCTGGTGTGAATTGTTCTAGTATTTAGGGTTTAAGGTTAGGTGCACCACCGAATGCATGTCGTGATTTAGAGTATTCCTTCATGTCATCATCACAGATTGGTTATCTAGGGAGAGGTTCGCCAACATCTATATTGTACCATAGTAGGGGCAATAAGACCTTAAAAAAGCAATTACATGTCTCAACCAGTTTTACCATATAAAACTTATTTCTCCTTCATTGTTCTTAGATTTCATACCATAAATCCACATTTTCTATCAAAGGCAATGAACCATCTTATTTTTGGTTTGGTGGGCAAGTTTGGATAGCCATACCTAATTATATATATGTACATATAGAGTAATGCTAAGTGCATACACGATCAGGCATAGATGCTCTGTTGGAATGGCCAGAGGGTTCTCATGTGCCATGCCACACGAATGCCACCGTAGCAATAGGACAGCAGACAGTGGCAATGCGACCGAAGACTGTTACTAGCGACTGATGGGATAAATAGTTATTTAGTGGTGACAAATAATTGCCTAGTGGTGACAAATAACTATCTATCGATGACAAATAACTACCTACCGATGATAAATAGTTATTTTTCACTACTAGGTAGCTATTTGTCATCAGTAGATGGTTATTTGTCACTGGTAGATAGTTATGTGTTACCAATAAATAGTTATTTGTCACTGATAGGTAGTTATTTGTCACCAGTAGATAGCTATTGTTACCACTAGATAATTATTTGTCTCGTTGGTTGATAGCAGTAGTAGTCGGCTGCCATCGTCGTCGGTTGCCATCGCCGCAGATCGGTGATCGCTAGGGCTGCCAATGGATAACTGAAATCCTATATTTCGATCCATTTCAACAATTTTTATAGGATTCTGAACTCCGATAAAATAGGTTTGATTGCTTATAGGATTCCGAATCGAGTTTCCGAATCATATAGGATGCGGAAACGGAAACAAGCATTTTCGAATCCGCAAATCCGATTCATTCAACTGGAGAAGTATTGTATCTACCCTTAGGTATTTGACGTCAACCATAGACATGATAGTGTTATCATGAATCACATATTTCATTTTGTATGGCACATTGTAATGAAAAATGGAGAGAATGTGATAGGTGAATGGAGATATGTGTTAGATTTAGTGTTGTCTTAATTACTATATACTATGGGTTGTATTTGAGACTATATAATTTGTGGGTTGGTAAATTTATATTTTAAATTATGTGATTTTAATTTATGGATCCTATCATTCCTATGTATCGGGATCTATAAATTTGTGATGGTTATCCAAATGTTCTCGTACTGTGAATAATAGATTGATTTAAAATTTATGATTTGAGATTATAAATCTAAACATCCATATAATTTATGCATATGAGTTGTTATATTTATTAAAATGTTATTGCAATGTAGATTATATATTTACATTTAAAATTGTATGATTTGAATATGTAGATTTATTAATTCATATGTTGATATCATATAAATATTTTGAATTATCAATTTTAGATCTGATTTTTTTTATTTTTATTAAAAAATAAAAATAGATGAGAAAGAGAAAATATTTATTTCGATTATGATTTTGATTTTATTTTCGATATTTCTTATAAAATACCGAAGCTCCAACGGCCGGCAGCGATAGTCAACCGCTGCTGCCACCATAGCCGCCTATTGCGTCGGTCAACTGCCGTCGCCGTTGTTGCCACCATCGCCGCCCTGTTACTACGGTGGCGTCCGTGGTATCCAACCGAAAGCGTGTTTGTTGGTGCGCTGCATGTCTGTCTCACAAAGAGTCTTCACGTATGCTGGCATCGCGCGGGGCCAGATGTACCGTCCCATTGCCGGAGGCTTTTTTGTCGGTGTTTTTGTTTCTTCACGTCTCTCTTGCGGGGAGCAAAGAGCCCCTCCGAGAACTCCGTCACGTGGACGGCCGCCAGAAATCCTTCACAGAGGCGGGCACATAGGACAGGGAAGAGTGCGAGCGTGATCTAGGGGAGGGTGAGCACTGGGCCTCGTGCGCGCAGTACTGTCGCGGCAGAGAGGGGGTGCAATGGGAGAAGGGGACGCCGGAGTCGTTGCAGGAGACGAAGACGCGGTCGTCGGGCCTGGTGACGAGGACCGGGAAGAAGCTAGAGAGTAGCGCCTGGCCGGAGAGGGAGAGGAGGTGCTGGATGGGGACGCGAAGCTTGGGGACCAGAGGAGGCCCTTCTGGATGTAGTCGCAGGAGAGCTCTACCATGACCGACTTGGCACCATGGGATGGACAACAATTTTGCGCATGATTTATAAAAAAAATTCAATTTTTTGAATGACGTCAAGAATTCGAACTCTTAACTAATATTTTAATAAATAATATATTTTTTGAAAAAAAAATATCATTGCGCAGTGATCGTGATCAACACATGTTTCAGCCCCATCGCGCGTTCAGCTCAGTCCATATTGTGATCCGTCAAACATGCCGCACGGGGATCCCAATAGCTATCTCTCCACCCGCCTTCCCGCCGGGTGCCCACAGCGGCCGCGGCGTCGTCTCCGGCTGCGGCAGCAGCGGCGGCGGCGGCGGCCCCCGCGAGACGCGTTCCCTGATGCTGAGGTTGATGATGCCGTTGCGCTCGCCTTGGGAATCTCTCAGGCGGTAGCTGAGGCAGTGCAGGTAGCCCGCCGGCAGGACGCCACCGTAGAAGTCCGAGACGGGGACGCTGGCCGCACCCACCTTCCGCTCGTTGGAACCCCGCGCCTTGCAGAGTACCTCCACCAAGATAGACCGCGCCACGGGCGGCAGCGGCAGGCGCAGCTTCTCGTCCCACCGCGGGTAGCTGCCTCCGTCGGCGTCGGGGCGCGTACAAGCCTGGTGGGGGAGGTCGGTAGACAGCCGGACGAACGCGTTCTTCTCGACGGGGCGGCGCGAGACTGTCAGCCCCTCCGCCGAGATCACCGTCACCTCCAGTGTCACCTCCTCCATCACCATGACCCCTCTCTCTCCGTCTCTCCTTCAAATCTATCTATCATCTCTGTGTTAAGAAGACGTGTCTGTCTTAGAGTGCGATCTATATAGAATTTGCAGAAGGTCGGCAACTTCTTCCGGGTGACACCTTCTCGCATCGAAGTTTGGATGCATATTATAGACATATTTAAGTATATCATAAACTTATTTTTTAATTATAATTTTTATTTCGAGACAACTGATCACTTGAGTTTATCACAACTCTTTCGGTAAAAAAGATTTGACATAAATTCACTTATACTTAAAAAACTCTAACATATATAAATTAATAGACAATATATTTACAATAAATATGTTTATTATAAACAATAAATTTTTATAAGTTGTATTCAAAGAGGCATAGTAATATGAGGTAATAGAATACAATTTTTTTTTAAGAAATTAATTTTGTAACACCATCTCTTAACACTTTGTTAGTTACAGTTTCTTTAGCTGTACATGTCATCCAACGTGAAAAACCAGTGTACACATCAACAAAGTTTTGCTGTTGCTCCTATCATCTGTGACGCCCCACCCACCAAGCTCGTTCTAGACACAATGTTATCGTAGGCATAACATAAGTCGGCTCAGGTCGAGGTGATCGTTGAGGTGCTCCTCGTGGAAGAATGAGTCGAGATGACTAAGTCGATGAGTCATGTCTGAGACACGCTTGACCGATGTGTGACGCTGGTTCCGAGCACCCGATCTGACCCGTAATTAAAATCTGTCGAGAAGTCTCGGCGGGGAGATACTCTTATCAGTCACTAGCTGAGTAGAATGACCTAACTTGTGGGATAGAACAGCGTACACGTATTTGTGGAGTGTCTGCCTCTTATATAGTGTAATTAGGACACATGTGTAATAACTGGATGATCCCGCAGTTCTACACTTAGTTTGTAGTCCTTAAAAAGGAGTGCTTTAAAAAAACGTTAATTACGAGGATAAAAAACAATTATAAAATTAAAGGGACTAAAAGCCAAGGAAAACTTTTTTAAAAGATAAAAACATGATGCTTCGCTGGATGAGTCATCCGATGATTCCGATGCAAGTAGGGCTATTATATATGGATTGCGTTTTTCTCCAGCTAAGTACCCCAAAGACGCAATTGAGTGTTGTACGCCAAAGAGACCATGGCCTTGTGATAGCAGCCATTTTATATAGAAAAAATATTATATCTTTATATAATTTAAATATGCCTTTTATATTGAGTAAATTAATTAACAATAAGGGAAGTCTTTGTGTAATAAAATTTAGCATATATTATAACAAGAGATAATATTTAGGGAGAATTATCAATCAATCTTTATTTTTTGGGGACTTATTTTTAGGTCCTGACTTTAGAAAATTGTGTAGCTACACACTTTTCTGCCTTTAGAAACTGTGTAAGTCAGAGACCTAAAAATAAGTCTCCAAAAAATAGAGATTGATTGATATTCTCTCTAATATTTATTGTAATAAAATACAGTTCTATCAGAGAGTAAAAAGTAAGTCAAATATTGATAGAGGCTCTAATTAATTTGTCATTTTATATTTTATATTCCTTCCCCATATTTGTAGGTTGAAACAACCTCCCATCCCATGTCCCAATTGGAATAGTATAGATTGAGAAACATTTAGTTAAGTCTGATCTTTCAATAAAGTGATGTAGATCGATTGATAGAGAGAGGAGTTTATCATACCTCTCAACCTCGTCTTATTATCGGCTGACATATAGAGAGAAGGGTCTTACCAGACCCCCTCTCAACTAATAGCAAGACTAATCTTATAATCCACATCTCTTTTGATATGGTAGACTGATAAGGTCGGGGTGCTGACAAATAACTTCTATATTATCAAACGTGCGCCAACAATCCTTGCCCATTTGAAAATCTTCTTGGACTTCATGACCTACAGAAAAGGCAAGACTTATTTCGTCAACTTAGATAGGAATTGGCTTAGAGCCGCAAGCATCCGTTGAGGCACTATAACAACCGTCTACTAAGTTTATATAGACGGCTTATAAACCGTCTATATAAATATTTATAAACGGCTTAAAAACCGTCTATATAAACATTATAGACGGCTTAATAACCGTCTAATTAGATTTTGTAGACGGTTAATAGACCGTCTACTTAAGCTTTTGTAACGACTTATGTTAGCCGTCTACCTATCTTCGTAGATGGCTTCAGCGTCATAAACAGTACTTTAGTAGACGGCTTCAAAAACCGTCTACGTATGTTATGTAGACGGACTTTTCGTTGACGGTTTTTTAGACGGCTGTGTAGCCGTCTAAAAAATATTTTATAGACGGTTCTTAGAGTTTCGTAGACGGTTTTCAGCCGTCTACATATCCTTAACTTCCTGTAGTGATGGATTGCGTTTTTCTCCAGCTAAGTACCCCAAAGACGCAATTGAGTGTTGTACGCCAAAGAGACCATGGCCTTGTGATAGCAGCATTTATATAGAAAAATATTATATCTTTATATAATTTAAATAGACATTTTATATTGAGTAAATTAATTAACAATAAGGGAAGTCTTTGTTGTAATAAAATTTAGCATATATTATAACAAGAGATAATATTTAGGGAGAATTATCAATCAATCTTTACTTTTTGGGGACTTATTTTTAGGTCCCTGACTCCTTTAGAAAATTGTGTAGCTACACACTTTTCTGCCTTTAGAAAATGTGTAAGTCAGAGACCTAAAAATAAGTCTCCAAAAAATAGAGATTGATTGATATTCTCTCTAATATTTATTGTAATAAAATACAGTTCTATCAGAGAGTAAAAAGTAAGTCAAATATTTGATAGAGACTTCTAATTAATTTGTCATTTTATATTTTATATTCCTTCCCAATATTTTGTAGGTTGAAACAACCGCCCATCCCATGTCCCAATTTGTAATAGTATAGATTGAGAAACATTTAGTTTAAGTCTGATCTTTCAATAAAGTGATGTAGATCGATTGATAGAGAGAGGAGTTTATCATACCCTCTCAACCTCGTCTTATTATTGGCTGACATATAGAGAGAAGGGTCTTACCAGACCCCCTCTCAACTAATAGCAAGACTAATCTTATAATCCACATCACTTTTGATATGGTAGACTGATAAGGTCAGGGGTGCTGACAAATAAACTTCTATATTATCAAACGTGCGCCAACAAGCTCCATTTGAAAGTCTTCTTGGACTTCATGACCTACAGAAAAGGCAAGACTTATTTCGTCAACTTAGATAGGAATTGGCTTAGAGCCGCAAGCCATCCGTTGAGGCACTATACTTCCTTGACAATTCGAGGAGGCTGCATGTTGAGGACGACTTGCACCTTTTCAAGGTTCGTCTTGATTTCTCTGTGGTTGATGAGGAAGTCGAGAAATTTTTCAGAAGTCACTCCAAACATGCACCTGGTTGGATTCAATTACATCATGTATCTGTGCAAGGTTGCAAACATTTGCCTGAGATCATCAAGGTGAGAGTCAGCCTTTAGGCTCTTCACGAGCATGTCGTCCTAGTATACTACTGAGAATCATCATGGAGTCATCAAATGCACAGCAGAAGGAAGTTTAAAAATAAAGTGATTCATAAACACTTTGTTATTAGATCGGGATGATGTCGGGACATGAAACTACATGCAATCTATTCAAATGTGAGACATTCTCACCTAGAGAGTTCGTAGAATCCTTGATATGTAGAACCTGCTCTGCCAGAAGGAAGAAACTCTCCCGAACTCCTCTGTAGCGGTATCCACATGGCAGCGACTGACGACGATTCCTCCTTGTCGGAACAACTCTCCACCATGTTGAGGCACTCCTCGTGCACCTCCAAGGTGTAGCAGCAGTACGAACACTAGCAGTAATAGGAGGGAAGAGGGTCTCACTCTCTTGCACTTCTCACTCTCTCTATAGAGAGGGCAAGGGGAGGAGAGGAGGAGGAGGAGGAGGGATGTGAGAGGGCTCCAAAAACTCTTAGCCCATAGAGCTCTTCGGAGCCCCTCTCCCTCAAGTAAAGGGGTTTTACTCACCCACGTCTGGAAGGGCGTGCATGCCATATTCTTTATGACCAAATTGTACATGCAGACATATCTGTGTTGATGACAAGATAGGGTGTTGTCAAGACCATCTTGACGACAGTCGATCTCGCCGTTAATATATGTTAACGTTATTGATCTCGCCGTTAACCATAAGTGTTAACGGTAGTCGATCCCATCATCAACAATAGTTAACATCATTCGATCTTGCCATCAACCACATTTCGATTGCCTTCACAAGGAGGACGAAGTTCTTGACGACGGTTAATCCCACCATCAACCTCAGCTTCGGCTACCTTCATAAGGAAGATGAAGTTGTTGATGGTAGTCGGTCATGTTGTCAACCTCCGCTTTGACTACCTTCACAAGGAAGATGAAGTTTTTGAGGATAGTCAATTACGTCGTCAACCTCAGCTTCGACTACCTTCACAAGGAAGATGAAATTCTTGATGGCGATCGACACCGATGTTAACCCAGTTTCGACTACATGACTATTTTGGTGAGAGAAGCCCTATTGGATAACTCTTATCTAATCCTTTATTATCGTCACGTCATCCACCTTATGTGTGTGACCCTCTAGGCCTAATACCGAGGTAATCGTGAGTTGCACTTGTCAGAACCTCTTCTGATTTAGTGAATTATTATCTCTATAATAATTTACTCAACTCATCGACTATGGACATACTAGGCCAGTATGCCATACTCCCCAGGCGATACAGAGAGATCTAATCCATTGGATCTTTCTGCCCTCAGTTACCATGTACCTTTAGTCTTTCATCTATCTAATATCCCAGAGACTGCATATTAGGCATGGTGTAGTCAGGCCTACGGAATCCATCTGAATCTCGCTCTTATTGAATTCTTCCGGAGAACTCCTTCTCTCTCAATCTGATTGACCCTGCCCAGGGATTTACTTGAGTAAGAACACACGAGATATTCCTCTCATGATACCGAGAGTGGATGATCCTTTATTGACATTTAATTAACTTCGTAAAGTTGGTTACTATTCCCAATAACTGGCAGTACTAGATCTGGAACTACCATACCTATAAGTCCGACATCAAATAATAGAGTACTCAAATAAGACATCTTTGGTGTCTCAAGTTAAAGGACCAGTTACACAACTAGGATTATGGAGTCGCTGTCTGACAATTAGGTATCATCAACCATACAACATTCTGAGAGTGGATCATTCAATGAACTCATTCTCCAATAAGCACCTACACTATACCTCTAGTGTCTCCACACAAGTATCTATGAGACCAACTGTCTCCATCATATGGACATGTATATATCACACTAGTCTGTCCGGTTATCTCAATGTCTTTCTCGAGTAATCTATGACCAAGAATATTTAGAATCTGTGTTTAAAGAAGATAAGTCTGATTATCATGATCTCATCATGATCCTAATCCTCATTGCACAGTCCCGTGGATATCACAATATATGAACATCATCCTATACATGTAATATAGAATGAGAAAATGTCATTAATATTAATATTACAAAAAGATATTAGTATAATATTACAAGTCCTATCACTAATGTGAGTTAGCTTGTAGAGCACTCATAACCAGCATACACCTCCACATTCCTTCCAAGCTGAGTCTCGAACTTCCAATTCACTAGCTGTTGGTACATGGCGTTGGCGTTTTTAGGCCGAACAACATTCAAGTGTAGTAGTAGATGCAAAAGTCGGTGATGAATGCTGTCTTTTCCTCTTCTGTTGGATGCATTCTGATCTTATGGTACCTCGAGTAGGTGTCGAAGAAGTTCAACAGCTCGTGCCTCGAGGGAGCGTCGATTAGTTGGTCGATTCCAGGGAGCAGATAGCTATCTTTAGGGCACTCCTTGTTCAGATCTGTAAAATCCATACCCATGTGCCATTTACCTAATGCTTTCTTGAGGAAAACGACGTTGGAGACCCATGTTGGGTATTGGACTTCTCGAAAGAGTTCTAGTATGGCGATTGGCTCAGAATTGGTAGAAGAAAACCTCCCTCCTTTTCTTGTTGGGAACCCGTTTCTTTTGCTTCATTGACCAAGATAAGGGATCGGTGGGTGATCACCTCAGGGCGACCACAGGCAAGTCGTCCTCTGACCATGCAAATATGTTGGCATGTTCCTCTAGGAAGGTGAGGAGGAGTCAATGCCCCATCTCTGATAATGTTGCACTAATCTTGATTGCTCTTTCTTGATTCTCAGACAGGTTCATAGTGGCAAGTTTGACCGAAGGCTCTACTCGGGGTTGGTGGTTGGACTCCTCCTTCTCGACGACACTCATGGTCTCTGGTAGGTTTTTAAAGGGAAGTAGCACTTCCATACCTTGGCTTGGTCACACTTGACCACTCCGACCCTTATCAGGTTCAGGAACTTTAGCTTCTGATGCACCATGGATGCCCCCGCTCTGTGCCATGATTCCGTGGCCAATGATCGTGTCATATATTGAGGTGACACACACAATTGTGAAGTCATTTTAAATGGTAACTTGGCACGGTTCGGCTCTGAGAGTGACCAAGAGAGTGATTGCCCATTGAATTCATTGAATCTATAGATGGGGGAGCAGACTGGTTGGACCCAGTTGGAAGGATGTCCAGCTTTTGTAAACAATCATAAAATAATACATTTGGCACACTTCCATTATCGATTAGGACCCTTCGTACATTATATTGGTTGATGTTGGCCGACATGAACAGAGCATCATTGCTTGGTTACTTAACCCCCTCCAAGTCAAAACTCGAGAAAGAGATTACATGTTTCGCATCAGACTTAAGGTGCTTCCCTTCTTCTATCTAGTGGACTTCTCGGATGTTGGCCTTCCACTTCCCTGAGCTTGATCTGTCGAGAGATGGTCCATCTGAGATCAGCATGACCATGCCTTTGAGGGGCTGCTCGTCATTTCTTCTTGAGTTGGGCGAGCGTCTGTCTTCTCCTATGACTTAGTGTTGATCTTCAAAGTTCTTATCAATGACGCCTCTCTTGATGAGCACCTATATCTTGAACCAAAGCTACCAGAATTCAGAGGTGGTATGGCCGTGGTCCCTTTGGAAAATATCTCCCTTTGTCATGTTTGTGGGGGTCCAACTTCATCTTCTCAGGTCCTCTGTAGGTAAAGCTTGTCTGAGATCTCCATCAGGATTTAGGATGGTGTCACAGTGAAGGTTGGTAGAGGGAACTGAGCTCTCCTTGGGGGGAACTCATGCCAGTTGTCTCTCCTTAGCCTCTTGTCTTCTCGATGAAAGAGATGCTTAGTCGGTGCGGTCCTCTTCTCTTTGGTCGTGATCGGTGATGGTGCGTGGGCTTGTAGGATAGCCTCCCAGTTGGTGTATATGGTTTGCTTTGCCCATGAGGTCTATGAACATGGCCAGTGGCTTCTTAGTGAGTGATATGCACAAGTCCATATCTGTAGTTCCTCCCATCAGGGTGGAGATGGTGGCGGCGGCATCAAGAGGCTTTGTAGGGCTTCCGAGTGGAAGCAGCCCACGTAGCTCCTAAGGGACTCTCCCAACTTCTGTTAAAAGGAGAGAAGGTACGTCAAGCTCTTCGTGAGTCGAGCATAGCCAATGAAATGGTTCATGAATCGAGCCCCGAGCACTTGGAAGGATGCGATGGACCAAGGTGAGGGTTTTGAACCAAGCCACATCCCCCCCCCCTTCTAGAAAGGTCAGGAACGCTCAACATTTGACCTCGTCCGACGCCCCCTTAAGGGAAAAAGAGTGGTAAGCGTTCCAGGTGGTCGGATGGGTTTAGGGTTGTCATTGTACACCTTCATGTTCGACATCTCGAGCTTCTTGAGTGCACGACCTACTAGATCTCCTTGGTAATGGGGGATCAGAGGAAACCCAAGGTGCTACCACACCTCATTATCTGGTCGGCCAGCCTCCGAACCTACTTTGCATTTCCTCTAACTTCTTCTCTATCCCTCCGGTGCCCATAGGGACATGGGTCATGCTGTGAACATGGTCACCTTTCCCCCTATGGTTGGCTTGAGTTACATTCCTGTGAGTTGTACAGGGCCCTTCAGGTTGAGCATAGGAGGTTGAGTGGAGGTGCTCGAAGCCCCGACCTCAGAGTCAGATGCCTTTAGCACCAAGGGTGTCATGCCCCCAATTTTAACATTGGAATTAATCGAAAGGCGCGACGATCGAGCAAGTCAGAAGCCAAAGATGACTAACCAACACTAGTAGACCCATAATTCAATAATCAAAACCTTATTTATTTATTTCATCAATCCAGAGGATACAACTACTAATGCCAAATCAAACATATTCTTAATAATCTTGATCACTCTTCCTCATCAATAAAGAAAAACTACATTAAAAATGCTTGACTAGCTCTCTCTCTAGTATAAGAACTCTGAGGGTAGCTCCGACGCACATCACTCTTACATGTTCACATTATCGTATGTGTTGCCACCATCATACTAACCTAAAAATATTATACAAGACTTGATGAGCGAACACTCAATAGATCTTAAATCTTTGGAACCGAGCAGGCTTTACATGAATTAACACTTTAAGACAAGCAGAATAACTATAGGTACGATCATGATAACAATAGTTCAAATAGCAATAACAAGTGAAGAGCACACGTATCAAACAAGTATCAAGACAGGGCAGTCACGAGTCTAGCACAAACAAGTAAGCAAGAGTATATCACAAATAACGACTATGCGATTTAGCCATGTCACGACCCCGATGACAAGCAAGAGATACATGGAAGTAACAAGATCGGACATTCACGAGAGTCGAGCACAATGGAGTAGACATGAACAGGTCACGAATAGAGAGTACACGATTTGGCCATATCATGATCACGATATAACGAGCATGATACACGATTATATGATTTGATTGTCTTAGACCAATTTAACACGATTAACACGATGGTGGTGCAATGCCAACACCAGGGTCAACAACCCCTGCAGGTACACGATATTCGGGTGCTCCTCCCAGGACCCGACCAAGGCCCTATTAATGCCTAACATTGTTAGTCCAACAGATCCAAAGATCCACACGATTTTGTCCAACCAATCACTTTATGGCCACGAGAAAGTTATGGATTAAGATGAGATTTCTGTAAGAGAACGAGATGAGAACTTGTAATCCAAGAACCAATCCGGGTTTTGGTTTACCTAACCACAAGAAACAACAGGGTCGAGACAAGATAAAGTTAGCAAGAACAATCGGCTCACGGCTGGTTGATACATGTCGTACAATACGCCGACATGATTAGAAAGGTATCATGGATTTTCATGGTCCAACTGGCTCGACGACCTTGTGGGAATCCAATTCCAGTGGAGACTTATGGAGGTCTCACTTGAAGACGGTCTAGTCCGACAGGAGGAATACCTGGCGGAGAGTCAGTCAGTCACAGAGGGGTGTTCCTAACTACAATATATTGAGAATACATTACACAAGATGACAGTCTCCAAAAGACGGTGCAAAACCACTGTGAGAGAGAGAGAGTTTAAGAGTGAGAAAGTAACATTTAAAATAGGTTTTTAACATGATCAAATCCATTTACCACTTAATTACTGATCATTAGCAGGTGTAATCAGAGGGTAACATCTTTATATTACTTTTCATGACACGTATTTCGAAAAACTCAATTTTTATGATGAAAATCTGAGAACGCAACATACTCTTAGTCAGAATGTGACAGGGTATGTAGAGAACGCGACACAACAGTAAATTGTACGCGATATGATCTTCTAGACAGGCAAGAAGAAGGTGACACAATTCTTGTCGCGTTCAGAATGTGACAGGTTACTTGTAGCGACCTCAAGAAGATCACGATGTATCAAGGCGTCGCGATCTCAGGGTCCCTGGACGAACCAAAAAGGAAAATCAGATCTTCTTGGATTGCAGTCTACTTTCTAAGAGGTATTGACACAGTAAGCTTAAATGATGAAATACTCAACATGTACATGATGGAAAATTATGAAACTTAGATGGAACGAAGCTAGACTTGTAGGAGAACAAACAGTAATGAGCAATTAGGGTTTCATCATGCTTTCAACATGATATGATTAGGTTCTTTCACGAAGGACTAAATACATGACACATTGAACATGGATTAAGAAATTCGCACAAGACACACGATAGAAATTGGAAAAAAGGTACCAACGTGTTCAGGACATCAAATAGTATCTACAGTAAAAGTTTACATCGCGAGATAAAGTGTGGAGAAAGATGTAAGGAGAACATGATGGGTCGGGTAGAACATAAATATGAACTTTATAACATGAAATACGAGTAAACCACATGATAAGAATTGGGGAAAATAGGTTCATGAGATTTCTGGTATTAATAAGTACCTAAGGGTTCATTTAATTAGATTAAGCTCAAGAGATTGCCTACCTTTCGTCATTTTAGTCTTCTTGGATTCCTTTGCACGAACTTTGGGGAAGAACGATGAAGAACTCCCAAATCCTCTTGTTCTCCTCCTTCCTTCAACCTCCTCCCACGTCCAAATCCTCCTCAGCAGCATGCTAGGTCGGTCAAGGAAGGGAATTTGGTTTTATTTAAGGGAATAGGCCATTAAGAGTCCTAATGATACTTTAACTTCTTAGTTACGAGTTTTATTTTCTTTATTTCTTTTCTTGGAGCCTCCAACTTTGAGGGTTTTGGTTAGGAAGACTCCCATCCATGATGGGTTATGGCTAACTTCGGTTTTAGCCCATGTTCATGGCCTAATTGGACTTACTAATCCATTAATTAATTCATTAAGTGGGTATTTTGAATTAAATACTATTTTTACTATTTTAAGCTCATTTACGCCACACACTAAGCCCAATAAACTTTTATGAGTCCAATTATCATGTTTGATTTGATGGTCTTTGGGGTTGGGGTTATGTATATACAATAACACATTTTTGACTTTATCAAGTCTCTCAGCTTTTAGAGTTTGACTAAGTCAAACATGTGTCACTAGCCCTAATTTATTTATGATTGGTTGTGATATATTATTTAGTTCATCCCTATGAAGTTTTGTCTGATTCTGCTTTAATTTTTCACATGTGATAATATGTTTTCCATTTATTGAGTTTAACCGCCTCAGGTCGTAGTTTAGGGTTTTTGCTAACTCAAACATGTTTGTTGACCCAATTATCTTTGCCAATATTCTATCCCATTATTTAGATTGGAATCCTAAATTTTCATATGATTCTAAGTTGGTCTTACACATGTAGCACCATTGATTTTTAAAACCCGAATAAAAATAAAATTTCTATTTTTAATAAATGAGAAAAATAGAAATAATGGAATAAAAAGGGGAATAAATAGAATTAGAATGATTTAAATCAAATCCCAATTAAGCTAAATTAGCAATGAGTTGTACTAATGGTCCTAACATGGTTTATTGGGCTCAAAAGAGGAGAGCCCATCATGGGATGAGAGGTAATTAGGTTAAATTCGTATCTAATTAATTAATTAATGGAAAAGGGTCAAATTAGCTATTAAAATAAGTCATATCTATCCTAAAAAGAGTCCTACAATTACCCTAAACCTTTACCCACGAAATTGGATCCCTTCTCAACTCTATTAGATGGATAAATAAGAGAAAGTGAGAGATAAAGAAGGAAATTCAGAGTTTAATGGAAGGGAGGACTCTTAGAATGGCTAGGACTCTTATAGTTAGCCATATACCCCCAAATTTCGACCCTAGCAACCTTAAACCACAGTAGAGGCCTTGGAGGACGTGGGGAGAGGCTGGAGATCGTGGGAGCTTGGAGAAGGGAGCTTGGACCAAAGAGTTTCATCCTTTTTTGTCTCCCACTTAGGGTTCTTCTTAGATTCGACAAAAGGTAGACAATCTCTCAAGCAAAAAATCGTGTAAAAATAATCCTAGATAGCCTTCATGTACCTCTTCAAATCCTATGGTTTCATTGTATTATGCTTATCCATTGGGCGAATTTAATTCATAAAACCTGCTATCACCATGAACCTGAAATCTCATGTTCTCTCTAATTCTCCGCACGTACTTGTTCTATGAGAAAATTCTCATTTTACTACAATGCAATAGCTTTCAAAGCCCCTAGTTTTGTTCTATTTGATCTCCCATGAGGGAGAATTAATTCTTTGAATCCCTATCAGATATATGCACCCGACCCATCATGTTTGCTGTGAACCTCGTTTATACTTGACTTCAAATCATGAGAAAATTATAAATACTACATCTTATTAGATTTTGACGCCTCTAGTTTCAGAATGTTTCATCATGTA
Organism: Colocasia esculenta; assembly: GCA_014218235.1. NCBI lineage: Eukaryota > Viridiplantae > Streptophyta > Magnoliopsida > Alismatales > Araceae > Colocasia > Colocasia esculenta. The sequence goes on along the minus strand of CM024758.1, from coordinate 15,794,216 downwards.
TCCATCTCAAATTAATTCGTTGAACCCTAACTATGCCTATTAGGTTACTGAAAAGTAACTCGATCAAAGCATGTCTAAACTTTGTTTAGCTTCAAATTAATCATGCATGTTGATAGATATACATGTCTACTTTCGTTTAAACTAGTTTTGTGCTTTTTGGATCACCGTGCTATTTTATATGGAATTTAGAACGTCCATGTATCACAGAGGACTCGCCCTAGGAAAAAGGGAAAAAGGAAAAAGGGCAAACCCACCTGTTATCGCGACGGCGCGATCCGCCGCGATATCAGTGGGGTCGTGCCGGCCGATGTGTCGCGTCAAGAACGCGGTGGCATAAGCCGCCGTGATTCACTCCGGATCGGGCAGACGGCCAGGTTCCGTGTCGCGTCCGACCACCCCGTCGCGACTTGAATCGCGATGGGTAAGTCCGCCGCGTTTTCATGAATCCGACCAGAATGGAAAATTGTGCATATACCCTGTTGTTTAAGCTTTATACCCTTTAATTAGCCATGATTAAATCATGTTATAGTTAATTCGACTTGGTGAATTAATAAATGACATTAATGATATAATTTAATTATTTAAAATGACATTTGTACGACTTGTCGTATCCTCAAGATTTCTTTACACTTACACACACACAACATTATTAAATGCTATCTGACCCTGATAAATTATGCAATAATGTATTCGGTAAATTAATGAAATAAATGACTAAATTACACTATTTTTATTAAATACAATTGTCTTCGTTTTATACGCGCATTTTAAATACCGTTATCGTTTTTCCTCGGCCTTCGAGCACTCGAGGCATGACGGACCTGTTTCTACACACTTTCTCTTGACTTGGACCACCTTTCCACCGGGAATACTCTCGATTGGACTAGGGAATCCTCATCAAGACCTCCGTAAGTCTTCTTGGCTTTGGCACACGTCCTTAGTCAACGAGCTGGTTGTACCCCAAATCCTAATACACATTAGGGATCAGTACGATCCATGCCTTTGTGTTCCTTCTCGTCTCAGGATCACTCCGAACCATTTGGCCATGTTCACGACACGACTAAGTGGGTGGTTGTGACTTCTACCAGACTGCCGGCACCCGACCTGGTGTTGTGCAACCGTTACTATCGGAATTTACGGTGTTTTACGAAATGGTCCTATCCCATCTAATGTCATATCCTCTTATCTGTTCACGTTCTCTCTACACTCTCATCTATCTCGTCTAGTACTCTCTTATCTCTTCTTGGTACTCTATTGGCCATTCGTGTGATTGTCTAAGATAAAAGAAATGACTAATGCCAACGCAATAGGGCCCGATCAGGTCCTGGGAGGAGCACCCGAAAAGTGCCATTGCCCATGGGAGTTAAAATGATCAAGGATGTGTTACGGCATGCATCCAGCGCCAGTTTACTATCTAGATTAATCTATGACAATCAAAGTACTATCTCTACAAGTGCAAGCGTGATCGTTACTAGTGCACCGTTGTGCAATTTACATGTTATATCGTTACATGGCCATTCTATTATCGTTCTCGTTGTACTATTTCCCTGTGCCAGTTGCAATTGTTCTCTCGTTATCGTGACATGCTCTACATGACTTTACTCTCTAGTTAGCCTTCCATTAAAACATTAACTATTTAAAGCATTCTTGTGTTCATGAGATATTAAGTCCTATTGGGCGTTATTCACTCATCCTGCGTATTTATTAATGTGTTTCAGGTGAGTCGGATCATGATCACACTCACGAGGATGGGACCGATGAGGAGGCTCAAGAGTGACCATTCATCAACCAGTGCTATCTAGTAGTAGTCCGTTAGTGTAGTTATGAGTTAGTGAGTCAGTTAGTCATTATGTAATAGTTTGATTTTGAATAAAGCACTCTGGGCCCTAGTTTTGGCTCTGATACGTTGGCGTATTAGTCAGTTTATGAAGATGATGAGTTACTAGTGAATGTAATGGAGATTGTTAGATTATTAATGAGATATGAGGTTGTTTGGTATTATTTCCATTTATGCAATGGTTTGTTATTTATTTTCTCGCTCTGTACTATTAATAACTGTAATTCCGCTCCGATATTCCGCGTCGGGGCGTTACAGTTTTGTGGTATCAGAGCCTAGGTTATTCTTAAGTATAGGATGATCTAGGTTTGACTTGACTTGACTAGAGTCTAAATTCCATACCTATGTGAGATGGGTAGAACCTTGGGTAATAAGATAAAATGAACTCACACACGCACACTTAGTGCAAATTCAGTAACTTACATTAAACATTCTCTTTTGAAGGAACTTAAACCTCAACAATGGCAGCGGAGCGTGCACAACTCCGTGACATGTAGCAAACAATTCAACAACTTACTCAGGCTTTACTCCAAGCTGCTGGAGCCAACAATAATAACAACAACTGAGGTGCTGGTGAATTACATAGGAACTTCCGCAATCTGAATCCACCCCGATTCAGTGGTACCACAGACCCTGATGAGGCCGAGAACTGGCTCAAGGAGATTGAGCGTATCTTCCGCGTCATGCAATGCGCGGATGGGGACAAGATACTGCTAGCTACGTTCCAGTTAGAACGGGATGCTCGTGCGTGGTGGGAGTCCGTTGAGGCAACCAGAGAGGACGCGCAATTTACTTGGGAGGAGTTCAAGGAGCATTTCAACTCCAAGTACTTCTCAGAGAGGGTCCAAGAAAGGAAAGCATCTGAATTTGCTGCTCTGAAGCAAATGAACCTGACTATTGCTGAGTATGAGGCTCAGTTCTCCCGATTGGCGCGCTATGCCAATCATTGGTGAGCACAGAGAAGATGAAGGCGAAAAGGTTTCTTAATGGGCTCAGGCCCGTATATATCACAAACTGACACTATGGACATTCAGACCTACCAGAGATGGTCAGGAAAGCACAACTACTCGAGGATGCAACCGATCTCACTGATCGCATCAAGGGTAGAATGGTAAAGAAGGAACTAACTTCTGGAGCACAAGCAAGCCTAGCAAGCAAAAAAACCATTAAGTATCACTGATGGGCCAAGCCAGAGCGAAAGCCCAAAGTCCTACTCCTACTACTGCCCCAAATAACAAGCCCAGATGCAAACATTGTGACAAGCTTGGTCACACGACAGAATAATGTTGGAGAAAGGCAGGTGCATGCCTTCGTTGTGGGAGCCGAGAGCATCAGATTCCCGAATGCCCATTACTGAGGAGAATGAGAAGCGTCCTGCGGGAACAAAGAAGCCAGGCAGACTCCAAGCCCTGCAAGAGGTAGAGACCACCGAGGAAGGTGGAGTTGTGGAAGGTACACTACCAGTCTTTTCTCAATCAGCTTTTGTTTTGTTTGATACTGGCGCAACACATTCGTTCATATCACAAGCATTTGCTGATACATTAAATGAAAAACCAACATCCATGGAGTTGAATTACCTGTCACAACACCCTTGGGAGAAAAGGCTCAATTGAATAAATATTTTTCGTTAGCTGATGTTAAGGTTGGTGAACTTAACCTTAGAGCTGACTTGATCTGTATGCCCATGGAGGGCTACGATGTCATTCTGGAGCCGATTGGCTATCCACGTATGGGGATATCGTGGATTGTAGAAGAGGTAAGATTTCCTTTAGTGAATTCCCTAAGTTGATCTTCACAGGACGTAGGCACAAGAGACACTTGTCCCTCGTCTCTGCTATAAAGGCACAAAACATGATAAGGAAAGGGAGTATGACATTTCTTGCTGCCATACTAGTTGAAATGAAAGCAGTTAAGATATCAGACATCCACATAGTGTAAGAATACCCTGATGGGTTTCCCGATGAGCTACCAGGCATTCCACCTGAGAGAGATGTGAATTTCTCAATTGATCTCGTACCTGGAGCTGCACCGGTTTCACGCCAACCCTACAAGATGTCCCCTGCTGAATTAAAAGAGTTGAAAGAGCAACTGATGGAACTTCTAGAAAAGGGTTTCATTAGGCCAAGTACTTCTCCTTGGGGAGCACCAGTGTTGTTCGTCAAGAAGAAGGACGGATCCATGAGATTATGCATTGATTACAGACAGTTGAACAATCTCACTATAAAAAACAAGTACCCTCTGCCGTGTGTCGATGAACTATTTGATCAGATATCAAGAGCAAAGTATATTTTTAAGATTGACCTTAGATCGGGATATCATCAGATGAGGATTAAAGATGCAGATATCTACAAGACAGCTTTCAGGAGCAGTACGGTCATTACGAATTTGTGGTCATGCCTTTTGGAGTAACCAATGCTCCTGCAGCTTTTATGCGATTAATGAATAGCATCTACCGGCCCTACCTCGACAAGTTCGTCGTGGTATTCATTGATGATATTCTCATATACTCCAAGGCCAAGAAGAGCACGAGGAGCATCTGAGGACCACTCTGCAAATCTTGCGGGACAACCAACTCTATGCCAAATTGAGCAAGTGTGAATTCTGGCTCGAGGAGGTGTCGTTCCTAGGTCATGTTATTTCCAAGGACGGTATTGCTGTCAACCCTTCCAAGGTAGAAGCTATGCTGGACTGGGAAAGGCCGACCAATGTCACCGAGATCTGAAGCTTCCTTGGACTGGCTGGATATTATAGATGGTTCATAAAAAACTTCTCCAAGATAGCTGTACCTCTTACGCGTCTTACGCGAAAAGAGAATCCCTATGTCTGGAGCAAGGAGTGCGAGAAGAGCTTCCAGACACTAAAGCATTGTTGACGTCTGCACCTGTCCTCGCATTACCAGTCGAAGGAGCAAGATTCTCAGTCTACACTGATGCATCTGGAATCGGTCTAGGCTGTGTACTAATGCAGAATGAGAAAGTAATAGCTTATTCTTCAAGGCAGTTGAAGCCCATGAAGTCAATTATCCTGTCCATGACTTAGAGCTAGTGCTGTGGTATTTGCACTCAAAATTGGAGGCATTACCTGTATGGGGAGCAATTTATTGTCTACTCTGACCACAAGAGTTTGAAATACTTATTTTCTCAAAAGGAGCTCAACATGCGACAACGGAGATGGCTTGAATATTTGAAGGATTTCGATTTCAACATTCAATACCACCCAGGTAAAGGTAATGCAGTAGCTGATGCACTTAGCCGAAAGCCAGTAGCTTCTTTATCCTGTCTAGTCATGGGCGAGATGCAACTGTTGGAACAATTTGCTAGTTTGGACCTGAACATTGAAGAGAGAAGTGATAAGATGATAGTTGCCAATTTAAGAGCTCAACCCAATATATTTGTCGAGATCAAAGAGAAACAAGCAAATGATCCATTCCCAGTCCGAGTCAGGGAGACCATAGCTGACAAGCCAGATTTCTCCATCGCTGAGGATGGAAGGATATTATTCCAAGCCAGGACCTGTGTGCCTGACAAAGAGGAGCTGAAAAGGAAGCTAATGGATGAAGCCCACAAGACCAAGTACACAATACATCCAGGTGCAATCAAGATGTACCAAGACATGAAGAGGTCATTTTGGTGGCCAAACATGAAGCGTGAGGTGGCTGAGCATGCCGCGCACTGCCTCACTTGTCAACAGGTAAAAACAGAACATCGTCGTCTTGCGGGTGTACTTAGACCCTTGGACATACTTGAATGGAAGTGGGAAAGCATCGGAATGGATTTCATCATGGGTTTACTCCGGACTCGTGGTGGACTTGATGCTATTTGGGTCATTGTGGATAGATTGACAAAGTCTACACACTTTCTAGCAATTCGAAGTACCTGGAGTGTTGATGTGCTTGCAGCTTTGTATGTGAAAGAGATAGTCAGACTACATGGAGTTCCAGTATCCATTGTCTCGGATCGTGACCCCAGATTCACTTCTAGATTTTGGAAGGGACTCCAGACTGCCCTAGGCACAAAACTCAAATTTAGCACAGTTTTCCACCCACAAACGGATGGACAGACTGAAAGAACAAATCAGATAGTGGAAGACATGCTACGAGCTTGTGCTATAGACTTTGAGGGATATTGGAATGAACAATTGTCACTGATAGAATTCGCCTACAACAACAGTTATCAGGCGAGCATTAAAATGGCACCGTTTGAAGCACTGTACGGTAGGAGCTGCAGATCGCCAGTCTGTTGGAATGAAGTAGGTGAGCAACAATGGCTGGGACCAGACATGGTGCAGAATACCAGTAGAGATATCCAGATTATCAGAGACAGAATTAAGGTAGCTCAGTCTAGGCAGAAGAGCTATGCTGATAAAAGAAGAAGGGACTTAGAATTTCAAGCTGGAGATCATGTGATGCTCAAAGTATCCCCGACTCGAGGATTTCAGAGGTTTGGGATGAAAGGCAAGCTGAGACCAAGATTCATAGGTCCGTTTGAAGTATTAGATAGAGTGGGCGAGGTAGCGTATCGACTGGCACTACCACCCCAGTTTTCAACAGTACACAATGTGTTCCATGTGTCAATACTGAGAAAGTACGTGTACGATCCATCACACGTAATCATCTATGATGACATTATTCTGAATAAGGATATGACCTATGAAGAAAGGCCAGTGAAAATCTTGGACAAGAAGATGCAACAGCTTCGGAATCGGTCTATACCCATGGTGAAGGTATTATGGAGAAACCATGAAGTTGAAGAGGCCACGTGGGAGCCCGAAGCATTATTGCGACGAAATTATCCGGAGTTATTCAGTAAGTCATTCTTCCTCTTACGATTCTATGAATTGGGGACCAAATTCTTTTTAAGAGGGGGAGGATGTAGCACCCTTGATTTTTAAAACCCGAATAAAAATAAAAATTTATTTTTAATAAATGAGGAAAATAGAAATAATGGAATAAAAAGGGGAATAAATAGAATTAGAATGATTTAAATCAAAGCCCAATTAAGCTAAATTAGCAATGAGTTGTACTAATGGTCCTAACATGTTTTATTGGGCCCAAAAGAGGAGAGCCCATCATGGGATGAGAGGTAATTAGGTTAAATTCGTATCTAATTAATTAATTAATGGAAAAGGGTCAAATTAGCTATTAAAATAAGTCATATCTATCCTAAAAAGAGTCCTACAATTACCCTAAACCTTTACCCACGAAATTGGATCCCTTCCTAACTCTATTAGGTGGATAAATAAGAGAAAGTGAGAGATAAAGAAGGAAATTCGGAGTTTAATGGAAGGGAGGACTCTTAGAATGGTTAGGACTCCTATAGTTAGCCATATACCCCCAAATTTCGACCCTAGCAACCTTAAACCACAATAGAGGCCTTGGAGGACGAGGGGAGAGGCTGGAGATCGTGGGAGCTTGGAGAAGGGAGCTTGGACAAAGGAGTTTTCATCCCATTTTCGTCTCCCACTTAGGGTTCTTCTTGGATTCGACAAAATGTAGGCAATCTCTCAAGCAAAAATCGTGTAAAAATTATCCTAGGTAGCCTTCATGTACCTCTTCAAAAACCTTATGGTTTTGTTGTATTCTGCTTATCCATTTGGGTGAATTTAATTCATGAAACCCTACTGTTACCATGAACCTGAAATCTCATGTTCTCTCTAATCTCCGCACGTACTTGTTTCCATGCTTTGAGAAAATTCTCATTGATACTACAATGCAATAGCTTTCAAACGCCCCTAGTTTTGTTCTATTTTGATCTCACATGAGGGAGAATTAATTCTTTGAATCCCTATCAGATACATGCACCCGACCCTTCATGTTTGCTTGTGAACCTCGTTTATACTTGACTTCAAATCATGAGAAAATTATCATAAATACTACATCTTGTTAGCTTTTGAACTCCCCTAGTTTCTGAATTTTTAATCATGTATTCATCTCAAATTAATTCATTGAACCCTGACTGCGCGTGTTTAGGTCACTGAAAAGTAACCCGATCAACGCATGTCTAAACCTTGTCTATTTTCAAATTAATCGTCATGTTGATAGATATACATGTCTACTTTCGTTTAAAACTGGTTTCGTGCTTTTTAGATCACTGTGCTATTTTATATGGAATTTCGAACATCCATGTATCACAGAGGACTCGCCCTGGGAAAAAGGGAAAAAGGGCAAACCCACCTGTTATCGCGACGGCGCGATCCGCCGCGATATCAGCGGGGTCGCGCTGGCCGATGGCGTCGCGTCAAGAACGCGGCGGCATAAGTCGCTGCGATTCACTCCGGACCGGGCCAGACCGACCAGGGTCCGTGTCGCACCCGACCGCCCCGTCGCGACTTGAATCACGATGGGTAAGTCCGCCGCGTTTTCATGAATCTGACCAGAATGGAAAATTATGCATATGCCCTGTTGTTTAAGCTTTATACCCTTTAATTAGCCATGATTAAATCATGTTATAGTTAATTCGACTTGGTGAATTAATAAATGACATTAATGATATAATTTAATTATTTAAAATGACATTTGCACGACTTGTCGTATCCTCAAGATTTATTTACACTTACACACACACACAACATTATTAAATGCCATCTGACCCTGATAAATTATGCAATAATGTATTCCGTAAATTAGTGAAATAAATGACTAAATTACCCTATTTTATTAAATACAATTGTCTTCATTTTATACGCACATTTTAAATACCATTATCATTTTTCTTCGGCCTTCGAGCACTCGAGGCACGACAGACCTGTTTCTACACACTTTCTCTTGACTTGGACCACCTTTCCACCGGGAATACTCTAGTTGGACTAGGGAATCCTCATCAAGACCTCCGTAAGTCTTCTTGGCTTTGGCGCACGTCCTTAGTCAACGAGCTGGTTGTACCCCAAATCCCGATACACATTAGGGATCAGTACGATCCATGCCTTAGTGTTTTTCCTTCTCATCTCAGGATCACTCCGAACCATTTGGCCGTGTTCACGACACGACTAAGTGGGTGGTTGTGACTTCTACCAGACTGTCGGCTCCCGACCTGGTGTTGTGCAACCGTTACTATCGGAATTTCACGTGTTTTATGGAATTGTCCCTATCTCATCTAATATCCATATCCTCTTATCTGTTCACGTTCTCTCTACACTCTCATCTATCTCGTCTAGTACTCTCTTATATCTTCTTGGTACTCTATTGGCCATTCGTGTGATTGTCTAAGATAAAAGAAATGACTAATGCCAGCACAATAGGGCCCGATCAGGTCCTGGGAGGAGCGCCCGAAAAGTGCCAGTGCCCATGGGAGTTAAAATGATCAAGGATGTGTTACGGCATGCATCCAACGCCAGTTTACTATCTAGATTAATCTATGATAATCAAAGTACTATCTCTACAAGTGCAAGCGTGATCGTTATTAGTACACCGTTGTGCAATTTACATGTTATATCGTTACATGGCCATTCTATTATCGTTCTCGTTGTACTATTTCCCTGTGCCAGTTGTAATTGTTCTCTCGTTATCATGACATGCTCTACATGACTTTACTCTCTAGTTAGCCTTCCATTAAAACATTAACTATTTAAAGCATGCTTGTGTTCATGAGATATTAAGTCCTACTAGGCGTTATTCGCTCATCCTGCGTATTTATTAATGTGTTTCAGGTGAGTCGGATCATGATCACACTCACGAGGATGGGACTGATGAGGAGGCTCAAGAGTGACCATTCAGCAACCAGTGCTATCTAGTAGTAGTCCGTTAGTGTAGTTATGAGTTAGTGAGTCAGTTAGTCGTTATGTAATAGTTTGATTTTGAATAAAGTACTCTGGGCCCTAGTTTTGGCTCTGATACGTTGGTGTATTAGTCAGTTTATGAAGATGATGAGTTACTAGTGAATGTAATGGAGATTGTTGGATTATTAATGAGATATGAGGTTGTTTGGTATTATTTCCATTTGTGCAATGGTTTGTTATTTATTTTCTCGCTCTGTACTATTTAATAACTGTAATTCCGCTCCGATATTCCGCGTCGGGGCGTTACACACATGTGATAACGAGGTTTCCAATATTACCATGTTTTACCATCTTAGGAATGTTTAGGGTTTCGCCAGCTCAATCACATTCTAGTCAGTCCAATCTCTTTATCCCTCATTGAAGTTCATTATTTAATCTCCAAATTAAAATGTTCCATCTCATTCCATATCGATTTCACACATATGATAATAATATTTTCATTGTCGACTCATTTACCTTTAATTAAATACCAACCCTTGCTTGATTATTTTAAAGTGTCGATTCTTCTTATTTATCCTATTTATTTATGATTTAAAAATTCCAGGTTGTTACAAAGGGGGACTCTATAATGGGAACTGCGGCATGAGGGGGTCTCAAGTGACCTCCAAGGGCATACCCTCAACTCGGGAGGATGCGCCAAAATGATGGGACAAGTCCCCCATTAGCTTGAGAAGCCATGTGAGCCCCCTCAACATCTCGCCCATGGTAGTGACCTATTGCGACAAAGCTTGGAATTGTTCGATCGAGATCATTGTGACCTGGACAACCATTTGATTGACAACACCGTAGCCCCCTCCAGCTCTTGGTATTTAGACTCTTCTGATCTAGTTGTGGCTTTGCCCTTTGGTGGAGCCATAGTGAAAAGAGTCTTTCTCCCGCAGATGACACTAATGGTACAGTCAGTCCCAACCCAACTTTTGGACTTGGAGAGCGGGGGACCACATCGGTCTCGAGCTGACCTCAGACTAGGAATTGGGGGGTGGAGAACAAGTGCTTTGCTCGGCTCAGCCCACCTCAGCCTGCAATGAAGTCAATTTCGGAGATGTGGATTGTAGGGACAATCCTTCGATAGTCAAGTCAGTGATGGGGAGGTCAAGTCCGAGTTGGCAAAGAATAGTTTAAGTCGAGTCGAGAGAGTAGGAGCTTGTAGTGTCTAGGTTTGACACCTGACCATCCTTTACCTACGATTGTTGGGCTTCTTTTAAAACCTCCACTGGGTGGAGGAAGTCCCGAACTTTAGACATGGGATTACTCCACCTATAGGAGGACTTAGGTTGTGTTGCTACCTCTGTTGAGCCCTCGATATGCTTTATTGGATCAGGCTCTAGTGGCGGTCTGGGGCTATATCAACTCTTGTTAGGTTGCAATAAAATATTTCTCTAATAGGTTAAAGTTAGTCAATCTGCCTTTAACCAGCTCAATTAGTGGTTTTTTGTTTTTTCAGTTTGATAGTCTGATGCCTGACCTGAAATGAAGACGAATCAAGTGATTCAGACAAAAAGAGGTGGGTTTGCTTAACTGGTTATTACTGCAAGATCACATTTAAATCTGAGTAGGTAATTTTAAGGGTCAAACAATATCAAAATCACTTATTTAAAAATTGCTAATCTAGTTATCAAACCAATAGTTAGCGAGGATAAAAAAAGAGCAGTACTTAGTACCTATATGCACGGGCACTTGCGGAAGTACCGCTCTCACAATAGGGCAGGTCTTATGGTCAAGTTCACCTTCCACCTAACTCTGACACCTATCTTATTGTGAGAATGGACGCATCTAAATATGCCTATGTGTGTGAGCACCAATTTTTTTCCCCTTAAAACAACCGATACTTAACTCAAACTAGGGCTGACTGTCAACTAGTCAAATTTGAAATCGAAAATGGGTGTTTCCACTTCCGCTTTTTATAAGAAATTTTGGAATAAAAAATAGAAACAAAAAGGTTTCTGCTCTCGCATCTATTTTCCCTTTAAATCAGAAAAATGGAAACAAAAATAAAATGAGAATTTCGGATGCAACAACATTTATATAATGAGAATAAATTTATAAATTTTAATCTAGTTATTAAACCAACAATTAGTGAGGATAAAAAGGAGTAGTACTTAGTACCTATATGCACGGGCACTTGCGGGTGTATCCGCTCTCACAATAGGGCAGGTCTTATGGTCAAGTTCACCTTCCACCTAACTCCGACACCTATTTTATTGTGAGAATGGACACATCTAAATATGCCTATGTGTGTGAGCACCGGTTTTTTTCCCCTTAAAACAATCGATACTTAACTCAAACTAGGGCTGGCTGTCAACAGGTCAAATTTGAAATCGGAAATGGATGTTTTCGCTTCCGCTTTTTATAAAAAATTTTAGAATAAAAAACAAAAATGAAAAAAAGTTTCCGCTTTCGCATCTATTTTCCCTTTAAATCAGAAAAATGGAAACGGAAATAAAATGAGAATTTTGGATGCAACAACATTTATATAATGAGAATAAATTTATAAAAAATTAAGTATATTAATGTTTATTAAATTTATGAATAGTTTCAAATATAAATTTAATAACCTATTAATATAGATAACTAACAACAATAAATAAAAATATATCTTCTCCATCACATATATTGTAATGACTCTAATTAAATGAAGTATGACAAGATCAAATTAATATGATAACATCATATAATTATATATAATGGTTGAGCAATAAATAGTCGTATAAAAACTGGTAGAGAAAAAATTACTATATATAATAGAATGAAAGAGTGACCACTAATTGGGACAATGATAGACGGTATTACGGTATTTATATATAAGTTGGAGGTGAGGGATAATGAGGTAAAAATTTATGATCTAAAAGTTCTAGATTGAGGAGCTCTTATTGTAAAAATATTATATAAGATATAGTAAAAAATTATTAAAAATGGAAACAAAAAAATAGATGTGAAATTGAGTGTTTTCGTTTCTGCATCTTATAAGAATTCAGATATTTATTTTCACTTTCAATCAATTATCGAAAAATTCTTTCCAAAATTTATATCTTACAAATAATATTAAAGTAAGCCGATTAAATAAAAAATAAAGATCCGTTAACAACCTTAACTCAAACAAACGGCGCCGCTGTCCGAGTTTATTTCATACCTGAATGCGGCGCCTCCATTTGCCCCCCTCTTCTGTCGGCAAGTAGTTTGTTCACGTGTGAAATCAGCGTGCAGTCTTCCATTGTGGGAGATCGTGGGTCAGATTTGGTCTTAACATCTATGCCGACGTGAGTCATCGACCACCCCCGCTCCACTATTTTTGCAGAACCTCGTTCCAGCTCAGGGGCCAGTTAGATCAATATTTTAGGGGATTATTTTTGAATGAAACGTCCTTGAACTGAGTTCAACCCCTTATTTATGCACCATCAATTTTTTTCCTTTTTTTCTTTTAAAACAAATTGTTTGTTGTCAAGTAGCCAGTACCGATTGATTCCAAGGCACACCACTCCGAAGAGAAGTGCAGGGAACCAAACAAATTCTAGACCCCACAGGTTTAAACTTGTGGTGCTATTTCCTATTTGGTAGTGGGCCGAACGGACCGCTACGAAGAGAGAGGGAATAGTGAGTTGCCGGTACGAACGAAGGTTTGCAAGATTAGAAAGAACATCAGGGAGGCCCAGTTGAAGAACCGGGGGCAACCCTCCGATATCTAAGTCAGGTCAGACTGTATAGAGATGATAGGAAAGGAAGGTTCCTTGGTGTGTGGATTCACGCGTGTGCGATCGTGTGAGAGAGAGGTCTCGTACCTTTGCATAAAGGTTATCTGTTATTTATATAGGCTGGGGACTTGAAGGGTCCGGACGCTTCCTTCTCCGATGATAACTGAAAGGACGCGTCGGTTGAGTTCATAGAGTGGGGGTTATCCGTTTGGGATGTCTCCTGGGATTCCGTGCCGTCATTGCCTTAGATCGTGGGGAGATGCATTACACTATCCCAATAACTACTACGGTATGTGAAGAGCCGCTTAGAGTTGTTGGCCATGGATGTGCCGAACAGAAACCAATGGGCCTGCTCGTTGCGGCTGTTCGATGCCCGGTGCCTGGACCCTAAAACCCGAACAGAGGCTAGTGGGCCTGCTCGGTGCAGCTGTTTGGTGCTCAGTGCTCTGATGCTAGAGCTGTAGATGGACCGAACAAGAGCCTTGAGGTCTGTTCGGTCGACCATGTCCTGCTCGAACAATTTTGGAGGCGTCCGGAGACCACTTTCGGGACCCTTAGGAGCTTGATGGCTGAGGGGTGCTCGGAAGCCAGTGGCTAGATCCGAGGACACGTGCCCCAATGACCAAAGTCTGACCTCCTTACTATGTCATGATAGGCCTATGAGCCTAGGAGGCTGGAAATAGTCTCCACACTTGCCCCTCCCCCCCACCCTCTCAAGTTTGCTCGGATGTGATCATGAGCACTTGAGAGGGGAGGTATTTGTTGGCGTCGCCATCCTTGCATTCAATGCAATGTTGACCGTGGCGGTATGTACGACCCTTGGTGACGCCGTTGGAGCTCTCTTCGGGACTGGCCATTGCATGATGGCCGAGGAGACGTGACGTGACCAGGATCTGAAACGGCTCATTCGAACAAGCCGTTGGAGCTGGCGAACCGCCGTTCCTCATCTTTGAATTTCGCGTATCTCCTTCCTTATAAGGAAAGGAGGAGGGAAAGTGAGTGTCTCACGCTTTTCCTTCTTCGAAAAGATCTTCTCCCGCTTTCTCTACCTGTCTTCTTGGCCCCCCTGCATCTTCTTCTCTACTCTTCATCTTCCTCGTCGACTCCAAGCTCCGATGGTGCAGCAAGAGGGGGATGGCCATTGCCGTGACAGGAGCAAGCGGGACAGCGCCGATGACCGCGAAGGGGACGAAGTACCAGTGCTTTGAGAACCTTCGCGAGCGTTATTGCATTGGGGAGGAATACGACATCATCCTGACCCACGAGGACCAGACCTATTTGATGGACAAGCCTGACTACTTCACACTTTCCCTTGATATTCTAGATGCTGGGTTCCGGTTGCCGTTGCCGGAGGTGGCGAGGGATCTGCTAAATGCGTGGAAGATCGCGCCGATTCAGCTTATGCCCAACTCGTGGAGGATGATTTGCGTCTTCTACATCATGTTCCAGAAGAAGGGGGTCTAGGCCACATCGGACCTCTTCCAGAACCACTTTAGCCTTGCGTCCTCGCCACAGTCCGAGAACGCGATCATGTACACGAAGCCCGGACGAACAGGATGATCCACTTCTCCGAGCGCCTCTCAAACAACAAGGGATGGATGGGGCGTGTCTACTTCATTGGTCAGAGAAGGGGGTCAGAGCTCCTGAGTGGGGATCCCTACTCAGGTGTGCGAGCCCATGAAGAAGAATATCGTGCCCTTTCTGATCCAAGACGTAGCAAAGGCATCCACGGAACTATCTACGGTGCTCGTGAACAACACCGAGCTGTATCTGACGGAGTATAAGCTCGTCAAGTATAAGCTCAGCCGAGCATGGGGTAAGCCTCTTAACTCCTGCTCTTGGTCTTTGTTTCGTTGAGAAAACAACTTCTGACCCTTATGTTCCACAGATGCTGCCGAACTAGCCACTGGTCGGGACTAGAAGTGTAACGTAGCGCATTTTTCGGATCTTTGTGGATCGTTGTTTAGTGGTAGTTTGGATCCGCATTTACTGGTTTTGGTGTGGTGCTCATGACCAATATGGGGTCATTGGGCCTTGGTCGAGCTTTCCGCGCGTTGTGTGAAGCTTAGTGTGTAACGTGCGGTGCTTTTCAGATCCTTGCGGATCATGTGTGTAATGGTTGTGATGGCCATAGTGAGGCCAGTGTGGGTTGGTTCTGTGGAATGTGTGGTTTGGTTGTGGAACGTGTGCAGGTTTGGATCTAGATCAGAGTAGGATCTGTGCATCTGGTTACAGGTCGACGGCCAGATATGGTCGTTTAGTGAGTTAACGTCCATGTAAAGTGACGTTGAGTTGTGAACTTAACGACATAAGATGTGGACGTTTATGGGTGGCGGTTCTCTAGGCGACAGAAGGGTTGACGCCAACCTGTGCAATCTACAGGTTATAGGGTCACCCGAGGGCAGGTTTTCCACCTGGTTCTTCCTCTCCCTTGCCCTAGCTTCACGCCCCCGTATCCCTAAAGCTTCCAACAGTCACAGGAGAGTGGTTGGAGGATCGTGGAACGTGTGGCGTTGTCGAATCGGACGAGAAAACGCCGTGGCGAAGTGCAATCCCCGTCGGAGTTCGCAGAGGAATCGTGTGAGGAACGGTCGGATTTAAGAGGTTAAATAGCGTTCTAAGGTAGGGAACGAACCCTGTTAACTCCTTAGGATCATTATAACACGACATAACCACATGAATTAGCATGTTTAATCCATTTCGGGTTAAGTTGCACCATGTGGGGATAATGGGTGGTTTGAGTAATTTAAAAAATGAAACATGTTGCTTTTGCATGATTTAGATGCATGTATGTTAGAGGAGGTGTTCCCTCATGTTTTCCGTGGTTTCTAGGGCTGAGGTTTCTGGTATAATCGGCCTAGGGTTTTTGTGAGACTGATGGCCGAGGAACTTAGCGTCAACATCGATTGACGCCAGGTTCTTCAGCCAGGAGATAAACGGCCAGATAACTTGCCGTTTACTCACCCTTAGCGGCAATCGATGTGGACGCTAGCATGCTACTGTCTAAATATTGCATATTCGGTATTTAAAAATATCGAGTGGTGCGTTGGCACCTATTGTGCACTCGGTGCACGAGGCTTCTGTGGCTAGCATATAAGGTATGCAGTTAGTCAGTTCTTTACGTGTTTACGTGATGTTCAAGTGTAGTGGACTATCAGTGCATGAGGTTTATGCGAGACTTAACGTGGTTTGTGTGTGATGTGCACGTGGTTTTGTGCACGTGGCAAGTAGTACGATGCCTACCATGGTTACCTCTCCAGTTGGGTGCCCTAGGTTCTTTGTGAGCCAGGCTGTTAGCTCGGGGCTTTGTCCCGGTACTTGTGTTGTACCGTCGAGGTCTGTGTCGTCTGACCTGGACACCCTCACTCTTGTGTTTGAGTTGCACGTCCGGCTGAGGGAAAGACGACAGTGGGACAGTGACACTTGTGTTTGTCTTTAGTCACTTGTAGCGCGCTCGTAGTTGGGGGTACGGACACCAGTAGTCGACACTGGTCCCCAGCTAGTCCTTTTCCAGTGCCTCACTCTAGCGAGCCCAGGCCAGGGTCTCTGGAGGTGCCAGGCATGGGCCTGCGACCGTGTGGTCCGCAGTGTGGTGTTTTAGTTGGTCTCCACAGTTGCTTGACCTTTTCACGTGGAGCGGCAGCTGAACCTTTCGTTCGTGGCTACGAGACTGAGAGGTAGACCTGTGTTAGCTTGTCCGAGTCAGTCGCTGGTGTCGCGAACCAGTTCACGTGGCTCGTGTTTGGCTGTCTCTACTTTAGCTCGTACTCTTGTACTGGTTTGCCATTTAATTATTACAGTTGTTTTTCGTAGTCGGCAGACGGTGAGTACTTTTACAGCTTTTATATCCTGCTTAGCTGTTCTATAAATTGTTGGTACTATTACTACTTTTGTACCTGTGGTTTTGGTTTGCTCGGTTTTGGGGGAGTTCCCTACTGAGCCAGTGACTAGCGAGGCTCACCCCTACCCCCACAGGTGAGAGCGAGGAGGAAGTTTCTCGACCTTCGTCCAGTTCAGAGCCGCGTCGTAGCGGTGCAGGGTCAGTACCTCCAGCTGTATAGTAGCAGCTCCAGCAGTGTAGTGTAGCTAGTTTGCTACTTGTTTCAGTTGTACCTCGGGGTATGCCCCAGGCTCTTGTACTTTCTTTCAGTTTTGTGGAAATATGGCTATGTAAACTTGTGAAATATATATATATATAATATATATATATATATATATATTATTATATATGGTGTGTTCCTTTGTGTTTACACGGACTGTGGTTTGATATCCCATGCGAGGCTTCGGCCGTTCGCGGAGGCGAACTTGGATCAGGTACTTAATGGTTTAACGGGCTTGAATGAGGTGTTCCGCCACATAGTGGGCCGAAGGTAGGCCCGTAGTTCCCGTTGGTTCACTGGATGTGAGCACGACGGGGGTAGGTCGCATTCTGAACGCGACGGCAGTGGGGGTCGCGTTCTGGTTGCCGCTGTTGGGGTCGACGTCTACATGCGCACCGCGTGTCGCGCACGGAACGGGGCTTGCTGACGTCGGGAATGGAAAGGCGACGCCCTAGTCCGTCGCTACAAGGTCACGACGGGGAGGTACGTCGCAATCCCAACCGTTGTGCAGTTTTTAAGAAGGTTGCCGAACAGAGCTTTCACAAGCTCTACTCGACCGAAAGAGAAGCTGCCGCGGGTTCTTCAGGCGATTTGGCGTTCCGGCGTGGTGTTCGACCCACTCTCAACGCGAGGACGTCGCATGGAGCGGGCGAGACGTCGTGCCGTAGCCGATTTGCGCGTTCTTCGTGAAGGTAGGGATTTCTACCTTGATTTGTTATGTGGATTGCATTTGGTTTGTTTATCGCTTTAAAAACAGTAGATACCATGTCTAGGAGGTGAAATGAGCATGAAAACTGGTTGAAATATCATGTGGAGTGGTTTGCATCGAAAATCTGGAGATGGTTCCCAGATTAGGGTTTTCGCCTGAGAAGGCGACGGACCTTGCGGTCGCGACCAGGTCGCGACAGTCCGACCCGTCACGACAAAGTTTCCTATCTCGACATGTCGGGGTGCCGCGATCTCATGGCGCCCTTGGACCCTGTCGCGTTAGTGTTTTTGATCGCGGTCCGTCGGGGTGTCGTGATCTGATTGCGACTGAACCCCTGTCGCAACCACAACCGAGTGTGCTTGTGGGTCTTTGTTTTAATGGTACAATTATCCGATTATCGTTTAATTATTGTGCATGGTAATGCTAATGATGCAATGGTACTTGTAGCGCTCTGTGAGCGTGGTTAGCATATCGTTTGTGTGTGTTTACGTGATAAGGGTGGTGCTCACGACGTGAGCATGCTTTTACATGACGTTTACACGATTTGAGTGCCGTGCATGAGTATGCATGGCTAGTGGTTCGACATGATGATTATTGTAATGTAATTTGTATAGTTAGTATAAGGAGACGGGGCAATGAAGGTCAGATATGAACCTAGCCCTATAAGTATTAAGTAGTGTGTGTTGCCATGGAGGTCACAGAATGACCAATGACAAGCAAGGTTGTGTTGTAGTGTTATGATATAGGTGTGTACTAGTGTGAGAAGGTTTGGAGGTCACATGGTGACCGATGATAGGCCAGATTATGAATGGCTACCGTGGTTTGTAATAAAGATTATGTAAGTAAATATATATGCCATGGTTTATAAGCTAGCCGAGTGTGGTGGTCCGGCGCCTATTTCGGAATGCCTCTTCAGTTGGGTGCCCTAGGTTTTGTGTGAGTCAGGCACCTGTGTGTGCTCGGGGCTTGTCCTGGTGCAGTGGTACCGTCGAGGTCTTGTCATCTTCCTGGACACCCTCACTCTCGGGGAGAGTTGTCGTCCGGTTGAGGGAAAGACGGCAGTGGGACAGTGACTCGTGAGAGTTTGTGTTTAGTCACTTGTAGCTCGCTCGTAATTGGGGTTACGGACACCAGTAGACGTACTGGGCCCTAGCTAGTCCTGTTACCAATGCCTCACTTTAGAGAGCTCGGGCTAGAGTCTCTAAAGGTGCCAGGCATGGGCCTGCAGGGTTTGTGACCCGTAGGTTGTGGTGGTTTGGTTGGTCTCCACAGTTCTTTGGCTTTATTTGTGTTGTGGAGCGGTAGTTGGACCCTACGTCCGTGACTGCGAGACTGAGAGGTAGTTCTTGTGCTGTGTTGTCCGGGTTGGATACTGGCGTCATGAACTAGTAGTCTGTCCTATGTGGTGGCGTCGTACTTTTTGGCTCGTGCTTTTCTATTATATGCGACCCACAGCCAGAAATTAGTAAACATATTATTGTTCAATTACTTAATACATTAATTATTATTATGAAACTAACTACTTTTGTTGAATTGTAAGCATCACGAGCTCGAGTGTGCCCCTACTTTTCGCGTGTTATTTGATCGGACTCATACTGGAAGGGGACGGATGACTATGTCAGCAAGAGTGCTCGCACGATTGCCGTACGTCAAAATAATTTTTTGAATTCAATTTAGATAATAAAAAATATGATTTGAATAATACATTTTTAATTTGTTATGTAGGAGACCTATGACAGGACGATGACGGATCGCTATGTAGAGGGCACTCCCCAGCCAGACTTGGATCCAGAGGCCTGGGTCGACGCAACGGGAGGGCCGAGGAAGGGCTGAGTGTTCGGGCTTGGGGACAGCCTGGATACTACTCCATTGTTGTCCTCTTATGTGAGTTCGGTTGCTCCTCTGGCCTACGCGAGTTCATCTGCTGCGACGCTCGACAGTGGTGGAGAGGACGTTAGAACCCTCATCCGGGAAGAGCTACAGCTGCACCTTGGCGCCATGGTCAAGCTGTTGGTCGCTGCCATTCGAGGAGCAGGGCCCTCACAGCAAGCCCCTGAGGTCAGTATTACTATTAATTTCATATAGTTTGAATGAAATGAAACCACTAATCTAAACTGTTAAAACATGCAAACCACTAATCTTAAAAAAATGCTCCGACACGACTGGGTGGGTGACAGTGACGTGTGGGAACTGACAGAATCCTAATCGGATTCGCGATTTGGGTTCGGCGCTCAAATCACTAATCTAAAAAAGAAACGAAGTGTAAAGGATCAGAACACGCAACCTGGGGGTCCAAAATCAGAAATAGGGATCTGATCGGCGTGTCGTTCGCTTCGACATGACCGAGTGGGTGAGAGTGACGTGTGAGAATTGACGGAATTCTATTCGGATTCCCGGATTGGGTTCGGCGCTCAAACCACTAATCTTAAAAACATAAATGAAAAGGATCAAAACACACAACCCGAGGGTCCAAAATCTGAAATAGGGATCCGATCGACGTGCCGTTCACTCCGACATGATCGGGTGGGTGAAAGTGACGTGTGGGAACTGACGAAATCCTAATCGGATTCCCGTTTTGTGTTCGACGCTCAAATCACTAATCTAAAAAAAACATAAGTGTAAAGGATCAGAACACGCAACCTGGGGGTCAAATCAGAAATAGGGATTCGATCGACGTGCGTTCTCTCCGACACGACTGGGTGGGTAAAAGTGATGTGTGGAAATTGACGGAATCCTAATCGGATTCCCGGTTTGGGTTCGGTGCTCAAATCACTAATATAAAAAAACCTAAGTGTAAAGGATCAGAACATGCAATCTAAGGGTCTAAAATCAGAAATGGAGATCCGATCGACGTGCCGTTTGCTCTAACATGACTGGGTGGGTGAGAGTGATGTGTGAGAATTGACAGAATTCTATTCGGATTCTCGGATTGGGTCGGCTCTCAAACCACTAATCTTAAAAAAACATAAATGAAAATGATCAAAACACGCAACCCGGGGTCCAAAATCAGAAATAGGAATCCGATCAGTGTGTCGTTCACTCCGACATGATCAGGTGGGTGAAAGTGACGTATGAGAACTGACGGAATCCTAATCGGATTCCCGATTTGTGTTCGGCGCTCAAACCACTAATCTTAAAAAATATAAATGAAAAGGATCAAAACACACAATCCGGGGTCCAAAATCAGAAATAGGGATCCGATCGGCGTGTTGTTCACTCCGACATGATCGGTGGGTGAAAATGATTTATGGGAACTGACAAAATCCTAATCGGATTCCCGATTTGGGTTCGGTGCTCAAATCACTAATCTAAAAAAATCCTAAGTGTAAAGGATCAGAACACGCAACCCGGCGGTCCAAAATCAGAAATAGGGATCCGATCGTCGTGTCGTTCGCTCCGACACGACCGGGTGGGTGAGAGTGACATGTGAGAATTGACGAAATTCTATTCGGATTTCCGGATTGGGTTCAGCTCGTAGCCAGTTGGATTCCCTTGCAACAGAGATTGGGTCAAGTCGGCACCAGACACAGTACGTGGCCCACTAAGGCTCGATCGCCGATCCCCTTAAACGCCCATGTATTGTAAGTTGAGAAACAATTTTGTAACACCAATTGATAACATCATTTGGTAACATCACCATTAAAATTATGCCACATCAGCAACTGAAATAAAAAGTTAAAACAACCTCATAAATGATGAAGTTGTGGTGTACTTTGATTGGTGTGTTACTTTAATGTGTTACCAAATGGTGTTACTAAACTATTTTCCTTGTAAGTTTGTCACAATAAATTCCCTTCTCACTTGTTCCTATGCCCTGTTTGATGAGTTAGAGCTACTCCACTTGCTGTCCCCGCTAATTAGGAGAATCCCTTTGGAACTCTTATCTTTGGGTATGCGAGTGTAAATATATGATTAAAATTTAATCGATTTTAGTATAGTGGCAGAGGTTAACCAAAAATATAGAAGATTATCTAGAGATATGCTGAGGTAAATCTACCCAATCCCAATTACCCCTAGGGTAACAAGAGAGAACCTTTTTTGTTTCAAAACAATTTATAAGTTTGAGAAAGACTTGTTGCTCTTGCATAAGTGCAACAAATACAATATGAATAGGATACCAACTCATGTGGGAACAACATGATACCACATGAGTTGCCACCTCAATAAATAGAGAATAATAGACGCAGCGGCGGCGGCGATCGACGACTGCGGAGTCCAAATTTTTCATTTTGAATTCATATTTTGTATCTTAGAGTCTAAAACTTCTATTTTAAAGCTCAAATTATGATTAAATTTTTGTCAATATTCATGAGCGTATATTTTGGAGCCCAATTTATATTTTGGAGACAAAATAAGTATTTTGGAGCATAATATTTATATTTTAGAGCCTAAAATATATATAAAATAGTTAATTTTTTTAAATCCTAAGAGTAATATTTTGAAGTCCAAAATTTGTATTGTTGAGTCCAAGATGTGTATTTTGAAGCTCAAATATAAAAACCTAATTAATAACTTTAAATCTTAAGAGTAGTATTTTAAGAGTATAAAATTTATATTTGAAGTTAATCTAGTTCAATCATCAATCGCCGCCGACCACCACCGCCGACGGCCACTATTGCTGAGGTGGCAACGCCATGTCAATGGCACGATTTCGAAGTTTCTTGTTCTTTCAATGTCAGTGACAACGCTCTTCGCCTATCCTTTCTCCTTTTTCGTTGGAGAATGCCAACTTGACCACTGCATGCATATGCATGCATCCGTGCACATACCCGGTATATACGTAGGAGAGGTTCTTCGAAAGATTAATGGAATGAGAAGAGGGAGACGCGCGAGAACGCGTAGCGGAAGAGACGAAGGATCCCACATGACTAGTATTCTATATCCTCATCCGTTGTTTTCGAACATTCAATTAATGTATCAGAGTTAATTAGCCGCAAGAAGAAAATCGGAAAACTTCTCCACGTTTGGGCATCTTCCCTCTCATTTCTGTGTGCACTAGTTGTTTGCTTTAGTAAATTCTCCGTCATAAAAGGTTATTGTGAGTGCTGGGTCTGTTTAATTATATATATATAACCTGTTATTGCATATTGTAATCTGCGTTTTATCTTTTTTTTTTCTTAAATGCATATTCAGCTCATGTAGGAGTTTTTTCCCTTTCTTATATATATATATATATATATATAAAGTTGGCAGTCAGTCATCAATGACCTATTTTATATAGAAATATTAATTTCTCGTCCTGAATGGGTAGATTTTTTACCTGTTTAGGATGGGATTGGATCGTGTAGACGACTACAAGTCCCACTTTTACATCACATATTCTTAATACAAAAAATTTATTTATCATTTTAACATTAAAAATGATAAATAATTATTAAAGACGCCGGATAACTGACTAAAAAAGACAATAATATTTATATTAAGAATAAGAGCGCGAGAAAGTAGGATGAGAAGCGATTAACTATTGGATGGTTTAATGGACCTATTAATTAATGAGAGATCCACAATTGGCAAGAGATTATAGTTTGGTAGGATCTAATTAATTTGATGGGTAGTGGTCAAGATTTAATCATATCCTTAGAGAGAGGTGGTTTGCAAGGGAAGAGTGAACCAAAAAACCTCTATTCAACGGAGGGATATAGGTGGCATCGAGAACAAATTAACTCTCTCTATTGCACCTTTCCGAACGCATGGTATTTTTTTCTTTCCCTATCTTCTTCTTCTTCTTCTCTTCTTCAAGTACGTACGCAGCTTCCCCTCTTTCTCTTCTCTTGTGCTTTTCTCATGAGAGGGAGAGTTAATTAAGAGGACCGTGTGGGGGAAATTACGGTCAACATCTCTCTCTTACTAATCTAGTTTTGTTATAAACATATCTTCACGGAAGAAAGTGTTCGAGGTCTCTTTCGCAAGCTTTCCATGCTGTTCTCATCGCCCTGCCTTTGCTAGATTTGTGTTTATGCCTTCCCTACATGTATTATCTAATAATATATATTTATGGTCGCTTTAAACATAGGGCAATCTATACTAATAAATATTTCTCAGTCTTGATGATGCTACGTGGCAGCATCAGGATGAATTTTTTCCCGCCATATTTATAAATATAAAAACTTGCTAATGTATTTCTCTCCTCTCTTTCTTTCCCATTAATATCTTCTATTAAACATCTCACATTTTCTAAAAACTCACATTCTTACTCAAAATTCTTTCCCATTTTACTCTCTTCATCAAACACATTCTCTTTATTTTTTTAAAAAAATAAAAAGTATTACATGTTTTTGAATAAAATTTTTTATTGAAATTATTATATTAATAATAAACACTATTAACCTTATATATACGACTTATAAAATTTATTTATTCAAATCTAATAATTTTCCGTGCGTCGCACGGGTATAGAACTAGTAGTGATATATATGTCAGCTATCTTCCCATGTCATTAGACCTGGTTGCAAGATCATATATCGCGATTAAGTTGTACGTGGCCTTTCAGTTATTTTTGAAGGGGCCTCTGCTTTCTAGGATTTCTCCATGCATGAACAAAATATAAGAAAAATATCTTTATGAAAAAATGAAAGAGAA
The DNA here is from genome assembly GCA_014218235.1 of Colocasia esculenta. Taxonomy (NCBI): domain Eukaryota; kingdom Viridiplantae; phylum Streptophyta; class Magnoliopsida; order Alismatales; family Araceae; genus Colocasia; species Colocasia esculenta. Next base: position 15,769,529 of record CM024758.1, on the reverse strand, counting down.
GCGAAAAATAACTTTATTAACGTCTCGGCCCTACATTAATTTTTAAGGGACCGATGTCAGACTTCAAGGATTTCACTAGAAAATAGCCGTAGAATTAATGGACGCACGTATGTATTTGCATTCACACATAGAAATAGGGGGAGATGGAGGAAATGTGGTCGACCAATGAAGACCAGGAATTAGGGGTGTAAACGGAACCCGATAATTCGATATTCCGACCCGATACCGATAAAAATTATCGGTTTCGGAATCGGAATATGATACCGATAGCTTATCAGAATCGGTATCGGATATTCCGATAAGTTATCGGAATCGGAATCGAAAAAATAATCGGAATCGGTATCGGTATCGGTTATTCCGATAATTATCATAAACTCAAGGTAAAATTATGGTAACATCTTACCTTATCGAATTTCGGTTCCGGTAATGTTATCGGAATCGGAACGGAATCGGAATTAACTATTCTTATCGGAATCGGAATCGGAACTATATTTCGGTTATCGGAATCGGTATCGGAATCTGTGTTTCCGATTCCGAACCCGACCCGTTTATAGCCCTACCAGGAATATATAGTAAGAAAGTGGGCAACAAAATATTTTCCAGTTGTATTCCCTCGTGAATAGCTAGGTCCTAAATACAATTTAGAAGGAATGTTTTAAACATCTAAAACATTTTTCAATTGCAATTTTCAGGTATCTACAAAAAATGTAAAAAAAAAAAGCAACATTCACAAATATATGTTGGGAATAGATCCACATCTAAGGGTGTTCATAATATGGTCTAAACCAAAAATCGAATCGAATCGACCGGTTCGTTCGATTTCACATGTCTCACAATTAAGTTTAGTTTCAGGTTGGGGAATTGAAATGACCGAAATATTATATATATATAATACATATGTATACAAAAGTACTTGTAGCGCAGTTGGTTGGGCGTGGTGGGAGTGCGCAGTCTTTGCGCAGTGGTCGCAAGATCGACTCTCGTGACCTCCGCGAACGCCATTTAAATCCTTTTTTGATTGATTTTGGTTTGAACCGAACCGAACCGGTTCGTTGGAAAAGATCGGGTGAGTTCGGTTCATGAAAAATTGGGGATGAACCGGGCCGAACCGACCCGTATTCACCCCTGCCCACATCAATTGAGTATTTGGTGAAACTTCTGTTCTATATAATGATTAGATTTTCTTTCCTCAACATCTAAATTTTGAGGTTAAGATAATGAGTTTATTATCATGAAGAGGGTGATCTTTGTTTCTCTAGTAGGTGGAGAATCCTCTTGGCAGCGTAGTACTTGTAAGACAGAAAATGATCAAGGGTCTTGGGAATGGCTTCTCAAGAAAAAAGCCATGCCTAAGTCAAATTTGACTAGAATAAGAATAAGATCTCTCTTCATCAAAATTTTCTATCTTAGAAGGGCTTACCTAAGTATGAAAGATTCATGAGCCTTCATAGATTTCTCCCCTTGCGATCTAACATAGCTATAAACTGTTACGGACGTAGTTATGAGGGACATTATGTTGTGGTAAAGAGTTACTCTTCTAATCATGGGAAGATCTTGAAACAGCCCACGTCTTCCATCGTAACAATTTTCGCATTAATAGGGATCGGAGTTAAAGCCATGAGTCAAATGGAAAACGGACAAGTCCTTCTCTCCTTTGATTTCCAAAGATAGGAGTAACTAGGACATGAGAACCGGGGCCATCATAGGTTTTTCTAGGATAAGGTAGAAAGGTGTTAGGGATAAGATTTTCATCCTAACATGTCCGAGATAATATTCTGAGAGTGTCACCCTTTTATTTGACTTTCTCTAGGGTGATGATCCCGAGATAGAGAAAGGGGGGGGGTGTTTCTGTGTGAGTTATTGGGCCACTCTTGGCGCTTCATAATAGGCCCACATAAGCTTCCACTTCTGGAGTCGATCAATGTGGCCCACTATTAGGCCTTTAATTGTAACGAGTCTAAAATAGAAATTACCCCTTTCCAATCATAATATCGGATCGAACTTTGTGTCCTAAACATCATACGTCTGATCATGATATTTAATATCTACGTGTCAATATATATAATGTCAACCTACATATGTGGAGGTATATTAATTGGGAATAAGCTCATATTAAATATTTTATGAAATTTCTCTTTTATATAATGACTACACTTTTTGGCTTCAACACGTGAGTTTTAAAGTTGAGATAATACAACTATTATCAACATAAACAAAATAGAAAATGTTCTGTGATGCAAACAAATCAGGAAAGAAGGGGCACAACAAACTCTCGCTTAGAACTAGATGTCTGGAGCAGTAATCTACACAAGATTTGTTACACGAAAGTTCAGGTGCCTGCAACAAGTCTTTCACCCAAAGTGAAAAAAGCCGGTGTTCTTTGTTACATGCATGTGTACATATTTTATTAACTCAGAACCCATCGTTGATCTGAGCTCCATATTGGCCTGGGTGCCTCACAGGGATCCCAAGCGCCACCACCTCTCGTACCTGATCCAGCTGCCTTTTGCCGGCGCCCACAACGGCGGCGGGGGCTGGACGACCCTGATGCTGAGGTTGACGATGCCGTTGCGTTCGCCCCGGAGTCTCGAAGGCGATAGCTGAGGAAATGCAGGTAGTCGGCCGGCAGGACCCCCCCGAGGAAGTCCGACGCTGGGATGCTCGCCGATCCCACCGTGTGCAGGCGAGACCCCTCCCTGCAGCGCACCTCGACCGCGAGAAACCCCGCGGCGGGGGGCAGGGCCAGGCTTAGCTTCTCGTCCCAGCGCGGGTAGCTGCCGCCGTCGGTGTCGAGGCGCGTGGACGCGTGGCTGTGGGGATCTGTCGACACCGTCACGAAGGCGTTCTTCTTCACGGGGCGGCTTGACAGCGTCAGCCCCTCCGCCGATATCACCGTCACCTCCAGTGTCCCCAGCTTCTCCTTCTCCGCCTCCCTCCTCGTTAGAATGCCAAAGTCTCTCTCTCTCTCTCTCTCTCTCTCTCTCTCTCTCGTTGTGGAGGTTTGTAGCTTGGAATCCTATTTGTAGACACATTTACCCCTCCGTGAATGGATTATCTCCTCAGTACGGGTGCTTTATCTGATTAGACTCAAAAAAGGTCAAATCAAATAAAATTAATTTTTTTTACACATATATATAGATAAAGATAAATATTTAATATCCAACTATTGTCACAATACAAATGTATGGAATTTCTCTCAAAAGTGCAGGCCCCACACATCTTATACCTAACGAGTAAGAATTATCCATGCCAATCCGATAGCTAGGAATGCTAGTGTATATATATATAATATATATATATATATATATATATTTCTATGTTGTTACATTATAATAACATCTGTCGACTTATTAATTTACTATTAGAATTTCCAGTATGATACTGAAATTATGAATCTACTCTCCAGTTCGATTCTGTAAAAGTATGATGAGTTTTTTATACTTCTATGACATATTTTAATTGTATGGAATAGCAAGTACATAAATACAACTTCTACATATGTCAATAGTATTTTTGACAGTTGTTAGGTATAAAGAATACATACGAAGAAAGTATAGGGGCGTATATGAAAAAAAACCTAAACAATTCAGGATAAGTTCGCCAACACTGACCACACGTCAGATGGGCGCAGAGGAGCATCCCCTGACCGCAACGTGATCAACCTTTTTCTTATTAGTGAGAAATGTTATTCACGCCGCGGAGATTGGTGGACCGTTTGTTGTTTGGACCCCACACTTGAGTGTCTAAAGGAAATAACATTTGAGTCGTTTTTGGTGCGCACAGAAGGGTTTGGGAGGCGGAGTCCTCTCTCTCATTAGATGTGTCGAATCTGTGGTAAGATATTTTCATAATATTTCTCTTCTTTACTTCATTAGTTGTGAAATTTTTCACTTTTTCTCACCGTGAAAGTCGAATTTCTAAAAATATAAAAAAATAACGCTGGATAAAATAGGATAAACGGTAATGCATGTGAGAAACTTGGTGAGTACTACTATGTATATGAATAGAGAAATTTTATGGCGAACAAATATTATTGATCCTCCGATCTGATCATTGGTTAGGAGCCGAACCCCACATCTCGTTACTAATCAAGTCAAAGGTCGAGTAACATTTTTATCCGTGACATGGTAGAAATGTTTTATCATCTAAATAATCTTATGCCCAGATAACATTAATTATAATTCCTTTCTTTTTTGAGTCAAAAGATAATTTTAAACTTGATGGTTTGATCCTGTCGATTGAGACCCTTTCCACAGTTAAGATCTCAGCAACAATAACATTTTTTTTAAAAAAAATTATATAAGTGTTTGGCACTTCAAAACCCTAGCTAGAAGTATTGGACCGTGTACTAGATCAACGGAAACCAAGCGTGTTCATTAATTCATGTCGTGTTTTGCCAGGAAAATCCTTGCATGTAATATATAATTCGTCTCTTGTGAACTAAGCAACATGTGCATTGAACAAAGTAACATCATGTATATATAATTCTTCTCTTGTGAATTAACAAGCCATCCGATGAGAACATTAATGTTAATCATAACAAAGCTACCGCACTACCCTTCTCACCAAAATTTGGTCACTAAGCAAAGAAGGAATGATTGGTAAAGCAATGGGAGACTAATTCACACTTGGAGTGAAGGCAATCGGAGATGGAGGAAGCATGTTGGGAAGTGGGTGGCCACAAGAATAAGTCTGAATGGAAAGAAAGAGATTACTGTTGTACGATGGGTAGTGCAAAAGCATGTACTTCAGCCCTTTCATTGATGAGAAATGCTTCGCACTCTTGCAAGGGAGAATTCTAGTTGGATCAATGCGTCATGATATATATAGTGTTATCAATTTTGTTATGAGTCTAATCTGATTATTTATTATCTAATTTAATTTTTTTATGAACACAAATTATAAGTGAAATGCAAAAATATTCTTACATTAAACATTTCTATTCGTTAATTGGTCTATGTCGTCGCTCACCACTCATGTACCTTGGCGAATGGGAGGGTGAAGTGCATGCGATGAGTCATGCATAACCCGTACGTACAATAAGTTTTTTTCATGATCGAAATAATTGAAGAAAACAATTATAGACTCTAGCTAGCTCGCTAGGGCACTATATATCGGACAACTTTCTTAATCAGGAGAGGGCACAGCATGAAGAGATAAACTATCAACAAGAGTGAGAATATGTGATAAGGGAAATTGAGAGATAAACACCTGATCACCGGTGATTATAATATATGACATGTGGTTATCAGAAGGGATAGTAATTTACTAGCATACTATTATATTGTATTAAGGACTTGTAGTATGAACTTTGATAAATGTTAATTCATTCATGAGTAAATGCTAAGGTCCTAAAGAGGGTGAGTTTTTGATTAATTTGTTGGTAGGTCCAACTGCTGAATTTGGCTCAGATAGGTGACACCCTGGTTAATAAATCTCAGTCCACTTAGAGCGAGTTTAAATGATATAAACACCGCCTAAGAAATGCTACATTGCCATTCTCGAGAAAGGGCTCCTTTTTTATAGCCCAAGTCAAGTGGACAGCTCTCGAGGGTAGTGTCTTCGGAACATGCTAGGTAAGGATATTAACTCACTCATGATAGCTCCATTATGTTGGCAGGACCTAAACACCGGGAACCCAACTCTGTGCCGAAATTAACTTAACTCGGATTCCTTTGCCCGGAGGGGTCTTAATTAGTTCGGTAGGTCGAACCTGCAAGTCCCTAGCTAGCTCGGCCAAAGAGACCTCACCTGAGTCCCTATTGACAACAACATAATAAGTGCCATCAAGACAGAAGGGAGGAGATATATGGAGGTAAGGAGCTGTGGTTTGCCTCATAATTTCCCCCACTATATGAGACTTGAGTCTCTAGGCATATCATCATAACCCAACATCACCATCCGCAAGGAGCTCCCCACGTTCCATTCATACTTGTTGCCACACTCCACATGGATAAAAAAGAGAATTGACACCTATTTAATCACAAGGGTTCTCTCAAAAATTGGTACGAGGATAATGGTGAGATTTTAAAACATTAAATTTACAGAGAATGATCTTGATCAGTCGTCTCCTCCCTTCCTTCATATTTGTTATTCTTAATTAATCATTACTAACTTAGATATTAGAGAATTTACTTTGAGAACCACACTCTCCAAAGCCCTCTGATCTTTTATTTCTTCCTGCAGGACCATCTTAATTGGTGAGTTCGAGTCAACCAACCTTCCCTAATCTCAAGGCCATCCAACGATCTACACTAAAACTCTGGATGGGCCGTCTTCAGGTCCTCTACGTACGCCCTAGTAGTCTTAGATTCAAGCATCCATTTGCGTTCTTATCTTATATATCAAAAGAAAAAGAATTAATGTGCCGGTTATATTTTATATGTGTTGATGTTCGAATGAGAAAATTTTCAGCAAGTATTCTTCTTCTTTTTGAAGAACACCAAGTATTCTTATTCTGATTTTAGCTGTCTAAAGTATTAACGAGATTTTTTCCCCTCTTAGGATCTACCTGTTTGATTTATTGATTTAATACAGAAGATACTAGAATATGATAACATATTATACCTTAGGATCCTCTATCAGCTTATGTAACGACTCCGAGAACTTGATTTTCGTCACCCGCCACCCCGGATTCGAGTACCTGAAGGGTTAGAAGATAAGTCTACCAGGATATGTAAAAAAAGTCAATATCAACTATTGAACTAGAAGCATATGCAGAAGAAGGAAGAAGAGCTAGAGTATGAAGTACGGTTCTAGGTACAAATCCCAACCACACCACAAGTACAAATAAATAGGGGGAAAGATAGAACCTTTATGGGGCATCAGGGATGGACACAGAGATTTTGTTTAGTGGGGTCACATTGAATTATTTTTTAATAGTTATATAATTTTATATATAATATAATATAAATAAATATTTTTAAAATAAAAAGAAATATTTCAATAAAAATGAGATAATTCATTACAATCATTTCTTTTTGTATAAGTGTACTCGACAAGTTTTCATATTCTGAAATACTTCATAATAGATTCCTTACATACATTCTCAAACAAATCTTTCTCAATAAATGTCACTAAACAATCATTCATCCAATCACTACACATCCAGTTCCGCAATTTATTCTTCACATAAGTCATTGCTGAAAATACTCTTTCAACACTTACTGGAAGAACCAATGCTAACTTTATAAGTAAATATATCATCAGATATACAACATGTTTCTTTGTCTCCATCAATTTTCTTTCCCCTTGCCCTTCCACTTTTGGGACAGAATCACAGAGAGTTCGGCGCCTGCGACGAAGGCCGAAGGGGAAGGGAGGACGGAGGAGGGCGGCGATTGGAGATCTGACGAAGACTAGGTTGGTGAGGGGGTGGTCTGCGATGTTTCTCCATTCGCGACGGCAAGGGCGAGGTTGGCGGCATCCATTGTCTGCGACGACGAGGGGAGAGATAACTGCGGAGGTTGCGATGGGCCGACAGAGAGGCCCGCGAGGGGGAAGTCTGTGACTTAGCAGCGTCTGCCGTCTGTGACGGAGAGGGCGACTATGGAGGTCGCGATGGCGATTGGCAAAGATGGAGGGTCGACTACAGAGGGTGTCATGCAAGGTGGTGTGCGACAGTTCGATGAAGAGGTCCGCAACAGCCGACGGCCACGCGAGGTCGGTGACGACTGCCCGTCTGAGGTCCATTGCTAGCGTTGCTGCTTCCTCCTCCCTCACTATAGCAGGGGCGCAGAGACAAACGCGAAAGGTTAGGGTAAAAAAATGAAATTTTTGGGTGTTAGATCATATCACCTCTGAGTGATTTTAGTGGGGTCACCCCTTTATAAAAACCTAAAAAACCTTCAGCTTCAATGGACATTTCAAATCATTATTTTTTCCAATGGGGTCACGTGATCCCACTGGCTTCATGCCGCATCCGTTTATGTGGGGCATACCACGAGGGTGAAGTACACAAGAAATGGGGAACCACTACTAGAAATGGGAACGATGACTAACGCCCCGCCTCCTCTGCTAAGAGCTCACTCTACCATTACTGTGAAGTCTCACCTAGAAAAAGAGAGAGTGAGCTTCTTAATAGAAGTCCAGTAGGGACTACCATTCTCCCACATGCTCTAACATGCAGAATATAATATAATTAATAAATTATGACAATTAATAATATTTTACTCTACCATAGGAAAGTGCGGAAAGGAAGAGCTGGCACTACAAGAAAATGCGCTATTTCCGACGGACAGAATCCGTCGGAAATCCGTCGGTATTCCGTCGGAAAAGGCGCCTTCCGACCGCTTTCCGTCCAAAGCTGGTCGGAAACTTTCCGTCGGAAATACTTGGTCAGAAATTTCCGACGAAATTTACGGATGAAAATTCCGTCGAAATTCGGTCGAAACCTCCGACAGATATAATCCGTCGGTAAAGCCGTTAGTATTTTCCGACGGAATTTTCGACGGTGTTTAGCCGTCGGTAATTTATCAGTTCCGACGGATGCTTATCCGTCGGCCAATCCGTCAGTATTTTCCGACGGGATTACCGACGGTCTTTTCCGTCGGTAATTTATAAGTTCCGACGGATACTTATCCGTCGAAAAATCCGTCGGAAAATACACATATTTTTTTTTAAAATAGGCAAATAAAAATGATTTGTCAACATTGCTACAATATCAAACCTGCTACAATATTCATAAATTTAACAAATACTAACAATCAACATAAAATCATAAAATACAATAAATGTAAATCATATAGAATAATGAATACAAAAATCAACATAGATCTGCTGGATCATCTGTTGTCCCTGCCTCGTCATCGTCTGGAGCTGGATCCTATATTAAAACAAATTAAAATGAGAAATATTAATAATAAATAAAAGACATACAGTATTTTCAAAAATGAAATTTAGAACATGTGATTATTTCTCAAGCTTAATACAATACTATTTTTAGATCCATCATTTTCTTGGGTGTTTTTAGATCCGTCCTTTGAATGCCTAACCCAATCCGGAGATCCAAATTGGATTCCGTCAGTTCCCACACGTCACTTTAACCCACCCGGTCGTGTCGGAGAAAACGGCACGTCGATCGGATCCCTATTTGGGATTTTAGACCACCGGGTTGCGTCTTTTAACCATTTATATATGTTTTGCCGTATTTTTATATCCGTCCTTTGAATGCCCAACCCAATCCGGAGATCCAAATTGGATTCCGTCAGTTTCTACACGTCACTTTAACCCATCCGGTTGTGTCGGAGAAAACGGCACGTCGATCGATCCCTATTTGAGATTTTGGACCCCGGGTTGTGTGTTTTTAAACCTTTTATATATACTTGCCCGTTTTTACATCCGTCCTTTGAATGCCCAACCCAATCCGGAGATCCAAATTGGATTCTGTCAGTTTGTACACGTCACTTTAACCCACCCGGTCGTGTCGGAGAAAACGGCACGTCGATTGGATCCCTATTTGGGATTTTGGACCCCCGGTTGCGTGTTTTAACCATTTATATATGTTGACCGTTGTTTTTAGATCCGTTCTTTGAATGTCCAACCCAATCCGGGGATCCAAATTGGATTCTGTCAGTTTCTACACGTCACTTACCCACCCGGTCGTGTCGGAGAAAACGCACGTCGATCGGATCTCTATTTGAGATTTTGGACCCTGGTTTGTGTGTTTTAAAACCTTTTATATACTTGCCTTGCCTGTTTTTAGATCCGTCATTAATGCCCCACCCAATCCGGGGATCCAAATTGGATTCCGTCAGTTTCTACACGTCATTTTAACCCACCCGGTCGTGTCGGAGAAAACGGCAGGTCGATCGGATCCCTATTTTGGATTTTAGACCCCCGGTTGCGTGTTTTAACCATTTATATCTGTTTGACCGTGTTTTTAGATCCGTCCTTTGAATGCCCAACCCAATCCGGAGATCCAAATTAGATTCCGTTAGTTTCTACACGTCACTTTACCCACCCGGTCGTGTCGGAGAAAACGGCACGTCGATCGGATCCCTATTTGGGATTTTAGACCCCGGTTTTGTGTTTTGACCCTTTATATATACTTGGGTGTTTTTAGATCCGTCATTTCAATGCCCAACCCAATCCGGAGATCCAAATTGGATTCCGTCAGTTCCCACACGTCACTTTAACCCACCCGGTCGTGTCGGAGAAAACGGCACGCCGATCCGATCCCTATTGGGATTTTAGACCCCCGGGTTGTGTGTTTTGACCCTTTATATATACTTGGGTGTTTTTAGATCCGTCATTTCATGCCCAACCCAATTCGGATGGTGTTCAATAATTAACTAGCAGATCGGCTAGGCCAAAAATTAACTCAATTAGGTTTAGTATTCAATGGAGCACAAACCTTGCACAATATTAAGAACTTGAGAGAATTAAAATCTGCTACCAAGGCAGTGTAAGGGCAAGACATATGCTGAAATTATAAGGAAGCCTCCTAATTAGATTAACATGTGCAATTCAAGTTCCGTAAGAAAGGTTATTTTTGTGCAGGCTTATATTTATAAATTAGATGTTTATATGGATAAGAGTACTCTATGATGATATAAACTAGTGGTTGTTTTCCCGAACTATATATTTAGTTGAAAGTACCCCCAACAACTTTCAGAATATTTATTTAATATCTGATTTAAAACTAATTAATTAGGTTGCAATAATAATTAATAGATGTGCTCTTGCCTGTTACAATAAAGTCTTTTGAGGTGGGTTAAGGGGAGAGGGTGGGGGGCCGGGTTAGGGGAGGGGGTGGGGGCCGAGTGGGTGGGGGGGGCTTCACAGGTGGAGGGGGGTGGGGGCCGGGTGGGTTAGGGGAGAGGGTGGGGGGCCGGGTGGGTTAGGGGAGGGGGGCCTTCACAGGGAAGGGGGTGGGGGCCGGTGGGTTAGGGGGAGGGTGGGGGCCGTAGGAGGGGGAAGGGGGCCGCATTTAGGGGAGGGGCCTGGCACGGGGAGGGGGAAGGAAATGGAGGGGAGGGGGGCGCGGACAGGGAGGTGGAGGGGAGACGGGAGGGGCCTGGGACTGGGACGGGGAGGGGGACTGGGACGGGGAGGGGGGAGGGGGACTGGGATGGGGAGGGGGAAGGAAATGGAGGGGGTGAGGGGGGAGCGACAGGGGAGGGGGCCGCGACAGGATGTGGAGGGGACGGGGAGGGGGACTGGGATGGGGAGACGAGAGGCACTACAAAAGAAAATGCGCTATTTCCGACGGACTGAATCCGTCGGAAATCCGTCGGAAAAGGAGCTTTCCGACCGCTTTCCGTCCAAGCTCGTCGGAAACTTTCCGTCGGAAATACTTGTCAGCAATTTCCGACGGATGACAATTCCGTCGGAATTCGGTCGAAGCCTCTGACAGATATAATCCGATGGTAAGGCCGTCAGTATTTTCCGACGGAATTGCCGACGGTGTTTAGCCGTCGGTAATTTATCCTTTCCGACGGATACGTATACGTCGTAAACCGTCAGTATTTTCCGACGGAATTACCGACGATATTTAGCCGTCGGTAATTTATCCTTTCCGACGGATACATATCCGTCGGCCATCCGTCAGTACTTTCCGAAGCTATTACCGACAGTATTTTTCCGTCGGTATTTATACATTCCGACGGATACTAATCCGTCGGAAAATTCGTCAGAAAATACACAATTTTTTTTTTAATAGGCAATAAAAATGATTTGTCAACATGCTACAATGTCAAACTTGCTACAATATTCATAAATTTAACAAATACTAACAATCAACATAAAATGAAAAATACAATAAATATAAAATCATATAGAATAATGAATACAAAAATCAACAAAGATCTGCTGGATCGCTGCTGTCCCTGCCTCGTCATCGTCTGGAGCTGGATCCTATATTAAAACAAATTAAATGAGAAACATTAATAATAAATAAAAGACATACAATATTTTCAAAATAAAATTTAAAACATGTGATTATTTCTCAAGCTTAATACAATACTATTTTTAGATCCATCATTTTCCCCTTTTTTGGTGTTTTTTAGATCCGTCCTTTGAATGCCCAACCCAATCCGAGATCCAAATTGGATCCGTTAGTTCCCACACGTCACTTTAACCCACCCCCCGTCGTGTCGGAGAAAACGGCACGTCGATCGGATCCCTATTTGGGATTTTAGACCCCCGGGTTGTGTCTTTTAACCATTTATATGCTTGGCCGTATTTTTAGATCCGTCCTTTGAATGCCCAACCCAATCCGGGGATCCAAATTGGATTCCGTCAGTTTCTACACGTCACTTTAACCCACCCAGTCGTGTCGGAGAAAACGGCACGTCGATTGGATCCCTATTTGGGATTTTGGACCCCCGCTTTGGTTGTTTAACCTTTTATATATACTTGCTTGTTTTTAGATCCGTCAATTGAATGCCCAACCCAATCCGGGGATCCAAATTGGATTCTGTCAGTTTCTACACGTCACTTTAACCCCCCGGTCGTGTCGGAGAAAACGGCACGTCGATCCGATCCCTATTTGGGATTTTGGACCCCCGGGTTGCGTGTTTAAACACATTATATATGGTTGACAGTATTTTTAGATCTGTCCTTTGAATGTCCAACCCAATCCGGGGATCCAAATTAGATTCCGTTAGTTTCTACACGTCACTTTAACCCACCCGGTCGTGTCAGAGAAAACGGCACGTCGATTGGATCCCTATTTGGGATTTTGGACCCCCGGGTTGCGTGTTTTAACCATTTATATATGGTTGACCGTGTTTTTAGATCCGTACATTGAATGTCCAACCCAATCCGGGGATCCAAATTGGATTCCGTCAGTTTCTACACGTCACTTTAACCCACCCGGCTCGTGTCGGAGAAAACGGCACGTCGATTGGATCCCTATTTGGGATTTTGGACCCCCGGGTTGCGTGTTTTAACCATTTATATATGGTTGACCGTATTTTTAGATCCGTCCTTTGAATGTCCAACCCAATCCGGGGATCCAAATTGGATTCCATCAGTTTCTCACACGTCACTTTAACCCATTCGATTCGTGTCGTCGGAGAAAACGGCACGTCGATGGATCCCTATTTGGATTTTGGACCCCCGGGTTACGTGTTTTAACCATTTATATATGGTTGACCGTGGTTTTAGATTTTAGATCCGTCCTTTGAATGCCCAACCCAATTCGGGGATCCAAATTGGATTCCGTCAGTTTCTACACACGTCACTTTAACCCACCTGGTCGTGTCGGAGAAAACGGCACGTCGATTGGATCCCTATTTGGGATTTTGGACCCCCGGGTTGTGTGTTTTAACCTTATATATATACTTACCTATTTTTAGATCTGTCAATTGAATGCCCAACCCAATCCAAGGATCCAATTGATTCCCGTCAGTTTCTACACATCACTTTAACCCACCCGTCGTGTCAGAGAAGAAATGACACGTCGATTGGATCCCTATTTGGGATTTTATACCCCCGGTTTGTGTTTTTTGACCGTTTATATATACTTGGGTGTTTTTTTAGATCCGTCATTTGAATGTCCAACCCAATCCGGGGATCCAAATTAGATTCCGTCAGTTTCTAACACATCACTTTAACCCAGGGTCGTGTCGGAGAAAACGACATGTCGATTGGATCCCTATTTGGGATTTTGGACCCCCGGTTGTGTGTTTTAACCTTTTATTATATACTTACCTGTTTTTAGATCCGTCAATTGAATGCCCAACCCAATCCGGGGATCCAAATTGGATTCCGTCAGTTTCTACACGTCACTTTAAACCCACCCGATAGTGTCGGAGAAAACAACATGTCGATTGGATCCCTATTTGGATTTTAGACCCCCGGTTGTGTGTTTTTTGACCCTTTATATACTTGGGTGTTTTTTAGATCCGTCACTTGAATGTCCAACCCAATTCGGGGATCCAAATTGGATTCCGTCAGTTTCTACACGCCACTTTAACCCACCCGGTCGTGTCGGAGAAAACGGCACGTCGATTGGATCCCTATTTGGGATTTTGGACCCCCGGGTTGTGTGTTTTAACCTTTTATAATACTTACCTGTTTTTAGATCCGTCAATTGAATACCCAACCCAATCCGGGGATCCAAATTGGATTCCGTCAGTTTCTACACGTCACTTTAACCCCCCCGTCGTCGTGTCGGAGAAAACGGCACGCCTCGATCCGATCCATATTTGGGATTTTGGACCCCCCAAGTTGCGTGTTTTAACCATTTATATATGGTTGACCGTGTTTTTTTAGATCCGTCCTTTGAATGTCCAACCCAATCCGGGGATCCAAATTGGATTCTGTCAGTTTCTACACGTCACTTTAACCCACCCGGTCGTGTCGGAGAAAACGGCACGTTGATTGGATCCCTATTTGGGATTTTGGACCCCCGGGTTGTGTGTTTTAACCTTTTATATATACTTTCTGTTTTTTAGATCCGTCAATTGAATGCCCAACCCAATCCGGGGATCCAAATTGGATTCCGTCAGTTTCTACACGTCAATTTAATCCACCCGGTCGTGTCGGAGAAAACGACACGTCGATTGGATCCCTATTTAGGATTTTAGACCCCCGGGTTGTGTGTTTTGACCCTTTATATATACTTGGGTGTTTTTTAGATCCGTCATTTGAATGTCCAACCCAATCCGGGGATCCAAATAGGATTCCGTCAGTTTCTACACGTCACTTTAACCCACCCGGTCGTGTCGGAGAAAACGGCACGTCGATTGGATCCCTATTTGGGATTTTGGACCCCCGGGTTGTGTTTTTAACCTTTTATATATACTTACCTGTTTTTAGATCCGTCAATTGAATGCCCACCACCCATCCGGGGATCCAAATTGGATTCCGTCAGTTTCTACACGTCACTTTAACCCACCCGGTCGTGTCGGAGAAAACGGCACGCCGATCCGATCCCTATTTGGGATTTTGAACCCCCGGGTTGCGTGTTTTAACCATTTATATATGGTTGACCGTGTTTTTAGATCCGTCCTTTGAATGTCCAACCCAATCCGGGGATCCAAATTGGATTCCGTCAGTTTCTACACGTCACTTTAACCCACCCGTCGTGTCGGAGAAAACGGCACGTCGATTGGATCCCTATTTGGGATTTTGGACCCCCGAGTTTGTGTTTTAAACTTTTATATATACTTGTCTGTTTTTAGATCCGTCAATTGAATGCCCAACCCAATCCGGGGATCCAAATTGGATTCTGTCAGTTTCTACACGTCACTTTAACCCACCCGGTCGTGTCGGAGAAAACGCACGTCGATTGGATCCCTATTTGGGATTTTAGACCCCTGGGTTTGTGTGTTTTGACCCTTTATATATACTTGGCTGTTTTTTAGATCCGTCATTTGAATGCTCAACCCAATCTGGAGATTCAAATTGGATTCCGTCAGTTCCCACACGTCACTTTAACCCACCCGGTTGTGTCGGAGAAAACGACATGCCGATCCGATCCCTATTTGGGATTTTGGACCCCCGGGTTGTGTGTTTTGACGCTTTATATATACTTGGGTGTTTTTTTAGATCCGTCAATTGAACGCCCGACCCAATCCTAAGTATATGAAATTAATACTAATACTGACCTGAGCTGCTGGCTGTGTGGGGCGTACTCCCTGCATTATTGACATGAACTGCTGAACCATATCGTTGAACTGCGTCTGTAGCTGTACCCGCTGCGTCTCTATCTGTACCTGCTGCGCCTGTAGCTGTACCCCCCTGCGTCTGTAGCTCTTCCCGCTGCATCTGTAGCTCTCTACGTACGTCTCCTCCCGAATGATGCCTCTAATGTCCTCTACACCACTGACAGGTAGCGCAGAAGATGAACTCGCGTGTGCCGGAGAAGCGATCGAACTGGCATATGAGGACAACACTCGATGAGTATCCAGGTTTGTCCCCAAAGCCGTACACTCGACCCTTCCTCGTCACTCCCGCTGGCCTCGACCCAAGCGTCCGCATCCAAATCTGGCTGGGGAGTGCCCTCTGTGTAGCGCTCCGCCATCGTCCTGTCGTACGTCTCCTGTAAAATAATTTAAAATTAATTATTGAAAACAAATTACTTTAATATCATAATTGAATTCATAATTTAAAACTTGACTTACAGCAATCGTGCGGGCACTCTCGGTAACATAGTCATCCGTCCCCTTCTGCTTATGAGTCCGGTCAAATAACTCGCGGAAAGTAGGGGCACGCTCCAGGTCGTGATGCTTAAAATTCACAAAATTAGTTACTTTCACAATAATAATCCATATGTATATATGAATCAAACAATAAAATACTTACCAATTTTTTACTGTGGGTCGCATAAGATACAGATCCATTAGTATGCACATTCTTCTCCGGTTGAGTTGCTCTATTGCGTATTGCCGCCTGTGAACCGTTGCTGCCATGGTCCAGCAGCCCAACGCGCGCAAAGGGACTCCCATAGTCCATCCGCAGCCAAACAGGCCGTAATCCACCCAAGCCATAGGATCCCGGTTGCCTGTGGTCTTCATTGCCTTGTCCCGTGCCTCCCACATCGACTTTCTTAAATTCTGGGCCGTAATCTCCCAACGGCTCGAGCCCGAGGGAGATCCTCGGGTCTCGTGAACGCGAACCTCCGCTGTAAAGAAATAAAATTAATCAACGTTCTGCAATAAACAAATTAATAATAATGAATAAATGACTTCAACTCTTCTAAAAAATAAAAATACCGTAAACATGTCAATAATAAATCCCGGACTGGCACCGGGAAGTCTCTCCATGCATCCACTGGTCCTGGAATATGTGCGTGACCAGCGTCGTAATATAGTGGGAAGCAGGACTGGGATCTATCTTCCCCCTGCAATTCCACATTAATTTTCTACATGAAATGTATATCCTAAATAACAAATACAGTAACACTGATGATGAACTTTACCCTGAGATCCAGCATGGTTGTCGTCCTGGTAGCTGAGGCCCCTCCTCAGCTGTTGGATGCTGGCTCTCCACCTCTGTTGAAACAATTTAGTACACTTTTATGTATAAATTGCAAGAGACCAAACATACTAATCTATTGAAACATATGTTTACCTTGTGGTGAGGAAGAAGACGAAGTGGCGTGGACGGGAGGCAGTCCCTACAAATTTCATACACATTAGAAATTATGAATTTCAAATAAACAGAATATAGAAATTTACCTGTCGCTGGGACGACGGGCGTGGACGGAGAGGCAGTCCCTGCAAAATTTCATACACATAGAAATTATGAATTTCAAATAACACAATGTAGAAATTACTTGTCGCTGGGACGACGGGCGTGGACGGGGAGCAGTCCCTGCAAAATTTCATACACATTAGAAATTATGAATTTCAATAAACCACAATATAGAAATTTACCTGTCGCTGGGAAGACGGGCGTGGACGGGAGGCAGTCCCTGTAAAATTGTATGTACGTTAGTTCTCGTGAAATCAATATAAACAATAATACCCATATGGTTTTTTGTGTACATATGCATATACCTGTCGCGGACCTGGAGGCAGATGTTGACGGGGAGGCAGTCCCTCTGCCAACGGACGTGGCAACCGTCTGACTGCGTCCTCCCCACGTACCATATCTCTATTGATACAAATAAAGATATAGCAAGTCATCAGCACTCAATTTGAAGTAGCATTTATTATGAACATGTTAATTAACAACACACAATTTCTTACAAAATATGCAGTATATTATCTATATTCATCATCAGATGCTGAAGACATGTTTAATTCAGCATCATCTTCATCATCATCTTGGAATTCATCCTCATCATCTTTGGAGTCTTCCTCCACATCAGACTCCACCTCCCGCTCAGCGACATTTGGGTCAACTTCTTCTTGTTCGTTATCCTTATGTAAGCAAATTGTTTCATTATATCATGAACATTGTACTGCGTAGAAGCTGTCAACTCTCGTGCGTCACTCCGATCTGATTGGAAAAGTTGTCATTAACACCTTCGAGCTCATCATCAGTCGGGAGAAGTTCATACTCAGGAATAGTCTTGATTTCACTCTACATACAACCCACCAATCTCTTAATTTGAGGGATGTATAATTTGAATAATAAACTTGTTGGGCTTGTGCCGCCAAGATGAATGGCTCATATGTACTCAATTTGGACTTATGCTTCACATCGATTAATCCATATGTTGTGTCATGACGAATAGATGTCAGGTCAAACCAATGACACTTGAACAGAAATACATTGTTGTCTTGTCCCAAAAATTGCAGTTCATGACTTCTTCGAGAATGCCATAATAGTCAATTTCATTTTCATTGTAGGCACTTCCCTTCACACATACGCCGCTGTTCATCGTAGACTTATTCCGTCCATAATCCTCTGTGAAATCTGTATCCATTCACAATGTAGCCTGGATAGACACGTACAATCTTCGAGGGGCCAAAACTAATCTGTTGTACTCTTGAATCGGGAATGAAGCCTTGTTCAACCTATTATGAGATAAATAGACAAACATTGAATAAATGACTTCAACTCAGTCTGCATAAAAACATAACACTTATGTTTTGGAATAATTAGACACATACTCGAGATCTTAA
Organism: Colocasia esculenta; assembly: GCA_014218235.1. Taxonomy (NCBI): domain Eukaryota; kingdom Viridiplantae; phylum Streptophyta; class Magnoliopsida; order Alismatales; family Araceae; genus Colocasia; species Colocasia esculenta. Next base: position 15,751,005 of record CM024758.1, on the reverse strand, counting down.
CCAAGTAGGAAAAGACTTCTCCCGTTCCTTTTCAACCTGCACGTCAGTTAGACGTGGATTCCATCGCAATATGACCGATTCAAACTCTCTGCAATGTAATATCACATAGCCGTTAGGTTCTGCAGCAATGCACGCAATGATGACGATAGCGTGGAGAGCTTACTGATGTAGGTTCTAGTTCTTCGCAATTCATGAACACGTAGATCTCTGCAGCTACCACTCTTTGTCTTGGAGTGCGCGAGTAGATGAAGATCCAACGAACGCCAGTTCATATTTCCGTGTCAAAGTACATCGAACAGAATTCGATATCTCCTCAATGAGGTACGCCTGAGTAATGGAGCGCTCAACTTGTGCTTTGTTGCGGACTTTCATCTTAAGATCGTGCATGCACCTACGACAATAATTCAAATGCATACATAAGTAATATAAAGATCGTCGTAATGGCAATAAATTGAGATGTAGAAATATACCTCTCAAACGGATACATCCATCGAAATTGTACTGGTCCTCCGACCCTTGCCTCATATGGTAAATGGATGATCAGGTGCTCCATTGAATCAAAGAATGCTGGAGGAAATATCTTCTCTAATTTGTAGACTGTCTGAATTATATTTTGCTCCATATTTTTGCAAGTCATGAATTTTGAGTTCTGATGCAGATAAATCCTGAAGAATTGACTCAGCTCAGTCATTGCTCCCCATATTTGTTTCGGCAACAACTCACAAAAAGCAAGAGGCATCAGTCTTTGCATGAAAACTGGCATCATGACTCTTTATTCCGTATATTTTTCCCTCGTTCACATTTACACAACGCGCAATATTCGAGACATATCCATCCGGAAATCTCAATTGCTTTAACCATTGCAACACTTCCTTAATTTGTCTGGCCCCAAGCACATATGCAGCTTTAGGTTGCACCACATTTCCTTGAACATGCTGTAGCTCTAGTTCTGGACATTTGCAAAGTACTTTCAAATCAAACGTGCCTTGACGTTATCCTTCGTTTTGCCTTTGACGTCCATAACTGTGTTGAACACATTATCAAAAACATTCTTCTCTATAATGCATGACGTCTAGGTTATGACGTATCAAAAGTGTTGACCAATAAGGCAATCCCAAAAAATGCTTTGCTTCACCCAATTGTGATCCTTCCCAAAGCCAGGGATTTGTCGGGTACTACCAGCCAGTTGTGTTACAGTCGGTAAGTTCTGGACCCACATCGCCATGTTTCCACCAGACACCCTTTCCATATCTACCTCCTCCATCACAGTTGTATTTTATAAAAGAATCATTTTGCTTTCGGAAGGATGGTCCTGGGTAGAAACCGCCGATGACAATCGAACCAACAAGATTTTCCCCCAGATTTCAACACAAATGATTTAGAATCCTCCATGCAATAAGGACATGCCAACCTCCCATGTGTGCTCCACCATAACATGCCGTAGGCTGGAAAGTCACTTATTGTCCACATTAATGCAGCCTTCAGATTGAAATTCTGTTTTCTGGATGCATCATAAGACTGCACACCATCTGACCATAACATTTTCATCTCATCAATCAACGGTCTGAGATATATGTCTATATTCTTTCCTGGACTTTTTGGACCCAGAATCAGCAATGAAAGGAACAGATTCTCACGCTTCATGCACATGCCTGGCGGAAGGTTATACGGTGTTAGGATACTGGCCAACATGAGTAGATGCCACCGAGCCTCCGAAAGGATTGAAACCATCTGTGCATAAACCAAGCCGTACGTTGCGTGGATCCCTTGAGAAGTAAGGATTATGGCTAAAATGAGCCCAAGCTTCACCATCGGCAGGATGACTCATTTCACCTTCGTCGTGACGGACTCTTTCTGCATGCCATGTCATATGTCCAGCTGTCCTCGAGGACATGAACATCGCTGCAATCTGGTTGTGATAGGAAAGTACCGCAATGACTTATACGGAACATCCTTATGCTTTGAATTGAACCCTCTCTCTTGGGCTTGAACCTATCATGCTTACAATACAGCATGATGTCTTATCTGCATCCTCTTTGTAGTACAGCATACAGTGATTCGGATATGCATCAATTTTCATAAAACCAAGCCCCAAATCATTCACCATCTCTTCTTTCGCACGGTAAAAGTCAGCAAGTAACCTCTCTTATTGAGGAAGCATGCTCTCTTGACCAGTAAGAAGCCGGTCAAAACACTCTCGCTCATATAAATTCAGATTTCAAATTCAATATCTGCGACACTGCAGACAACCGTGTAGCTTCTCACAACCATCCCATAATGGCTCATCAGCACTCTCGAAGTAACTGATAAAATCTCTGAGCTGTATCATTCGGTCACCCTTCTTCATTTGTTTGATCTTCATGAATATTGAACTCCGGACCAGCCATCGACAACCATGTCTACGTACGTACTTGTGGAGGCAAAGTAATTAGCTAGTGCAAACAACTGAATATTCAACTCACCATGACACGACCATAACTCATAATGGCCAACAACATCCTCTCGTATACAGATGATGCTGCACATCCCATGTCGATATCCACTTTCTGTTCTTACAAGCAAGCCAACACGGACATCGAATGTTACCCATCGATCAACTGCTACTGATGAATTACTCAATGCAACTGAATAACTGTCAACTCCGTCTTTAAACTCCTCGTCACAACTCCATTCACTATTCCACGGTACATCCATGACCGATCTCATAAGACATTTTTCCTACAGATTAAATGTCATGTCTCGAGTTAAAATCCAACACACCCTCACATCATTCAAGTACCATACATACGTTATATGGAGAGTCCAGAGCTAATGGGTGAAATAAAGCGTTGACGTAAGATAAATGAAGAGTAAACATACAGAATATCAAATAAATTTGAGCACTATATAAATATATACTAATGGTATTGAACATTAAAAACAACACAAACCGTGATGTCTTCATATTAGGCCACCACTACTTGATCGGCTCTTATTCCCAGCTTCTCAGTAGATTTCCTAGGGAGTGAACTAACCACTGATATCCCTAAATATTTGCCAAATACATCTCTTCATACATAATGGGAAGACATAACTTTGAGAATCAAGTTCTTTGACACAATTATTTTTCACAAATTTACACCAGTCTTTTCAATAAACATGTACATAGTACACACCAACTGCGTCGTAAGATTACAGAATATCACACTCCTTTTTCATTTGAACAATAACAGATAATCCACTTTATTTTCTAAACTTTGTCTTTCTTCTTTCCCGAATAATCTTTATGATTTTTGTCATCTTCTCTTTCACCAAAAGTAAACCATCATGCAATCTTCGAATATCGAGCGGAAATATTTTACTTTCAAACAAACAGTACTTTGATACGTTGGACATTTGTTCTTCTTTGAGTCTAATTTCCAATCGCAAACTCTCATCACTAATTACAAAAAAAAAATTTATAACATTTTATTCATGAGTAATTTAAAATATGAAAAAAATTAATCATATATGTAAATATGAAAAATCTCTCAAATGGCTACAAATACAAACGATGTTGAATGATTAACTTGCAGTGTGAAATTGTGAAAGTAACAATATGTTTACAAAGAAAGTCATTGCATTGTTTATTTTCATGTCAAGCGTAAAAAATAACAGCGAGCAAGATAAATAAAAATAACTTAATTTACCAAAAGCTTTGAATATAAGCAATTAGGAGAAGGAACTTGTAGGGGAAGGGGGGCGCCAGGATGGGAAGGGGGTGCTGGGACGGGGACTGGGAGGGGGGGCATTTGTACTCGACAATTTACTCTTATCCTTCTTCTGGCGTCTTGTATGTATATATATATATGAAGCAATTAATTCTTATATATATAATCCCTAAATTTTTATCTCATCGCCTACACCCCATATTAACTATATTTCCTTATATATAATGTTATTTTACTAGATCTATCCATGATAATTAAATGGATGTTGAAAACGGACTAACCTGCCCCTCCCTTTAAAATCCCACCAAGCATAATGTAGAGAAATGCTGGTTATTTGGGCCCCTGGTAACCCAACTGAGCTGGATCGACCGTGCGGCCGATCCACGTCAGCCAACTACTCGCGGGCGCCCGAGTAACTAACACTTCTCTAATGGATAATGTTATTTCTTTGGCAAATTTTTCCCCTTCTTTGGTGTTGGTTGGATGTTTACATCTAAGTTCTTGTGAAATATTGTTGCATTCTAACATCTAGCTAATCTGAGAGATAGGTGATAAGTGCAGATTTTAACGACATATATGAGGATACGTTAATTTCCAAGAGATAGGTGATTAATTTCTCTATTGGATAAATCTTTCATTCAAAATCTAAAATTTACACATTTTCAGAAAAAAAAAATGTATAATTTTACGCGATGATACATAGTTTACGTAAAATCTCAACTATACGCTGCATTTTTCTATAAATATCCACTTTGTAGTACAAAATTATAATAAGTTTATACTTATTTTTTTGAAACAATGGACAGCATTTTATCTATTTTTTGTCATTTAACTCTTGTAAATTAGCATAATTATGAGAATATAATATAAGTAAAATTGTCTATGGCTTTCAATGTAGTCATTTCATACAATATCAACATGTGTATCTAAAGCAAAGTAAAAATTCTTCTTTCATTATTACAAGCAATTTGCATCTTTCATATATGCAACAAAGTAATCTCCTTAAATTTAA
>CM024758.1:15684162-15746204 GCA_014218235.1 Colocasia esculenta | reverse complement strand
ACAAAATTTACGTGAATTTTCTGACACAAATATATGAAGCATAGAAAATACAGAAAATTCAAAGATAATGCATACCATGCATACTCTCCCCCTTTTTGTCACAAACCAAAAAGGAAGGTTCTTACCATTGCATTCTCTCCCATTTGTGAAAGAAATTCTTACCATTGAGGGGTTCAACAATGATTGACATAAATGAATAACTCCCCCTTAGTCTATGCTCCCCCTGAATGAGAGACTCCACCTGAATGAACTTGTAAATAATTGTTAGTAATAAAGACTAATTCAATTTTTGTGACTACTCCTTCTTCAGATGTGATTTGAATGAAGAGTCTGCAGTCACTCCTGCCTTGAGCATCCTTGGTTTTTGATGCTCCAGGCTAACCTGTAAATAAATACTCAGTAGTAGGTACCCAAATCTTTTTGGGTCCTTGATGGTTAGATGCATAAAAGTATCCTTTCGGATCCATACTAGGTGCCTTGTTGTGCAGGTGTTTACTGTGTGTTCTAATTTATTGCAATGAGAACAACAATGAATGTAATCTATTTTGCAGTTCTTATTATTTTTATGATGTCTGTTTAGAATACAATTTTTGGAAACTTTTTCTTTTACATGGGTCTTTTTCTGGGGCATCTTGTTTCTTTTACAAATTTTGGTAGTGGATATTTTTCTGGAATCATGACTTGTTTTCCTTTTTCCGGAGGTATGTATCCAAGCCCTTGTTTGTTATTCCATATTTTGATCCTCTTAAGCATAGAGCTAGAGATGTTTTTCCTTGAGTTAATTTCTTAACTGATTCTTTTAAATATAGATTTTCTTCAGTTAGAGTTTTTAATTTTTCTTCTAACTCTAACTTCTCATTATTCTTACTTTTCAAATCTTCATTTAAAAGATGATTATTATTTTTACTTACCTTTAGTTGTTTTTCCAATTGTTCCATTTCTGATTTCAGATCAGAATTAGTATTTTCCAAGCAAGTAGTGTTGTTTTTCAGATTTTTTAATTCTTTTACAACACCCTTGTGTTTTTCATATAGTTCATTAAAGACTTCTTCTAAGTCTTCAGACTCTGATCCTGAATCAATGCATGAATAAAAAAATGGGTCAGAATGTACCTCATCTAGTCCTACCATGAGGGCTAGATTTACTTGCTCTTTCTCTGAACTTGAGCTTGATGAGTCTGAGCTTGTGTCTTCTTCATTTTCCCAAGCAGCCGCCATGGCTTTTCTTTTGAACTTATTGTGCTGCTTCTTGGACTTCTTGGTTTGACCAGTCTTCTTGAGTCTTGGACAGTCTAGTCTTAGATGTCCAGGTTTTCTGCATTCATAGCAGACTGGTTCATTTACCTTTTTCTCTTTCCTTTGGATCCTTCTTGATCCATTTTTCTTCTTCTTTAAAATCTTCTGAAGTTTGGACAGTACTTCATCAACATCACTGTCTTCAGATCCTACAATTTTTAAGCTAGAAGAAGAAGAAGTGGAGGGAGCAGCTACCACTTTAAGAGCATTAGTACATTTCTTCTTAGATGAGCTTTCAAATAGTCGCTCCATGTTAATTTCATGTGCCATGAAGGAACCTATTAAGTTATCAATAGAGAGTTTGGTTAAGTCATGGGCTTCTTCAATAGCTGTGACCTTAGGGGTCCATGAAATAGTTAAGGACATAAGTATCTTTCTAACATTTCTTCATCAGAAAGATTTTTACCAGAGAGCTTAGACCAACTACTATACTTGAAAATCTATTATACATTTGAGTGATATTTTCGTTTGGAAGCATTTTAAATTGCTCATATTGTGAGACAAGAATATCTATCCTAGTTTGTTTTACTTTATCTGTTCCTTCATAAGTTATTTACAGTTTGTCCCAAATTTCTTTAGCAGATTTGCATGCAGATACTCTACTAAATTTCTTTTTAGATAAAACACAACATAAATAATTTTTTGCTTTAAAATTTAGAGATAGTTTATTTGTATCAGCAGGTGTAATGGCAGTAGTGCCTTCAATGGGACAATAATAAAGTCACCTACCTCAATTACCTGCCACAGATCAAAGTCTGTGCCTCGAATGAAGTATTCCATTCTCATCTTCCTATTTGGTAGTCCTCTCCATCAAGAATGGAGGTCTGGTGACTGATTGTCCTTCAGCATATCCTTGAGCTGCCATGGATCTTTGCTCTAAGATCGTTGGATCTTCTTTGAATGATCAGAGACCCGCTCTAATACCACTTGTTGGCCCTTTCGGTATGGCAGCAAGCTAGCCTAGAGGGGGGGTGAATAGGTTTTTCTGAAATCTGAAATCAAAATGAACACTTAAAAGTTTGGTTAGTGTTAGTGTGATGAAGAGTGGCAGTGCGGAAGCAAAAGAACAATCACACAAAGGACACAGGAGATTTATCCTGGTTCGGCCCTTCCTACATGGAAGTCCTACGTCCAGTCCCCAAGCAACCTCTTGGGATTTCACTAACCAAGGGTACAGTCCCCCTCAAGGACACTACAACACCCAACACCCCAGCTGGTCTCTTCTCTTTTTCCCCGGCAAGAAGGCAGCCCACTTATTTCTAGGCTCAGAAGCAACCTACTGGTACAAACCCCAGTGCGGTTCTGCTAGACACAAACCCCTAGCTGGGTTACACACTGTATACAGTCCTACAGCTGGACATAAATCTTTCTAGAAAAGAAAGATCAGACTGAGAGCTATTACAAGATGAACACTCTGGACTTAGCTCACAGTCACAGACTCTCCCCCAAGATTACAATGAGCACGGGGAGAAATGAAGAGAGAAGAAAGGAGCTTGAAAGCTCGAATGCTTCAAATGCTTGAACACTTCTTCTTGGGCTCAGGCTCTTTCTCTCTTTTCCTTTGAGTGTATTTGGAGTTCAGGTTCCTCACTGGTGTACACTCCTTCAAAGATCTTCAGGAAAGCTCTCTTCTTTTTTTAGCCGTGCTTCATTATTTATATGAGCGGCTTTTGAATAGATCCGTTGAAGAGATCCGTTGGAGTTCTAACCGTTGCTCATCTCCTCTTCATTTGTCTTAATCAGACTTTCGTGGTCTTCGAGTCTGTAAGCATAGAAGAGAGTGTTAGCATAAAAGAGTGTTTATGTAAACTGTGCATACCACTGTGTTTTTTTAACATGCTGAAAATAGTAGTTCATATCTTTTTGACAAGACTCTGAAATATGCATGCAGCTTTTTCTGTCAGAAGATATTTTGACTTTTCATTAGGCGCTAAACATATTTGAATATTTAGGCAATCTGTTGTTTGAACAAAATCCTTGAATAAATCGTTGTGTGCTACTAGTAAATCGTTATGATACTTAATGAATCGTTACAGTGATCAAAGAAATCGATGTGAGGAACAAATCGTTGTTCTCTCCAAAGAAATCGATGTGATCACTTATGAAATCGTTATGCAAACAATCGTTATGATCAATAAAGAAATCGATCTGATTACTTATGAAATCGTTATGCAAGCAAATCGTTATGATCAATAAAGAATCGATCTGATCACTTATGAAATCGTTATGCAAGCAAATCGTTATGAAGGGCAAATCGATGTGAGGGCATAATCGTTGCGCTCACTTATCAAATCGTTATAAGCCCTAAACGAATCGTTATGGAGCTTTATTCAATTAAAATCAAATCGTTGTAGTGCTTATAAATTTGATCAGAACAAATCGTTGTAGCGCTTATTAAATGATCAGAACAAATCGTTGTAGCGCTTATAATTTGGCACTTAATATGAATCGATGTATATGGATTAAACATCGATTTATCATTTTAGTGCGCCAAATTGCATCAATGGGAGACTTAGCATTTTGCTATGAGATTGATGCGACACAGATGAAACAAAATATCAATAACTTTTAATCATCAAAGATATACTTGAAATCACCATAAGTTTTGTTATCACCAAAATACAAGGACAAACAAGAGTGGTCAACACTTCCTAGATAGCATAGCTTCTTCATCTTCAGTGTCTTCACTAGTGGCTTCATCTTCAGATTTTTCCTCAGAGCTGCCTTCTGCTGCTTTAAGGGCATTTGTGTGCTTCTTCCTATTAGATGATTCTCCTAACCTCTCCATGTTTATCTCATGGGCCATGAGGGACCCAATGAGCTTTTCCAATGACATCCTTTTCAAGTCATGGCTTCTTCTATGGTGTTACCTTGGTGAGTCTAAGAAGATGGTAGAGATCTAAGAATTTTTCTTACCATGTCTCCCATCTCATACCTTTTTCCTAATCCTGCTAACCCGTGGTGATGTCTGGTAAATCTGCTGAATATCTGTGTAATGGTTTCTCTGACTGCATTTGGAATCTCTCGTATTGTGTTACCAGAATGTCTATTCTGGTTTCTTTCACTTTATCGTTGCCTTCATAAGTGATTCTTAACTTCTCCCACATCTCCATTGCTGATTTGCAGGCTGAAACTCGGTTACATTCTTTCTTTCTAAGTGCACAGCATAATATGCTCTTAGCTTTGCAGTTGAGAAAAATATTCTTTCTATCATCTTCTGTCCATTTTTCCTTTTCGTTGGTGACTAGAAGGTCTCCTTCTTCTACAATTGACCAGATTGAAAGTCGAAGCGTTGTAGGAAGTATTCCATTCTTGTTTTCCAATATGTGTATTTTCTTCCATCGAATAGAGGTGGCATGTTGATGACTGGCCTTCGGAGTGACCTTGGGCTGCCATTTGATCTTTCTCTTTAGATCGTTGGATCTTCTTCTTTGTCGAAGAGACTCGCTCTGATACCACTTGTTGCCCAATAGCAAGCCCAGAGGGGGGGTGAATGGGATTCTTAAAAATATTAAGAACTTTCAACCTATTCACAAAAAGTCACACAAAACACACTTAGCAGATTGTTAGTGTTGGTGAAGGAAAAATCAGACACACAAAGGCAATCACACGACACAGAGAATATCCTGGTTCGGATCTCTCTCCTTAGGAGTCCTACGTCCAGTCCCTGAGCAATATCTCAAGATTTCACTAGCAAGGGTACAGTCCCCCTTAAGGACACTACAACACCCAGCACCCCAGCTGGTCTTCCTTCAACCGAAGGGAACAACACCCTGGATACCCCACCAAGTCTTCCTTCACAACCGAAGGGAACAACACCCTGGATACCCCACCAGGTCTTCCTTCACAACCGAAGGGAACAACACAAGGAATGTGTCAAAGAGATGAAGCCCCTAGATCAAGCTTATATAATGCTAGATCTGAAGCTAATTGAGAGGAAGATCTACAGTGAGGGACACTCTCAGTTTTCAAATGCTCTCAAGACTAACACACTGAATGCAGAGAGCTAAGAGCTTGAACAGAAGGGAGTGAGGCTTGCTCTTCAGAATACTCGCAGAAAGCTTGTGAAAGATTTTTCGTTTTGAAACTCTGGATCATTTCTTCTGGAGCTTCAATCTCTATATATATCTTCTATTTGAAAATTTGAACGTTGAAGTGCTCGTTGTCTCTAAGCTTTTGTTTACGTTAGACTGCATGGTCCTGTAGAGCTTCCCGTTCAACGGTCTTCATGCACGCACAGAGATAAGATCTTCTGAAGTATCCTTTGGCTTCTATTTTGTCCAACGTTGTATGACGAATGTTGTCAGAGACCTGCACACGTTAGATGCTAAACAATAGACAGCTAGACTGTCTCTTGTTGTCAGTCAACGTTAGATTGATTTATACAAATATAGAAGTTCCATTCTGTTCTTCTAAAAAGATGTATACAGAATAAGCACGAGAATAGAAGATATTGTCTGCATGCATGCAGTGATACGTTCAGTCTCCATAAATGCACAGCTGATAGAAAGATATGCGTGAAGACTTTGACTTTTCAACGTTCTTTCAAAAATTAGCTCGAAAATCAAATCGTTATAATCCATGAAATCGTTATAGCATGACTTATGAAATCTTGTAGAGACAAATCGTTGTGATTTCATAAGCAAATCGTTATGCACAAGTCGTTAAAATCAATTGTTAAAGATAATGTGAATGAATCGTTATTTGTTGTATCGAATCGTTACAGCGACCAAGTCGTTATGTACTTGATGAATCGTTATAGTAACAGAGTCGTTATGTAACTTATCGAAGGTTATAAAGATCAAATCATTATGATGGTATAGGCAAATCGTTATGAGCAAATCGTTGTTCTTCACTTAAGAAATCGATGTGAGACCAAATCGTTGTTCTCACTAAAGAAATCGTTGCGAAGGCAAATCGTTGTGATCACTTAAGAAATCGTTACGAGAGCAAATCGTTATGATCACTTAAGATATCGTTACGAGAGAAAATCGTTATGATTACTTAAGAAATCGTTGCAGAAAGTAAATCGTTGTGATCACTTAAGAAATCGTTACGAGAGCAAATCATTATGATCACTTAACGAATCGTTGTGAGAGCAAATCGTTATGATCACTTAACGAATCGTTACAAGGGCAAATCGTTACGATCACTACAGAAATCGTTATGATAGGAAATCGTTATGATCACTTAACAAATCGTTACGAACACAAATCGTTGCGATCACTTACCGAATCGTTGTGAGGGCAAATCGTTACAACTTTACTGAAATCGTTGTAGCATAAAGAAAGTCGATGTGGACTTAGATAGATTTCATGCTTTGAAACAAAATTGTTACAGTAGGAATAATGTACCTTTTTAGCATATCTGTCTGTCTACTTTTTCTTTCTGAAAACTTGTGCATACGAGGTTTCCATACCTATTTTCTGTACTTACCTGACTTACCTACCTCAAAGGTATGGAGTCCTCTCTTCTTTCTGTCTTGTCTTTTTAACAGGCATTTATTGGAGCATGTTTTTAGCATGACTCTTTCACAGTCTATGATGACAAGAGCTTATCTTCTAGCTGTGAACGACTACTCCTTCTCTGAAGACTTTGGAAAGATGCAAGAACTGAAGGACTTCTGAACAATAAGCTCATCAAGATCCAAAGGAAACTAGAGCTCTCTCTAAACGGTCAAAGTTGCAAACGGCCACAAGCTCCAACGGCTTTATTTCAAACGGCTATATTCTGAAGTATATAAAAGGAGCTCAAGTTTGAAGAAGGATACACAGATAGCAATAGGCAACTCAAGAAGAAGTACATACAAGCTTCATTCGAATTCCTTCAACTCTCACAAGCCCTTCTGAAAGCTGAAGTCTGAGAGCCCTTTCTTCTTTAGAAGACTTTTCTGAAGCTCTCTAAGTAGTGTTGGGTGGCAATTATAATTGCTCTTTTTCTTCAATCCACCTTAGATTTCAGATAGGATTTGTATCTCATCTCTGATCTTTGAATCCATCTGAAGTCTGTGTTTGTGTTCAGACAAACACACAAGTCTTTTTACTTCTGTTGTGTAAATTCTGCAGAAGTCTATTTCTGCATTGCCCCTCCTGTGTAGGGAAGGCCTTGTGAAGGCAGGCAGTTTTGTACCCCTGGTTAGGGAAGACTGCTTGGGAGCAAGTGGGTTTGTAATTCCTCTCAAGGGTGAGAGAAGGCCAATTCATTGGCAGTTAGTTGAAATCTCCAGTGGTTGGCTTGAGGACTGGGTGTAGGACTTCCATGGGGAAGGGCCGAACAAGGATAAATCCCTGTGCATTCATTGTGTGATTGTTTCCGCCTTATCTACACTTGAATCACACACACCACACTAAGCTCTAACAATTTATTTAGTGTTGTGCAATTTCAGAAGCAAAATTTAAAAAGGGAAGAAGTCCTATCAGCCCCTCTAGGACATTCTAAGTGCCATTTCGATCCAACAAGTGGTATCAGAGCGAGGTCTTCTCAGAAGAATCTAAAAGATTAGAGAAGAAATGGCATCCGAAGCTCACAACTATGAAGGCCAATCAATTACAAGGCCACCATTCTTGATGGGGAAGACTACCAATACTGGAAGATGCGAATGGAATGCTCATCAGAGGTACTGACTTCGACTTATGGCAGGTAATAGACAAGGTGACTTTCAAATCCTTGGAGAATCTTCTTTGACGCTCTTCCATTGCAGAAAAGAAACATGTCTTTAATTACAAAGCAAAAAATTATCTTTGCTGTGATTTGTCTAAAAAGAGAATTTAACAGACTTTCAGCATGTAAAACAACTAAAGAAATGTGGGATAAGTTTCAAGTAACCTATGAAGGTACAGATAGGGTTAAATAAACAAGGATAGATATACTTGTATCTCAATATGAACAGTTCAAAATGCTCCTAATGAGAACATAACTCAAATGTATAAAACAATTTTCCAACATAATTGTCGGACTAAGTGCTTTAGGAAAAATCCTAACTAATGAAAGAAACAGTTAGAAAAATATTAGATCTCTAACTAATGTCTGGACTCCTAAAGTTACAGCCATAGAGGAAGCACATGACTTAACACCAATTGTCTATTGATAAATTAATAGGATCCCTTATGGCTCATGAAATTAATATGGAAATGTTTTCTGAAATTCCTCGAAAAAGAAAATTTCAAATGCCTTGAAGATTGCAGATTCCTCCTCATCTGAAGACTCAAAAGAAAAATCAGATGACAGTGATGATGAGGCTATGCTTTCAAGAAAATGCAGAGAATTCTGCAAGAAGAAGAAGTTTGGCTCAAAAAGATTTTTCAAGAAAGAAAAGAAGAAAGAGCCAACTTTCTATGAGTGTAAATCAGCCAGGACATTACAAATCTGAATGTCACAAGCTCAAAGAGAAGGATCAAGCAGAGAAATTCGACAGGAAGAAAGGCAAGAGAAAAAGTTCAGAAAGTTCAAAAAGAAGGCATGGCAGCAACATGGGACAATGAAGAAGGAACCAGTTCAGAATCCTCCAGCTCAGAATCCGAAGAAGAAGAGAAGGCAAATCTAGCCCTCATGGCAGGATTAGAGTAGGTAAACTCAGAAACCTCCTACTTCATGTTCTGAATCTGATTCTGATAGCCTTGAAGATGCTTTCAATGAACTTTATGAAAAATATAAGACAGTAGTAAAACAAATAAAAATAGTTAAACTAATCTACTAAACCAGAAAAGACTAACACCTTTCTTAAAAATGAAACAAAAGTTTAAGTGAAACTAAAAGACCAATGAACTACTATGTGAAGATTTTAAAAATAAAAAATAGCAAATTTGGAAAATTGAATCAATCTGAAGGAACTCAAAAATGAAGAAAAATTGTTAGAGGAAAACAATTATCTAAAAGCCACCATAGAAAAAATCTCTAACTGCAAAACCTCCTTATTCGTCAACATAAAAGGTTCTAGGATAGGAAAGAAGAAATATGGATTAGGATACACACCTCCACAAAATGAAGAAAACATATTCATCCTCAAGTATATCCAACTCCTAAATTTGTAGCAGAAAAAGAAATTAAAATACCAAAAAGGTAACAGTATGTGTATACAAACAAAAAAGAAATTCAACAATTCTGCATATATGAAGAATGCTTTTGATTTATGCTGTAGTCATTGCATTCAATTAGGACACACAGTAAGCACATGCACCACTAGACATTTAAGATGGATTCCTAAAACTAACCTTCAAGGACCCAAGAAAATTTGGGTACCAAAAGTTACAACCTTTTGTTTGCAGGGTCGGCTGAGGACATCCAAATGGTATTTGATAGTGGATGCTCAAGGCACATGACAGGCGATAGAAGTTATTCACAAGTTTTAGAGAAAAAGTGGTCAAGTCACATATGGTGATAATGGAAAAGAAAGGTGCTAGGGTGTGGAACAATTGGTACTAAAGAAAAGAACCTAATGAAGATGTCATGTATGTAGAGGGTCTGAAGCATAATCTGATAAGTATAGTCAGTTATGTGATAAAGGGCATTCAGTAATTTTTCAGAATGACAAGTGCATTATCAGAAAGATAACAAGATTGTGTTCGAAGCTCAAGAGTGAAGAATTTACACATTGCAACTAGCAGATTAAAGGAAGTAAATTTGTGCCTTGCAATCACCAAAAGTGAAGAGTCTGAGTTGTGGCATAGAAGACTTGGTCATGCAAGCACCTCAGTCATCAAGAAATTAAAAAGCATGATCTGGTTAAGGGGCTTCCAAAGATGAAAATTAAGAAATCTGGAGTTTGTTCAGCTTGTGCTAAAGGAAAATAGACCAAGACCTCATTTCATCCAAGACAATAGTTACAACTTCCAAGCCTTTGGAATTAATTCACATGGATTTGTTTGGACCTATGAGGACAGTCAGTCTTGGAGGAAAAGTTTATGGCTATGTATTAGTTGATGACTACTCAAGATACACTTGGGTGTCTTTTCTAGAAGCCAAATCTGAAGCATTTCAAAATTTCTGAATTCAGTAAGATAGTTCAGAAATTTCAAAAATTTCAGATTACAAGCATCGACCTGATCATGGAGGAGAATTCAAGAATGAAGAATTCATGAAGTACTGTGAAGAAAATGGAGTTGAGCACAACTTCTCAGCACCAAGAACACCTCAGCAAAAGGAGTAGCAGAAAGAAAGAATAGAACATGCTGGACATGACCAGAACAATGCTGAATGAGTATAATTTACCAAAATATTTTTGGGCAGAGGCAGTCAATACAACCTGCTACATCATCAACAGGTGCATGATCAGACCCATTCTAAAGAAGACTCCATATGAACTCTACAAGGGAAAGAAGCCCAACATCAGTCATCTTCGACCTTTGGCTGTAAGTTTTTTATTTAAATAATGGTAAGAACAATTTAGGAAATTAGATGCTAAGAGTGATGAAGGTTTTCTATTAGGATATATTTCAAAACCTAGAGGTTATAAATATTCAATAGAAGGACATTAACTATTGAACAATCTGTGCATATACTATTTGATGAAACTAACCCTTCTATCAAAAGGATAGAAGAAGAAGAAGAATGTGTTGATGATCTTTGCAGGGATTTAGAAAAGACTTCTCTTGAAGAAGGGGTAAAGATGGAAGAAATAGAAGATCCCCCATTAGAAGATCTTCAACACAAAGAAGAATCACAAGAAGGGCTACCTAGAGACTTAAGGTATCACCGGGACCATCCTAGAGAAAACATCATAGGTAATCTCAAGATAGTCTCAGCAAGAGGTATGCAAATTCCTTGTGACTTTTCTGTTAGTTTCTCAAATAGAGCCTAAGACAATCAATGATGCTCTGGGAGATGAATCTTGGATCCTTGCTATGCAAGAGGAACTTAATCAGTTCCAACGCAGTGAGGTTGGACTCTTGTACCTAGACTACTGACCATCCAGTTATTGGAACCAGATGGGTTTTAGAAACAAGATGGATGAATCAGGGGGTGATTACTAAAAATAAGGCCAGACTTGTTGCTCAAGGATATTCCCAAGAGGAAGGCATAGACTTTGATGAAACTTATGCTCCAGTAGTTAGATTAGAGGCAATCAGAATTTTTTGCCTATGCTTGTTCTTTAATATTAATTATTCCAAATGGATGTAAAAGTACATTTCTGATAGTTTTATTAAAGAAGAAGTAAACTCTAAACCCTAAACTTAATATTAATTTATTCCAAATGGATGTTAAAAGTGCATTTCTGAATGGTTTATTAAAGAAGAAGTATATGTTGAGCAACCACCTGGTTTTGAAGATATTACTTATCCTAATCATGTTTTCCGTTTAAAGAAAGCACTGTATGGTCTGAAACAAGCTCCAAGAGCTTGGTATGAAAGATTAAGTGTTATCTTATATCGCATGATTTTATAAGAGGTAGAGTAGATAGCACTCTATTTATAAAGAAATTTTCAGAAGGAATCTTAATTGTGCAGATCTATGTTGATGACATTATCTTTGGTTCTACTAATGAATCACTTTGTAAGTTCTTTGAATATTTGATGCAAAGTGAGTTTGAAATGAGCATGATGGGTGAACTAAATTATTTTCTTGGGTCGCAAATAAAGTAGACAAGGAGGAACTTACATTTTCAAACCAAATACATTTCAGATTTACTCTCTAAGTATGGTTTTGACAAGTGTAAGCCATTAGGAACACCCATGAGCTCAGGCATTAAGTTAGATAGTGATCCTCTTGGTAAAAAGGTAGATCAAAAGATCTATAGAGGAATGATTGGATCACTGACTATCTTACTGCCAGTAGACCAGATATAATGTTCAGTGTTTGTTTATGTGCAAGATTCCAAGCTGATCCAAAAGAATCTCATGTTCATGCTGTTAAAAGAATTTTTAGATATCTTATAAATACCAGTAAATTAGGACTTTGGTATCCCAGATGTTCAGAATTCAAGTTAATTGGATATAGTGATGCTGACTATGCTAGATGTAAAATAGATAGGAAAAGCACCAGTGGTACTTGTCAAATTCTTGCAGGGTGCTTGATATCTTGGTCTTCTAGAAAGCAGAAATCAGTAGCCTTGTCAACCACAGAAGCTGAATACATTGCAGAAGGGAGTTGTTGTACTCAACTCTTGTGGATCAAACCAATTGGAAGACTATGGTCATCAACTCCAAGAAATTCCAATGCTATGTGACAACACAAGCGCAATAAATTTGACCAAGAATCCTATCCAGCACTCAAGAAAACAACATATTGAGGTTAGACATCATTTCATCAGGGATCATGTAAGTAATGTCAATATTTACTTGAATTTGTTTCTAAAGAAAACCAACTTGCTGATATTTTACAAAAACCTCTTCCGAGGAAAGATTCACATCAATTAGAAGAGAAATATGTATGTGTAATCCTGATTAAATTACCAAAGTAAAATGATATTTGAATTGTATGATAAGATTGTGCTGTATGAACTCTGTGAAAATCCTCCTGAAAAATTCTAAGTCCCAGACATTCGACTTATGCATTCGAATTATGTTTAATTTTGCATTCGACTGATGCAGTCGAATACATGATTCGACTTATTATGAAATCATGAAAGGCGCTTATAATTTAAAATTATGTAACTGACACTTTTAAGACGCATCCTTTCATGTCTTAAACGGTCAAGTCATTAATCCGTCCGTTCATCCTGAAATCTAGGGGCAGTTATCTTCTCCTTCTTTATGAAAGAAAACTCCATCTCCTTTAGAAGACACCCTTTCGAAATCTACCTTCGACTTCCTTGTCTTCTTCTGCCCTTTCGCGCCCTCACTGTTCTCCGGCGAAAGACTTCTGAAGGATCCTGAAATCTCCATCTCCTCGAAGAAAGGTAGGATCTTGGAACTCTCCCTTGCATTTCTATCACTCCTCTACTAGTTCCCTGAGTCCTGTTCATCTCTTTTCTAGATGGCTTCATCTAGGGCTCCAGAATCCACCCAGATGACCCCTGATCAACTAGTGAGACTGGCTAAGATTCCCATTTGCCCAGGAAAAGTTGTAGATTTTTCCCGTCTCTCTGGAAGTCTTGCATGGGTAGAGGACACTCTCAATGCCATGGGTTGGACCAAATTGTGCCAGATTTCAGAACCCATTGTAGAGAATGCCGTCAGAACATTTTATGTAACCATGGAAATCTCTTCTGCAAGTTCAGTGTTTGGATATGTCAAAGGGACCAAAATATCTATTCTGAGGATCTATTGGTTGAGATATTGGAATGTCCAAACTCCGGGCATAAGCTCAATGAAGTAATTCCTTTGAAAAGCAGAAGAAAACTAGACATCATTGGGAGTTTGGCCTCCATAAGTAAGAAAGGTCTTTCTGTAAATGAGCTATCAGCAGAAAGAGGCTGATTCATTCTGTAATTCCAATATTGTGACCCCTAGAGCAGGAACCCACTCTTCTATCACCTCTAGAGATGGAAACTTGCTATTTTGGGCTATTCAGAGGCACAAAGTAAATCTGGCTGGAATTATTTTGGATAGAATGATTGTTGCTAAGAATCTCCAGGAATCCTTTCCCTATGGTGCTTTGCTCTCCTGATTTTCAAGAGATATTCAGTAGATTTTCAAGAGAAATTTCGGTTGGAATTAAAGAGAAAATAGGGATCACTACCTGAGAAGGAGTCACTACTCCTGGTTAACCAAAAGCAAAATCTTTGGATTAAAGACTCAGTGCCAGAATGTGATCATGAAGTGTTTGCTAATGAATCTCCTGTTCCTCCTGTTCCTCAAGAGTTCAACCAGTGATAGAGCCTCTAGATCAAGTTAGATTGAAGTACCAGTTCAGACTCAGGAGAAAGAAGATCAAATCATGTTTCCTCCTCTATTCCTGAACCAGATGGTCCTGAGGAAACTATCAATGAAGTGCTAAGAGACATCAGAGGCAAAGGGATTGCATCAGATGACATTCCTACAGAAGTAGAATTTGAAGAGAGAGAGCATCTCTTCTCCCCTTCTCAGTTTGAGACCCGGCCAAGGTCTCAGGGGAGAGTAGCAATAGTCTTAATTCAATTTTGGATCTGTTGAGCAAGCAACAGGAAACTCTTTCAGTTCTTCAAGTGCAGATAGAGTTTGTAGATGCCAAGTTTGATAGCCTGTCAGATGAGGTTAAGCAAATGAAAGATTTGCTGCTTCAGCTAGTGTGCCAGCAAGGCACTTTTCGGCCATCAGGGCCCTCAACCTCTCAGCAGCAAGAAGAACATGTTCAGTTTCAAGAGCCTCCAGAACCTGAAAAGCCAGCTCCTGATCAGCAGTTATCAGAAGATCTATTCCAGAAGGTTGAGCAGCAACCTGAGCAGCAGCATGACCAGGAGCGAGAATCCCAAGTTCAAGACCTTGTTGAACCTGCTTCTGATCAATCCAAGGAACCTGAGCAACAGCAGATTGTGGAGGATCAGCCTCAGCAGCAGCAGAAAGAATAGAGCTAGAAGCAGACTTGGCTATGATAGTTTTTCAGCCTCAAGTGCAGCATCAGCAGGAGTCTGTGTCAGAAAAGCAGTCAGTGGCAGTGGCAGAAGCTGAAGTTTCCCAACCAGGCAGGCTTCCCAGATAGAATCTTCAGCTACGAGACCCCTGGAGTTGAGTCCTAACTTGCAAACCTTCAAGAGGAAAGTGAAGCGCAGACTGGTCAAAAATGGTGACCCAGTCTTCCCTCATCCTCCTTCTAAACAAGTTCATCTCTCTCCAGCTCCATCTGTTAAGCCTCCTCTAGAGCCTAAAAACCAACTCCAGCTAAGCCTCAACCCACTGCACCCTCTGTACCTACTTCTCTCACCACTGAAATTCCCTCACAATCTACTTCTTCGGATCCTTCCCACTTGCAACTATTCCTATGGATCCATTCCACCAGGATATCAAATTCAAAATCTATCCAATGAAATACCGGTTCAATCCTCCCAGATCTCTCACTCTCACTCTTTCCACTCAACTCCTCAGTATTCTCTTGCTTCCCACTGCATCAAAACCAAACTCCAAGCAAACACTTCTCCATCTAGCTGAAATACTCCCCAGTATTCAGCTTCTCATCTAGTGGACCTAAGCTTGGAGACAATCCTTCTAAACTCCTTCCACCCTTTTGGTATGCCTTCATCTACCACTATGAACATCACATGAATCTGTTCAGAGAATATCTGCTATTCGAGCCTTTCTTGAAGTTCATGAGATGTCAGGGTTCACCTTCGAACATTGGCTTCCTATTCTTCTCAGAACTTCACATATTTCAGTTGAGGATCTTCAATTCATCTCACAGAAAAGTAATAGCTGACTCCTAAGGAGTTCATTGACCTCTATCCAGGAGAAGCAGCCAAATATCAGCAAACCCAATCTAGAAACCAATTTTTAACTGTCCAGCATCACCTATCCTTGAGGTTTCATGACTTGTTTGGACAACTTCTCCAAGACTCTCAGGCCAAGTACACCAGAATGAAGACCTTCAATTTCAACAGATTCAAACTGGGATTGCCGATGTTCTAAAGGCCAATGGGACAATCTGCTAAGAGGTCAAAGAGAAATCATTCTCTCCATGACTGTGGCCTTACCCTCTGGACTGCATCCATCCTTTATAGGAGCAGTCTCCTTCAGAAGGGATTTTGCTGAAGTAGTATTCAACAGATTCATTCGCATTGCCACCAGGTTCAAAATCAAATACAAGCTCAAATTGTCTTTCCAAATATTTGTGTTCCTTCAAATCTCCAAGAACCCCCATCATCTGTTGGATTTTCAGTTATGTTTTGCTGAATCAAAAAGACTCAGTGAAGATCAGTGGGCAGCTGCCTATCCTTCTTACCACTCTGACTATGAAAAGATGAAGCTCCCTCTTTATGAATTCCAGTCCAAGAGTCTTAAAGATCTTAGGAAGAACATTGGTCATAAATGGGTCAGAGGTACTTAGTATATTATCAAGCCAAAGATGCAGCTATGGATCGAGGCTGCACTGGAACATCACTGTTCATGATTTTCTTCTTCTTGCAGCCTCTAAGAAGTTTGTTTCCCTTAGGTTTCATCTGAGCAGGGACAAATTCCACCACAAGATAGGCTGGTTCCATAGGCGCCACATCAAATCTCATAAGAAATTGCCTACTACTAATCCCTCCTACAACATTGACCTCTCTTTGTTTGAAAATTTCTTTTGTGAAAATGAGACAAAGCTCTGGGACCTTCTCAAACCTTTTTTGCTCAACATCTCAGATCTTTGTACTTGCCTAGTTCTTGTCTAGGTCTTGATCAAATTTTCTTTATATTTGAGAACTGTGTAATTTATAAACAATTTCTGCTATATATCAGATCTTTGTCATGCACTATTTACATCTTGTGTTTAATGATTGTCATTCTGAATGCAACATTGTGTATCTTTGTGATGATTTCCTTTATGTTAATGCCACAAAGGGGGAGAGACAGCCGCATATTCACACTTTACTTATGCTTTTTACTGTCTTAAAGATTTTTGTCATTAACAAAAAGGGGGAGAATTGTTGAGCAACTACCCAGGAATTTAAGAATTTTCTTAAATTAATATTTCTATTGTTTTTTGCTATGACAAAACTCTTTAAAAAAAACTTCTACAAAGCAAATATATATTACATATCACAAAAATCATACAGATACATTTCGAGACTTTACCTTCATCTCAGAAATTTTTTTAAGTCCACAGACTCTCTCTATGTCCTACTAAATTCGACTGTTCACTTCGAATGTCAAATCCGACTCCTTCAGAATCGATATCAAACAACCTTGAAAATTTTTCTAAGTCCACAACTTTATACTTCATTCGACTTATGTCTCCGACTGGTACAGTCGAATGCTTCATATAATATTCTACTTGATTCGACTTATGTCTCCGACTGGTACAGTCGAATGCTTCATATAATCCTCTAAGTTATTCGACGATGACTCCGACTATTACAGTCGAATGCCTATCTATATCCATCTATCTTCTTCGACTGCCACAGTCAAATGCTTCAGTAAACAATCTATATGGTATTCAATTACTAAAGTCGAATCACCCTATTTCTTCAATCGAATTACATGTTCCTTTGGTTTCAACTTCACTGATTAACTATGTACTTAAAACTCTCTTGTGATCCTTTTTAGGCTTAACACCTAATGCAAGTTTATCTCCAAATCTTTTCATACATCTTTTTGATGAACTTTCAATTCATCAAAAATTGTCATTATCATATTATTTATTCTCTGTCAGAACAAGTCATATCAGTCTTAAAACATTCATTTGAATCTTGCGCATGACACTTCTGTTATATTTTAAAGAAGTAATCCTTGAGTTGTTCAAAGTCTTTGCTCCGGATTTTACTGGATTCATTAGACACTATGCATTTATGAATTCTCAGACGCATGGCATTGGCAGGACTCACCTACCACTGTCAGACCCATACTTCACCTTTTTAGCATATGTCTATCTACTTTTTCTTTCTGAAAGCTTGTGCATACGAGGTTTCCATACATATTTTTGTACTTACCTGACTTACCTACCTCAAAGATATGGAGTCATCTCTCTTTCTGTCTTGTCTTTTTAAACAGGCATTTATTGGAGCACGTTTTTAGCATGACTCTTTCACAATCTATGATGACAAGAACTTATCTTTAGCTATGTGAACGAACTCCTTCTCTGAAGACTTTGGAAAAGATGCAAGAACTGAAGGACTTCTGAACAATAAGCTCATCAAGATCCAAAGGAAACTAGAGCTCTCTCTAAACGGTCAAAGTTGCAAACGGCCACAAGCTCCAACGGCTTTATTTCAAACGGCTATATTCTGAAGTATATAAAAGGAGCTCAAGTTTGAAGAAAGATACACAGATAGCAATAGGCAACTCAAGAAGAGTACATACAAGCTCATCCAATTCCTTCAACTCTCACAAGCCCTTCTGAAAGCTGAAGTCTGAGAGCCCTTTTTTCTTTAGAAGACTTTTGAAGCTCTCCTAAGTAGTGTTGGGTGGCAATTATAATTGCTCTTTCTTCAGTCCACTCTTAGATTTCAGAAAGGATTTGTATCTTATCTTGATCTTTGAATCCTTCTGAAGTTTGTGTTCAGACAAACACACAAGTCTTTTTACTTCTCTTGTGTAAATTCTGCAGAAGTCTGTTTCTGCATTGCCCCTCCTGTGTAGGGAAGGCCTTGTGAAAGGCAGTTGTTGTACCCCTGGTTAGGGAAGACTTGCTTGGGAGCAAGTGGTGGGGAGCAAGTGGGTTTGTAATTCTCTCAAGGGTGAGAGAGAAGGCCAATTCATTGGCAGTTAGTTGAATCTCAAGTGGTTGGCTTGAGGACTGGATGTAGGACTTCTATGTGGGAAGGGCCGAACCAGGATAAATCCATGTGCATTCATTGTGTGATTGTTTTCGCCTTGTCTACACTTGAATCACACACCACCACTAAGCTCTAACAATTTATTTAGTGTTATGCAATTTCGGAAGCAAAATTTAAAAAGGGAAGAAGTCCTATTCACCCCCCTCTAGGACATTCTAAGTGCCATTTCGATCCAACAGACAAGCCCCGAGCACAAGCTTGGCTCACACAGAACTTGGGGCACCCAACTGAAGAGGTAACCACGGTAGGCGTCGTACTACTCGCCACGCACACACAAACCACGTGCACACCGCACAAACCACGTGAAACCTCACTGTAGATACCGTTTTTCTCGCTCCCTTTTTAGGGGGGACGAAATAACAGTCCACAAAGAGGGTGGTTTATAAAAATGGAAGAAAAGGTGGTGGTGTGTGGATATGGAGTGGAAAAGCGGAAAATGACGGAAAATAAAAAGATCGTGATCGCCAGGCACACGAGGGTGCCGAATGGAGAATGCACGGCGAGGGGTGCGAGATGGAGGAAGTGATCGCGAGCGTACCTTTTTAGCGGGGAGATTGCACGGGGGATGATGTGGGTCTTTCTTCCTCTACGAGCACGACCGGCCGCGGTAGAGGGTGTTTCCTCGTTTGATTACCCTGAAAAGGAAAAAGACAAAGAAGAGGCAAGGGGATTAGCCCAAAAATGTGTAGTATGCAATTCTAAAGGAATGAAATGAAAGAATAAAATGACATAGGGGCGACTTACCGGATGGTGGCCTTTAAACCCCTAAATAGGTGTGTGTGTGTGTGTGTGTGTGTGTGTGTGTGTGTGTGCATGCATGTGTGTGTGTGCATGGGGCGTGTGGAGCCCGGAGGAGATGAAATATAAAGGACCACGTGGGGTCCGGAGGAGAGAAAAAAGTGAATAGAGGAGGGGGGTGCTTCCCCGGATGCCAGACGGTGTGGCGTTGCCGGTGGGACAGACGGAGGAAGACGAGGAAGAAGCTTCCGCATTACTTCGCTCCGGTACACGTGGAAGAAGGAGACGACGGCGTCGGGCTCCGTGGAAGAAGTTGGGTCGCCGAACCGGCAGGGCTCCGGTGTGGGGAAGTCGCGGGGAGAATCCAGCAGGGCTCCGTCGGGGTAGAGGGAAAGAGAGAGAGAGGATTTTTTTCTACCCACGGGGGTCTATTTATAGGCACTGGAGGGAAAAATCGCGTCCAGGACAACAGACATTTTTTAAGGCTAATCGCGTCTGAGCGGCAGGCCGCGATTTGGAAGGTCGTCGCGCATGGGAATGCTGCACCGTCTCTCTGAATCGCGTCTAGGCAGGCCGCCGCGACTTGAATCGTGGTGGGACGCCCGAACGCGATTAAGACTTGCGTGGTTCCGAGGCAACTGACTCACGAATGCGCTGTCTGCTGACGTGACATTCGGATTTGACCTCTCTGAATCGCGTCGTCTGACAAGGACGCGATTCAGGGATTTTATCATGATTACGGGCATGCGCGCGATGACTTTCTGGCCGCTGTCAGACTCTGAATCGCGTCGGGATCCTGGACGTGATTTGAAAGGCGGTTCGATGAAAAACGTCCACTATAGCGACCGCGACCAGACCCCCTGGGGAAGCACCGAGGAAGAATGGTCAATATCCAGAAATATGGGGAAAACACTCTTGCGAGGCAAAAGAAGGCCTTTTTTGGCGTTACGGCGCAACTTGAAAATTTGCCGCGGTGGGGCCAAATTCGCGTGTCTACACTCACGTCAACCACGTGAACACCGTACACTGACGGCGTGAACAACACGCCAGTCACGTGTACCAATTGCTAACCCGAAAACACGCTCCCATAGCGTAACAGGTGCCAATGCACCGCATATACTTGCCATGTACAAGAAATAGTAATAATAAGATAATTCCACCATTAAAACCGTGCACAATAGGACCTCTCGGCTGAGGTCACAACATAGGCTAGTGTCGCCTTAAGAACGCGACACCCTGATATGTCGCGTTCATAACATGAACACGACGGGTCGGCCTGTCGCGTTCAGAACACGACAGGGGGCTCTGTCGCCTTCACAGGCAAAAACCCTAATCCGGGAGGAACTCCACGGATCACCACGCTTAATTCATATTTTCATGCTTAATGGATACTAACATGGTATCTACCGTTCTAAATACCAAAAACCAAACATACATGTATTTCACATAATCACACGGTCTAAAACAGGAAGAATTCCCCTACCTTCGTGAAGAACGCGAAGAACGAGGCTATCCCGGCATTTCCCCCGCTCCACGCTGGATCCCCGCGGTGAGAACACGCCAAACACACCTCAAAACAGTCGAATCACCTAGCAAAAATGCCACAGCACCCTGCCCTGGCCGAGTAAAACTGGTTGCAACTCTGCTTGGCTGAGCAGGTTAAAAACGCAAAGCAGTGGGAACGCGACATACCCCCCTGTCGCGACCTGAACGCGACGGACTAGAGCGTCGCCTTCCCAAAACTGACGTCTACATGCCGCTCAGCACGTGACACGCGGCGCGCATGCAAACGACAACCACCCAACGGCGGTCACAAGAACACGACATGCAGGACCGTCGCGTTCAGAACGCGGCGTCCCTCACTGTCGCGTTCACAGATAGTGAATAGGCTGGTGTTTTGGGGCTAGCCTACCGGCCCATAACCACACCCAACATGTACACACTGAAACATGCCACATTGGCCACGCGTTGTCCACCACAAACTCCAAACAAAGGATCCGCATAGATCCGACAAGGGTTCCACAAGGATCCGAAAAACGCGTGACGTACATACATGGTCTACCCATGGGCCATACATTGACCTCCAAACATGATAAACCTCAATCCGAACATACCGGATATTACAACTGGGCACTCTGATCTCATGTGGTCAATGCCTTGTCATTCATTGCAAATCATCTTTGACCTTTTGTTGGGTTCTCCTTGCTTGCTTTTGCCCTAAAAGTCCTTGGGGAATGTTGCAGACTTGACTTTTTTTTTCTGAGAAATTTTCTAAAGCTTTGTGTTTTGTTTGTCATTCTGCTTCATCTCCACTTGATGAGCTTTCTTCTGAGTTGAGTGTCTTGGACTTTTTAGCTTTGAGAGCCACATTTTTTTCTTAACAAGGGGTTTCTATACCTCCTCCCTTTTCAAATTTATCTCATATGTCATGAGACTCCCAATAAGTCTTCCACAGTGAGGGTTGACAGATTTTTGCAATCTTCAATCTCACAAGCTCTGAGTCAGTGTAATTCTTTCCAAGTGCCTTCAAATTGTTGGTGAACTTGGTGAACTGTGCAAACATTTTTGAGATGGTCTTAATAGGGTACATCTTGAGCATCTCATGCTTATGCACTAGGAGGTTGGCTCAGGTCTCTTTGACTTCACAAGTGCCTTCATAAATCAACTTCAATTTGTTCCACATGTCCTTCGCTAAATTGCGCATAGAGACACGGACAGGATGTATGTCACATTGCATAATATTTAGATCACTAAAATTAATCTTGGACTTCTTAATATTATCCTCTGTCCACTTTTCCTCGTCCCCTGGCAGTACATATAGGCCATTACTCAAGACTTTCCAGATCTCATAATCTTGAGTCCTGAGAAAGACGTGCATATGGTTTTTCCTTAAGAGTAGTTGCTGCCATCAAAGAAAGGTGGACGTTGGATAGAATGACCCTCGGGCATGACTCCTTTGCTAGCCATCGCACACATGATCACTCTTATAGATAAAGAGCTTTGCTCTGATACCAGTTGAAGTAAACGAGTGCGATAGACAACCAAGAGGGAGTGGTGAATTGTTATCACCTAATTATATTTCTTTCTTCACAAGAACAAATTAAACTTAATTAAGCAAATCTAACGTGTAAGATGCACAACGGAATAATAGAACTTAGACAAAACTAACTATCCTAACGTGTGTAGAACAGATGTAGATGAGAATGATCAAACCACAACTTTCACGTAGGATTTTAGAGTGATTCAGTCAACACACCCAATGTGCGCCTACGTCCACTACCCCACACCCCTATGAGGATTTTTTCCTAACTTGTTTCCCTAGATACATGCCGATAACCACCCCCCCCCCCCCCCCACACACACACACATACACACACTGTTGTTTCTGAGGACAACACTAACCCACCCTCGTGTTAAGGGGATGAGACAACCACGATGTGTAGTGCACAACTCGCACCACACATACAACTGCTCACACAGGAGCACAACACATAAAATATGTACAAGTTTAACACAATCTAATAGCCCGTGACAATGGGAAAACAGATAAAACAGTAAGCACAAGAATTCCCCCTATTCGATATGAAGAGTTGGTACAAAAATCTCTTTTCACAATGAAGAACTTGCAGCCGTGCTCCACAAACGATGTTCCTGGAGGTTTGTCTGATGAAGACACATTCCTCACCTCCTGGAGATAATCTCCATGCCTGGAATAAGTCTAGGGCCACCCAAGAATGCTACTGTAGCAGAAACCTTCACTGCATGATTGGGACATCACCTCTCTTTTCAAAACCCTAGCTCTAAGAGGATAGACCTTCTAGCACGGTGGGTATCTTCTTGGGGACTTGGAAAGGGTGTATATATATACCCCAACCCAAATGATCACAACTTGGACGAATTAATCCTGGGGCGGAGACCTAATGAAGGAAGGAGTCCATCCAATTTAGGAAAATGTGTTTCCGTAATCGGTCGATTAGTTCTAGGAAGTCGGTCATCCAATTCATGATCTGGACTTGAGGTCGACATGCTTCTCTTTTGTGTCGACATGCTCTCCTGATCGGTCGTCTGATTCCTCAAAATCAGTCGTCCGATTCTCGCACTATTCCCAAACCAAAGTTAGTGGACTATCGATCGATCGAAAATCATCAATCCGTCGTCCGATTTGCACTGTCCCCAAACCAAAGTTAGTGGGACGGTCAGTCGACCGATAATCATCAATTGGTCGTCCGATGTCCCGCAAAGTGCAAAAAACTTTGTCAGTCCGAATTCTTGACTTTTGTAATTGTCACTTCCCAATGCAACTTTGGCCTATATTGCTGCACACTTAACCCACAAATTAGACCCTCAAATTAAATATAAATTAAATCAAATATTTTGGTCATTAACTTGAATATAACTATGTGCTTTGTGAAAATATCAACATGAAAAACAACTAATGTTTTATGATCGTCAAAACCTATAAGTTACAATACGGAAGACCTCATCGAGGATGTCGTTGATCTAGTCATCATTGGACTTGGTGCAAGGATTGATGGCCACCACCAACGCTGCCATCTCCCCCTAGTTGAGCCCCCTATCCCCGTTGGCATAGAACTTTTGGAATATCTTGTTCAGCTTCTTCGCCCTCCTTCCCCGCCCTATGATCCTGCCGCTTTCGTCGGCCCATCATTGTACGTTGAATCAGGGTCCTGCATTGCCTTCGCCCCATGAATCCCCACGAATCCACCTCGTCGTATAGCATCCAATAAAGGAAGTGTGTGTGAGCTCCTTGCTGGTCATGTGCGGCATGGGCGTAGGAGAGGTTGTTACAGCCACGGGCCTTGACGAGCGCGGCCTAAGGAAAGGTCGCTGATGGAGTCTAAGCATATGACCATGGATCCTGTTGGTGGCAGCAGATCCTGGCCAACTCAGGCATTTGCAACCCTAGCGGGCTTTCTTTAAAAATAACAGACTTTCACAATTTCATTAGGAGAATAGCAGCCTTAAAACTTTAATTCACAGAATAGCACGGTTTTGACCTGTCAGAGCCGCGTCTACACATGGGCAGGCGCGGCTGTTTAAAAAAAAGGTAAAAAAGTGAAGTCGGCCTGGAATGGCCGACTTCCTTGCTTCCTCATTGGAAGCAAGGAAGTCGGCCACTCCATGGCCGATTTCTACCTGTAGCAAGCAGCCAACCTTTTTTTTTAAAAAAATTAAATTAAAACATTTAATTTATATCTAAATAATGTTCAATTAAGATAAATTTTAACATAAATTAATTAGAAGGTGATACTTTTATGATGATTTTAGTTTAATTTTTTAAAATAATTTTTATCAACTAAAAATTATTTAAAAATTAATAAATTGAATTAATCTCGACATCCGTACTTCGGTAATTCTCGATGTTCATAGTTTAGAATCACCATATTTTCTGGTAATTATGGTGGTTTCATATTCAATTTTGTTATCGAAATCCGTTGACGCTCTGTCAGAGTACGCACGTTGAAGACAATACTAGAGTTATGTTAATGATGTAAGAGTATCTCTAAATAAAAAATAATATATTATCAACATAATTTTGGTACTATAAAAATTGATTATTTAATAAATAGAGTTAATTTAATAGATAGGTTAAATTAAAATTCTAACGGTATGATGAACGCGGTGATGGTATAATTAACCCAACACCTTAACGTGGTCATGCGATAGCCCCCTTCAAGGTTGTGTCCCACAAACACTCTGCATTAACTTAAGGTTATCGCAGTGGGTATCTTTTTGGTCGGGATTATGTTACTCCCATTTATTTAATAATCGGTTGCTAAAGTATCAAGATTATATGAATATATAAAAACATCTCTAAATAAAAAAAAATTAAAAGTAATCAGAAGGGGGAAGGGGGTTGGCGGTGGGGCGCAGAGGGATGGGAGGGGGGAGGAAGTCGCCGGCAGGAGGGGAGGGGGCGGCAGGGGTGGGGCGCGCCGTGATGGGAGGGGGAGGGGTTGGGGGTCGCCGGTGCACGGATGGTATGGGAGGGGGAGGGGTACCTGCGATCGGCTGCAGTGGCGGCGGCGCAGGTCGTGACGGCGGCGGACGGCGGAGTCGTTGGTCACACAGGCGGGGAGAGAGGGAGAGAGAGAGAGTGCGAGATAGTGGGTTTCGCGGGTTGTGGCGGGGGAGGAAAATGAGAATTTTCGACAGATATACCGACAGAAATATTTCGTCAGAATTTTCGTCAGAATATTTACCGACGAAAATAGTGTCGTCGGAATGGCCGTCGGAATGTCCGCATAAGCGACATTACCGACGGACATTTTCAATGGATTTATTGCCGTCGGAATTTTCGACGGATATTCTGACCAAAAGTTATCTGTCGGCATATCCGTCGATATTACTGACGAAACATTTCCGTCGGTAACGCTGTTAATTCTTGTATTGTTCCGACAGGACGTCACCAAACTTCGGCAACATAATTAAATATGAAACCACCATAATTACCAGAAATTCTCGATGTCTCGATGGGACACAACCTTGAAGGGGGCTATCGCATGACCACGTAAGGTGTCGGGTTAATTATACCATCGCTGCGTTCATCATACCGTTAGAATTTTAATTTAACCTATCTATTAAATTAACTCTTATTTATTAAATAATCAAAATTTTATAGTACCAAAATTATGTTGATAATATATTATTTTTTATTTAGAGATACTCTTACATCATTAACATAACTCCAGTATTGTCTTCAAACGGGCGTACTCTGACAGAGCGTCAACGGATTTCGATATCAAAATTGAATATGAAACCACCATAATTACCAGAAAATTATGTTGATTCTAAAACTATGAACATCGAGAATTACCGAAGTACGGATGTCGAGATTAATTCGATTTATTAATTTTTAAAATAATTTTCACTTGATAAAATTTTATTTTAAAAATTAAACTAAAATCATCATAAAATGTATCCCCTTCTAATTAATTTATGTTTAAAATTTTTTTTAATTGAACATTATTTAGATATAAAATTAAATATTTTAATTTAAATTTCAAAAAAATAAAAAAGGTTGGCTGCTTGCTGCAGGTAGGAAATCGGCCATGGAGGAAGTCGGCCATTCCAGACCCGACTTACTTTTTTACCTTTTTTTTAACAGTCCGTCTACCCATGTGCAGACCACGGTTGGCCGTGCCGCTGCAAACCGCGGCGGCACAGTCGGGTCACCCCAATGGGGTGACCCGGGCGTGCCGCGCCGGCACGCCCCGGTTTGCCACGGACCGGTACGGTCCGGTCTGTGGCAGGTCTATTTTTTTTTTTTTTTTTACTTTCACTCTTACATCGAGTGTATTAAGGGATTCATATGGTATCTAATTGAGATGAAATTTTAAACATAAGCTAATTAAGAGATGATATAAATTGTGGTAATTTTAGTTTAATTTTTTAAATTAATTTTCCGTCAAGTAAAATTTATCCCAAAAATCATTAGATGGACTTAATCTAATATTTAAGAGATCTAATGATGTCTAATTGAGATGAAATTTCAAACATAATCTAATACTAGATGATACAAATTATAGTAATTTTAGTTTAATTTTTTAAATTAATTTTTTGTCAGTAAAAATTGTCCTAAAATTCATTAGGTCAACTTAATCTCAACATCTACATCAATAACTCATGATATTTATATTTTTAAAATCAACATATTTTTCTAGTAATATGATGATTTTAAATTTGACTTTATTTTCAGAATCAAATGTCGTCCCATGAAGTATACAGAGGGATCATCGTACAACGACAAACCTGTGTGCACTTAAGGAGTCTAATTAGTGTCTAATTGAGATAAAATTCAAACAAAAATTATTAAGAGATGATAAAAATTATAGTAATTTTATTAATATCTGAGATTAGTTAGTATTAACAATGATAGCCCAGTGTCATACT
Source organism: Colocasia esculenta (assembly GCA_014218235.1). Lineage (NCBI taxonomy): Eukaryota > Viridiplantae > Streptophyta > Magnoliopsida > Alismatales > Araceae > Colocasia > Colocasia esculenta. The sequence goes on along the minus strand of CM024758.1, from coordinate 15,718,937 downwards.
CAGAAGTGCACGCTCCGACAGGACGACCCGGAAAACTGTAACAAAAATGAAATCTGAGAACACCATAATTTTTAGAAAAATGTGATGATATCATAAATGTAAATATCCAGAATTGTTGACGTACGTATTTCGATATTAAGCCGACGCAACTATTTTCCATGTGATTTTTCACCCAGTGTAAAAAAAATTCTAAAAATTAAACTAAATCACCATAATTGTAAAACTATTACATTAGCTTATAACTAAAATTTCAACACAAATAGACATTATTTGAATGGGTTACAAGAGGATCTTCGAGGCTGCTGGTTTTGGGTTAATTACGTCAAGCATTTTCTGGGATCTTCGGGCCAGTTGGTTTATGGATTAATTACGTCAATCATTCTTCTTCATCTGCTACAGGCGGCAGTTGTGGTGGTGGTGGTGGTAGTGGTGGTGGTGGTGGTAGCATGCACTTTTTATTGGAGTCTGAGTTCACGCATGCTACCCAAGATGGTCCGAGATCACGGTGGTCCACTAAGCTATTCAAAAATGTATCAAGCAGATGAGAAATGCGATACATAGGTCATGTGGACAGTAGTAGCTATTAAGGGATTGAATCCGATTTTGAGAGACTGAGCACATAAGACGGCACAACATCTCAGGCTGCTAGTGAGGGTCAGAGTTTCTTTTGAGGACATACACATTGGATCTATATGGACAACAACATGGATATGGTGGCTATTATGCCTCTAGATACAAGTATGGTCATGATGGTTCTTATATGTAAATTCCAATCGTTCCACCAGCAGGACCTACAATACTACGTCAATATTTAGAATATCAGCGTATGTACGAAGACCTATATCAAAATTACATGCCTTATGCTGATATTTGCGCTTCTTGGAGAGCACTTATAATGTGAAGTTGTTCGGAGATGGAAGTTATACCCCCTACTACGAGGGTTTTGTGTGGACATACGCTCAGCATGACGAGGAATAGTAAGTAAGACTTGTTAACTGTCCTTAGTGACATGTTAAGGAAGATGATGTTAATTTGTAATTTTTCATGTAAAGAAAAATGATGAATATGATGATCAGTCTGTCCCCATGCAATTTTAATTAATTATATATATACATATTTTGATGATTAACACAAAACCAAACAAGAGTTTATCAATTATGTCTAATGAATATTTCATAAGTCTTAAGTACAGGAAAAATACCAAGGTCAAACAAGTCAATAAAGTATGCAGTTCCTCTCTGAAGCTTTAATCTTTTCAGCATGAATTTTCTCCAAGTCCATATCGATTTTGTGAAGTTCGCAACGAATTCCTTATAAAACTAAAAAGTCTTGTTGTTTAAATCAAGTCGATGTCGTAACATATTCATAAGTTACTGCTCGACTTCTTTGAAAGCAGAACGATTCCTCTCTGACCGCAAGTTTTTAAATCAAGTGAGTCGTAACGACTTCATAAGTTATTCATAACGATTTCTTAGAACTCGCAACGACTTGCTTGTTGTAACGACGATTCATAAGTTATCATACCGATTTCTTAGAACTCGCAACAACTTGCTTGTTGTAACGATTTCATAAGTTATCGATCAAACGATTTCTTTAGAACTCGCAAGACTGCTTGTTGTAACGATTTCATAAGTATCCATAAAGATTTTCTTTAGAACTCGTAACGATTGCTTGTTGTAACGACTCATAAGTTATCATAACGATTTCTTTAGAACTCGCAACGACTTGCTTGTTGTAACGACTTCATAAGTTATCATAACGATTTCTTTAGAACTCGCAACAACTTGCTTGTTGTAACGATTCATAAGTTATCATAACGATTTCTTTAGAACTCGCAACGACTTGCTTGTTGTAACGATTCATAAGTTATCATAACGATTTCTTTAGAACTCGCAACGACTTGCTTGTTGTAACGACTTCATAAGTTATCATAACGATTTCTTTAGAACTCGCAACGACTTGCTTGTTGTAACGACTTCATAAGTTATCATAACGATTTCTTTAGAACTCGCAACGACTTGCTTGTTGTAACGACTTCATAAGTTATCATAACGGTTCTTTAGAACTCGCAACGACTTGCTTGTTGTAACGACTTCATAAGTTATCATAACGATTTCTTTAGAACTCCCAACGACTTGCTTGTTGTAACGACTTCATAAGTTATCATAACGATTTCTTTAGAATTCGCAACAACTTGCTTGTTGTAACGACTTCATAAGTTATCATAACAATTTCTTTAGAATTCGCAACGACTTGCTCCCTATAACGACTTGTCAGTATTCATATCGTTTTCATGAGTCATATCTGGATATCTTTTTGACTAGTCAAAGTCCACGTAGACATCTCTCTAACGCTTGTGCATTTATGAGATCTGAACGTATCTCTGCATGCATGCAGACCATATCATCCTTTTTCTTGTCTACTCTGATTACGTCTTTTATTGTCAAGATATTTGGTGTTACTATTTTCATGTCTATTGCTACTGACGTTGACTGATATCAGAAACAGCTTAGCTGTCTGCTACTTGAGTTTGACATTTGTGCAGACTTCTGAACCAGCTTTACAGTACAACGTTAAACAAATAGAAACCAACGGATATTTCTGAAGAGTTATATCTTTGCGTGATCAAGTAATCAAAAGACTGTTGACTGAAGCCTCCAAGACTCCAGGTGTCACTTAGTCTAACGACTACTACTCAAAAGAGAGACAACGGACACTTCAACGTCTTGATTTCAAATTGAAGATATAAATTCAAGACAGAAGGATAGAAGAATATCGATCAGATATTCAAGCACTCAATTCTTCTGTAGAAAGTCCAGAGCCAAGAATTGTCATTCCTCTTCGCTTTAGCTCTTTTGCTCTCAACTAGTTTGTGAAAATCCTGTGAGAGCTTGTATAGTTCTGAGAGTGCTTCCTGCTTAACATCTTCTTGCTCTCAGTTCTAGTTGCTTCAGATCTTTGCTTATCAAAAGCTTGATCTAGGGGCTTGAAAGTCTTTCATCATTCTGTGTATTGTTCCTTCGGTTGTGAGGAAGACCTGGTGGTATCCAGGGTGTGGTTCCCTTTGGTTGTGAAGGAAGACCTGGTGGTATCCAGGGTGTGGTTCCCTTCGGTTGTAAAGAAGACCTGGTGGTATCCAGGGTGTTGTTCCCTTCGAGTTGAAGGAAGACCAGCTGAGCTGGGTGTTGTAGTTTCATTAAGGGGATGGTTCCCTTGTTAGTGAAATCCTGAGGCATTGCTCAGGGACTGGACGTAGGTCTCCTGTGAAGAGGAGTTCCGAACCAGGATAAAATTCCTTGTGTCGTGTGGTTGTGTTTTATGCGCTTGCTATCTTTTCTTCTAACTCTAACTTCTGTTTAAGCTGTTGTGTAATCTTTCTAGTGAACAGTTTTATTCAAAGATCAAATTTTAATAACCCATTCACCCCCCCCTCTGGGCTAGCTAGCTGGGCAACAAGTGGTATCAGAGCGAGTCTCTTCGACAAAGAAGAAGATCTAACGATCTGAAGAGCAAAGATCAATGGCAGCCCAAAGCAACTTCGAAGGTCAGTCAGTCAACAGGCCTCCCTTGTTCGATGGAGAAGATTACACCTATTGGAAGACAAGAATGGAGTACTTTCTACAAGGCCACGACTACACAATATGGTCCTTGTAGAAGAAGGTGATCTTCTAGTCACAATGCTAAGGCTCAGTGGACAGATGACGACAGAAGAAGAATATCCCTAAACTGCAAAGCCAAGAGCATCCTTTGCTGTGCCTCAGCAAGAAAGAATTAAAAGAGTTTCAGCCTGCAAATCCGCAATGGAGATGTGGGAAAAGCTCAGAATTACATATGAAGGGACAGACAGGTAAAGGAGACAAGAATCGATATTCTTGTGACTCAGTATGAAAGATTCCAGATGCAATCAGGTGAATCCATAACTCAGATGTTTAACAGATTTACAGAATACAAATGGATTAGCCGGTCTAGGAAAAGTTTATGTCATACCAGATATGGTCAGAAAGATCCTCAGATCTCTGCCATCCTCATGGACTCCAAAGGTAACAGCCATTGAGGAAGCCAATGATATGAAATTAATGTCATTGGAAAAGTTAATAGGATCTCTCATGGCTCATGAAATAAATATGGAGAGATTAGGAGAATCCTCCAGCAGAAGGAAGCAATCAAATGCTTCAAGGCGAATGATGATATATCAGAGGAATCTTTGGATAACAGTGAAAGCAGCAAAGACAGTGATGATGAAGAAGCCATGCTGTCTCGAAGACTTCAGAAAATATTAGCAAAGAAGAAGAAGTATCAGTCCGGAAGAAGATTTTTAAGAAGAACAAAGACTTCAGAAAACCAGAAGTGAAGGATCCGAAGAAAGGAGAAGTAATATGCTATGAATGCAAGAAGCCTGGACACATCAAGGCAGATTGTCCAATGCTCAAAAAGAATGATCATAAGAAGAAGGACAACTTCAGAAGATTCAAAAAGTATAAAAAGAAAGCAATGGCAGCTGCTTGGGAAAACAGCAGTGATTCAGATAATGAGTCAAGCTCAAGCAGTGAAGGTGAAGAAGCAAATCTGGCTCTCATGGCCAATACCGAAGATAAGGTAACCTCTGACTCCTCATTGATTCATGCAATGATTCAGATTCTGATAACTTAGAAAGTGCTTTTAATGAACTCTATGAAAAATATAAAGAAGTATCTAAATACTCAAAATTAGTAAGAAAATTTTAATCTGTTTAGAAAATACAAACTCAGATCTAAAAACAGAAAATGAAGAACTTGAAAAAAACAATAACTGAACACAAAAGAAGAAATGAGTTATTAGTGAAGATCTAAAAGAGAGAAAAACAGAAGATAACTCACCTAGAAAAACAAGAAGACTTAGGTGAACTTAAAACAGAAATAGAAAGATTAAATAAAGAAAATGATAAACTATCAAGTACACTAGAAAAATTTACTAATGGTAAAAACTCTTTAATATTAAAAGGTGCTAGGAGATCGGGTAAAAAGAAAAATGGATTAGGATATACACCCCCAGATAATGAAGAAACCATAATATATCCTAAAATATATCCAACACCAAAATTTGTACCCGAACAAGATATAGCATACAAAGCTGATTTCAAATACATAGAAAAGGTGACTAAGTTATCCTGCTGCAGTCACTGCAATAAGTTAGGACATATTAAAATTACATGCCCAACAAGACATAAAAAATGGATATTAAAAGGTAAAATTAATGATACTAACCTATCAGGACCCAAAAGAATTTGGGTACCTAAAGCTTGATGTTTTCATTTCAGGTTAACCCTCGAGCATCCAAATGGTATTTGGATAGTGGGTGCTCAAGGCACATGTCAGGCAACAAGAAGATTTTTGTTGATCTCCAAGCTGAAGAAGGTACAGTCACCTATGGAGATAATGGAAAAGGCACTGTGATAGGAAGTGGGTCTGTGAACATCAAAGGAAAATCAGTATTGAAGACGTAATGTTGGTCAAAGGATTAAAGCACAATCTTATCAGCATCAGCCAGTTGTGTGACAAAGGCCATCACATTCAGTTCCAAGAATCAAAGTGCAGTATATTAAAGGATGGTGCAGTCATATTTGAAGCCTTCAGAGAAAGAAACTTGTATGTTCTCTATCTCGAAGAACTCAAGAATCAAGATGTTTGTTTGGCAGCCAGCAAAGATCAATCAACAGAGCTGTGGCACAGAAGATTGGGTCACTGCAGCTTGGACGGTTTGAATAAGCTCAGAAAGAGAAAGCTAGTGGAAGGACTGCCAAAGGTCAATTCTAGATTGGATAGCATTTGCAAACCTTGTGCAAGAGGAAAGCACACCAAAAGCTCCTTCAAATCAAAGACTATAGTAACCACCTCAAAGCCCTTAGAACTACTTCATATGGATCTATTTGGGCCAATGAGGACCACCAGTAGGAGGAAAGAATTTTGGATTTGTAATAGTTGATGATTATTCAAGATTCACTTGGGTATCCTTTCTAGAGCACAAAGATGACACATTTGACAATTTTGTTAGCTTCAGTAAGAAAGTTTAAGAAAGTTCACAATTGTCTCTATCAGATCAGATCATGGTGGTGAGTTTCAGAATGAAAAGTTTACAAAGTTCTGTGATGATCAAGGAATTGAGCACAACTTCTCAGCCCCAAGGACACCTCAACAGAAGGAATTGCTGAGAGGAAAAACAGAACTCTTTTGGATATGGCAAGAACCATGTTATCAGAATATGATTTGCCAAGATATTTCTGGGCTGAAGCCATCAACACTGCATGTTATATCATTAATAGAGTAATGATCAGGCCGATTCTGAAGAAGACTGCTTATGAACTCTACAAAGGAAAGAAGCCAAAGATCAGCCATTTCAGAATATTTGGATGTCCTTGCTTCATCCACAATAATGGAAAAAGGGACATTGGTAAGTTGGATGCCAAATCAGATGAAGGCATCTTTATGGGGTACACTTCTAAACCCAAAGGTTATAGAGTCTTCAATAAACGTTCATTGTTAATTGAACAGTCTGTGCATGTTATTTTGATGAATCTAACCCTTCCTTGAAAAAGGAAGAAATTAGTGACATTGATGATGCAGATGACTTGTCCGAAAAATTAAAGAATACCTCAATTAAGGACAAGGAAGATCCACCATTGGAAGAACTGCAGCAAACTGAAATCCAACATGAAAATCTTCCAAAAGAATGGAGACATCAGAAAGATCACCCTCCTGAAAACATTATTGGTGATCCATCGTAGGGGTAAGAACAAGAGGTAATGTAATTCCATGTGATTATTTAGCCTTTGTTTCTCAAATAGAGCCTAAGACAGTCAATGAAGCTTTATCTGATGAATCTTGGATATTAGCCATGCAAGATGAACTAAACAGTTCAAGAGAAATCAAGTATGGTCACTTGTTCCTAGACCATCCAATCATTCAGTATTGGCACCAAGTGGGTGTTCAGAAATAAATGGATGAGTCTGGAATAATCTTAAGGAACAAGGCCAGATTGGTGGCTCAAGGCTACTCCCAAGAGGAAGGCATAGATTTCGATGAAACTTATGCACCTGTAGCTAGACTTGAGGCTATTAGGATTTTACTTGCTTATGCATCTGCATTTGATTTAAAACTATTTCAAATGGATGTCAAATCAGCCTTTTTGAATGGTTTTATCAAGGAGGAAGTTTATGTTGAACAACCTCCAGGTTTTGATGACACCGAATTTCCAAATCATGTATTTAAACTACATAAGGCCTTATATGGTTTAAAGCAAGCACCTAGAGCCTGGTATGAAAGGCTCAGTACTTTCTTATTAGATCATGGTTTCGCTAGAGGTAAAGTAGATAGTACATTATTTATAAAATCTAAGGTTAAACATATACTTCTTGTGCAAATATATGTAGATGATATTATTTTTGGATCTACTGATGAATCTCTTTGCAAGTACTTTGAAAAGCTCATGCAGGGAGAATTCGAATGAGCTTGATGGGGTGAGCTAAGCTACTTCCTTGGATTGCAAATCAAACAAGGGAAGGAAGGCACTCATATCTGTCAAGCCAAGTACACCAAAGAGATGTTAAAGAAATTTGGATTTGAAGGTGCAAAGCCATTATCAACTCCAATGAGCACATCAACTAGAATGGACAGTGATCAAAAAGGTAAAAAGTAGATCAAAAGAATTATAGAGGTATGATAGGGTCACTACTTTACTTAACTGCAAGTAGACCAGATATTTTGTTCAGTGTATGCATGTGTGCTAGATATCAGGCAGACCCTAGAGAGTCTCATTAATTTCAGTAAAAAGAATATTAGATATCTGGCTAGAACTCATGATTTAGGTCTCTGGTATCCTAGATCTTGTGAAATAGAATTAATAGGATATTCTGATGCTGATTATGCTGGATGCAAAGTAGATAGAAAGAGCACCAGTGGCTGTTGTCAGTTTCTTGCAGGATGTTTAATATCATGGTCATCCAAGAAACAAAATTCAGTAGCGTTATCAACAGCTGAGGCAGAATATGTTGCTGCTGGAAGTTGCTGTACACAACTTCTTTGGATAAAGCAAAACTTGAGGATTTCGGAATTCACATCAAATCAATTCCACTCTTGTGTGATAATACAAGTGTCATCAACCTCACCAAAAATCCAGTACAGCACTCAAGAACTAAGCACATTGAGGTAGATACCATTTTATTCGAGACCATGTAGCTAGTGGTAATTTAGAAATTTCCTTTATAGATACAAATAAATGGCCAATTAGCAGATATTTTCACAAAAGCCTTACCTGAAGAGAGATTTACATCTCTTAGAAGGGAATTAGGCATGTGCAATTTGTGATAAAAGTTTGCTTACAACTGGCACATTAAATTCTAGAATTTAAGTAATTTTTCTCTCATATCGATAAGCAAAAGATACTCTGTGTGTATTGTTATAACCGCTCTTTCATTAAAGATCGTTGAACAGTCAAATCCTTTGGTCGTTTTCCACCGCCGTTTGGCGCCTCACTTTCCACGTAGCATTAATTTATTCATAAAATCGATGGCAGAACGATTCGTGTCTCATCGTCTCCCTCTTTCCCCTCTTTTATCTTATCGCGTGAGCCGATGCCCTAGCACTCCATCTCGATCCTCTGCAAATTTGAATCTTCCTCCTACTTCCCGCAAAATTTCTTGAGGATTCCTTCTCCTCACCCTCCGTCTTCTCCCTCCGTTGCTCTTCCCACCTGAACCTATGGCCGCTCTTCGATGATCTCCGGAAGCGTAGGGGGCTACAGTGCTGAGTTCCTCACTCCTGAGCAGCAGGAGAGATTTACTTTTGTGAAGACGAAGCTCTGCGGCAATAAAGAAGTAGATGTCGCCAATCTGAAGAAAAATGGAATGAACAGCTTAGTAGATTTGATCAATCAGATGCAGTGGTCAGATATTTCCACCTTTTCAGAGGTAAGCTATCCGGATTGGTTAAAGCCTTCTTCGTGTGTATGAGAACAGAGAAGAGAGGGTCTCTGGTTTCTTCAGTAAAGGGAACCATGATTAGGATAGACCCTGAGTTGCTGAAAGTGTTGTTCAATGTAAAGACTTCAGGCTTTAGTGGGGTTCACTCCGTGGACGCCCAAGTGAAGGGTTTGGGAATCATTGGGCCAGGATTCAAGCTGAGGACGGCAAGATCGATATAAATCAACTATCAGCCTTCAACGTCTCTCATTTTATGTCTGCCAGATCTTAGTTCCCAGAAGTGCAACTTTTTCATCTTGCACAAAGGCCGACTCGGATATGATGTACTGGGCCATTCAGAATAAGGAGATAAATATGGCCACAGTGATCATGGAAAGAATGAAGTTTGCAAGGGATCAGATATGGGACACCAAGAGTAAGTTAAATGTGTCCCTGCCTTATGCCCACCTACTTACCAAGATCTTCAAACACTTCGGTGTGTGATCTTTTTGGGGCAGTTGTAGAGAAAATGGGGCAAGCAATCAGGTCCAGGAATCTGAAGAAGAGTGGTTTTTTTCTTTGAAAAGTGGTGTCTGGTTCAAGGCTTCGGTGGCTGAAGGCGAAGCCATCTTAATCGACTCATCAGTTGTTCATCAGGAGATGGGGTCAGCGGATATGTTCCAGAATTGCCTGTGGAGCCAATTCCAGCTCCAGCAGTTGAAGCAGCAGAATCCTCAGGCCCCTCCAATGCAGAAGTCAGTCTGAAAGTGCAGTAGAAGAAGAAAGAGCATCTGTCGAAGCTTCAGGTTTTCCAGAAGAAGTTGCAGAAAGGAGAATTGAGGATCTCCTCCCGGAGGACATTATTCCTGTTGAGGACCCTCTTCCCTCAACTTTTGTTGCATCTATCTGGCCGATATCATTGGCTCTATTCCTAGTGACAGAATGCAGAAGAAGTTGTGGCATCAGGCCACGTTGAGGTTCAAATGGAAGATGTGCAGGTAGAGGTAGAGCACCAAGCTGTCCAAGGTGACTCTGTGTTCGAATCTGCTCCCAGTCAGGGGGAGCAAGTATCAGATGAAGAAGATGCTCCTATTGAGGGGGAGCTATCAAAAGAAGGTTCTGTGGATGTAACTCCAGATGTTGATAAGGATGAACACATGAAGGTCTCCTGACTTGGATAACAGAGAAGGGGAGACTGCAAGCTCTTCGAGCTCAGATGATGATCAACCTTTCCAGCAAAGGAAGGCAAAAAGAAAGGAAAAGAGGTTGCCTCCGAAGTTCCTCTCCTGGCTAATTCTCCATTTGAGAGGAAGGCTAAGCAGAAAATTGTCATAAACTTAAAGCCAGTGATTGAAAGGCTGAATGTTCAAGGTGAATTATTATGTTCCCTTCAGTGTGATGTCAGCTCTATTTTTCTGAGTCAAGCTTCAGCAAATAAAGAATTGGGGCAAATCAAAAATGCTATACAATGGTTTAACAAGGAAATGTGCAGCATGAAAGGCATGCTATCAGATATTGTCAAGGCAGTGGAGCTCTAGCTCCTCCTCCACCAGAAGCAGCAGCAGCAGCACCAGAAGGAGCACCAGAAGCAGCAGCACCACCAGAAGAAGCAGCACAGAAGCAGCAGCTCCACCTGAAGTAGCAGCAGCAGCACCAACAGAGGCAGAGCCAGCAGAGTCAGCTGATCAGGTTGAAGGGCCATCCGGGCCATCTGAGCTAGGATCTGGGCCATCAGGGCCCTTGGAGAGTGAGTCTGTGCAGAAAGAGATCTTGGCACCCAAGCCCCCAGCTCCTTCCTCTCCCTCTCACACCTATTCCTCCAACTCCTCCATCAGCTCCTACAGCCCCTCCTGCCCCTCAAACATTCAAGAAGCCTCAATCTCGACCAATTTCTTCTCCTACCCCATTTCAGTCCTCCATTCCCTCTCCTTTCCCATACCTGAGGCCCCTCCAGCATCCTCACTGGGGAGCATCCTCCTCCTCCTCTGGTCCCTCCCTGGACCGATGATGCTTTCCAAACTACTTCACACTCTTTTCTTCATCCTACTCCTCCACCATCTTTCATCACTATCATACCTGAACATGCTCAACTCAATTCTCCTTTTCTTGAAAAGATCAAGGATGAATTTGAGGAAGGAATTCTCAGGTCTGTGTTGAAAGTGGGAGATCATATTCACAGGGCTGATCCTTCTAGTCCTGCTCCCAAGAAGAGGAAAATTACTTCCACCTATTCTCCTCCTCTGAACCCAAATACCTCCTTGTGGTTTTCTCTCACAGTTGACAACAAGCATAAGTCACTGTATAGGGAATACCTCCCAAAGTTATTTTGCTACCATCATCAACCTTCCCTTTCAAAACCTTACAGATCATTTGAACACCATACTACCCTATACTCTCTCTCAAAAATCTGGAAAAATCCAGAATCTTCTCTCTGCTCACTCCAAATCTGAAGAGCAAGGGGCAAAGGTCACAAGGATCTTCTCAAGAAGTTTACTCTTGCCAGATCTGCCAGATTTCCTCCACGGGACCACTCCCTGACCTATCCGAGTGGTTCAAGTGTATCACCAAGAACTCTGGGCTCCTTTCATTCAATCAGAAATAAAAATGATCAGGCATTTCATGCACTTCAACAACTACGTTATGTTCATAAGCTTCCAGAAGTTCAGCTGTGTCAGTTCAAGAAGGCCATTTCAGTTTTAACTCCGGTGGCTCTCACTTTTCAGACATTCAGGTAGATTTTGCTACCCTTCGAATACCTGAGGACATAGCCCTGCCTCAAATTCATGCTCTAGTTATGGAATCCTCTGTAGGATCCATCATATTTGAGCGCTTTGCAAGAATCATGGGCAGGATCAAAGTGCAGAAAGGCTACCTGGTTTCCTTTTCGAGATTCCTTTTCAGGGAATATCACCAGGGCCATGTCAGTGCGGCAGTTCTCTCTCTATCCTGTCTGAATGTGAAAGGCTAACCCCTTCTGAATGGTCAAAACTCTATCCTGTCAGCTCAGCAGCAGTTTGTTTTCTCAATGAAGCTCAAGCCAGGAAGGAAATCCAGCTTTTCTCCAGCCACCTTCCTAGATATGAACTCCATTCATCTTGTCAATGACCCTTTCAAGGTCTGGGAGGAAAGGTACAAATTGTATGTGGCATGCACAAAAACTCTCCGAGACAACCACAATCACTACCCTATCACCATGGACCAATTCCTCACCTGTGCCAGCTTTGGCACTCGTCGGTTCTCAAGATGAACTTGGACCAGGATGCCTATGCTGCCCTTCTCTATAAGCACCTAGATCTTCACATCAAACGGATGGCTCCCACCATGGGACCATCTTACTCTGTATCGTTTGGAGTTTTTAAAACTCTTTTTGAAGAGCAGGAATTTCAGGCATGGGAAACCATCTCCCATTTGCCTCCTTGTTGTCTCCTGCCTTCTATTTACCTGTACCTCCACAGTAAATGTCATGACCTTCTGTGTATCTCTATTTCTCTTTCTCTCTTCTTTCTTGTCGAAGTTCTCTTTTTGCTTAATGACAAAAAGGGGGAGAAAAATACTTAGCATGTCTGAAATATTAATCTGCTTAGAATCTTAGCATATCTTCTCTTTACAAACAAATTTCAGATACTTTTATCCATGCTTATTGTTCAGTTTTGTCATCATCAAAAAGGGGGAGATTGATGATCAGTCTGTCCCCATGCAATTTTAATTAATTATATATATACATATTTTGATGATTAACAAAACCAAACAAGAGTTTATTTAATTATGTCTAATGAATATTTCATAAGTCTTAAGTACAGGAAAAAATCCAAGGTCAAACAAGTCAATAAAGGTATGCATTTCCTCTCTGAAGCTTTAATCTTTTCAGCATCATGAATTTTCTCCAAGTCCATATCGATTTCTGTTGAAGTTCGCAACGAATTCCTTATAAAACTAAAAAGTCTTGTTGTTTAAATCAAGTCGATGTCGTAACGATTTCATAAGTTACTGTAATCGATTCTTTGACAAGCAGAACGATTTCCTCTCTGATCGCAAAGTTTAAATCAAGTCGATGTCGTAACGACTTCATATAGTTATCATAACGATTTCTTTAGAACTCGCAACGACTTGCTTGTTGTAACGATCTTCATAAGTTATCATAACGATTTCTTTAGAACTCGCAACAACTTGCTTGTTGTAACGACTTCATAAGTCATCAACGATTTCTTTAGAACTCGCAACGACTTGCTGTTGTAACGATTTCATAAGTTATCATAACGATTTCTTTAGAACTCGCAACGACTTGCTTGTTGTAACGACTTATAAGTTATCATAACGATTTCTTTAGAACTCGCAACGACTTGCTTGTTGTAACGACTTCATAAGTTATCATAACGATTTCTTTAGAACTCGCAACGACTTGCTGTTGTAACGACTTCATAAGTTATCATAACGATTTCTTTAGAACTCGCAACGACTTGCTTGTTGTAACGACTTCATAAGTTATCATAACGATTTCTTAGAACTCGCAACGACTGCTTGTTGTAACGACTTCATAAGTATTCATAACGATTTCTTTAGAATTCGCAACGACTTGCTCCCTAAACGACTTGTCAGTATTCATATCGTTTTCATAAGTCATATCTGGATATCTTTTTGACTAGTCAAAGTCCACGTAGACATCTCTCTGACGCTTTTGCATTTATGAGATCTGAACGTATCTCTGCATGCATGCAGACCATATCATCCTTTTTTTTGTCTACTCTGATTACGTCTTTTATTGTCAAGATATTTGGTGTTACTATTTTCATGTCTATTGCTACTGACGTTGACTGACATCAGAACAGCTTAGCTGTCTGCTACTTGAGTTTGACATTTGTGCAGACTTCTGAACCAGCTTTACAGTACAACGTTAAACAAATAGAAACCAACGGATATTTCTGAAGAGTTATATCTTTGCGTGATCAAGTAATCAAAAGACTGTTGACTGGAAGCTTCCAAGACTCCAGGTGTCACTTAGTCTAACGACTACTCAAAAGAGAGACAACGGACACTTCAACGTCTTGATTTCAAATTGAAGATATAAATTCAAGACAGAAGGATAGAAGAATATCGATCAGATATTCAAGCACTCAATTCTTCTGAAGAAAGTCCAGAGCCAAGAATTGTCATTCCTCTTCGCTTTAGCTCTTTTGCTCTCAACTAGTTTGTGAAAATCCTGTGAGAGCTTGTATAGTTCTGAGAGTGCTTCCTGCTTAACATCTCTTCTCTCAGTTCTAGTTGCTTCAGATCTTTGCTTATCAAAAGCTTGATCTAGGGGCTTGAAAGTCTTTCATCATTCTGTGTATTGTTCCCTTCGGTTGTGAGGAAGACCTGGTATCCAGGGTGGTTCCCTTCGGTTGTGAAGGAAGACCTGGTGGTATCCAGGGTGTGGTTCCCTTCGGTTGTAAGGAAGACCTGGTGGTATCCAGGGTGTTGTTCCCTTCGAGTTGAAGGAAGACCAGCTGAGCTGGGTGTTGTAGTTTCATTAGGGGATTGTTCCCTTGTTAGTGAAATCCTGAGGCATTGCTCAGGGACTGGACGTAGGTCTCCTGTGAAGAGGAGTTCCGAACCAGGATAAAATTCCTTGTGTCGTGTGGTTGTGTTTTATGTGCGCTTGCTATCTTTTCTTCTAACTCTAACTTCTGTTTAAGCTGTTGTGTAATCTTTTAGTGAACAGGTTTTAATTCAAAGATCAAATTTTAATAACCCATTCACCCCCCCCCCTCTGGGCTAGCTAGCTGGGCAACAAGTGGTATCAGAGCGAGTCTCTTCGACAAAGAAGAATCTAACGATCTGAAGAGCAAAGATCAATGGCAGCCCAAAGCAACTTCGAAGGTCAGTCAGTCAACAGGCCTCCCTTGTTCGATGGAGAAGATTACACCTATTGGAAGACAAGAATGGAGTACTTTCTACAAGGCCACGACTACACAATATGGTCCATTGTAGAAGAAGGTGATCTTCTAGTCACAAATGCTAAGGCTCAGTGGACAGATGACGACAGAAGAAGAATATCCCTAAACTGCAAAGCCAAGAGCATCCTTTGCTGTGCCCTCAGCAAGAAAGAATTCAACAGAGTTTCAGCCTGCAAATCCGCAATGGAGATGTGGGAAAAGCTCAGAATTACATATGAAGGGACAGACAAGGTAAAGGAGACAAGAATCGATATTCTTGTGACTCAGTATGAAAGATTCCAGATGCAATCAGGTGAATCCATAACTCAGATGTTTAACAGATTTACAGATATTACAAATGGATTAGCCGGTCTAGGAAAAGTTTATGTCATACCAGATATGGTCAGAAAGATCCTCAGATCTCTGCCATCCTCATGGACTCCAAAGGTAACAGCCATTGAGGAAGCCAATGATCTGAAATTAATGTCATTGGAAAAGTTAATAGGATCTCTCATGGCTCATGAAATAAATATGGAGAGATTAGGAGAATCCTCCAGCAGAAGGAAGCAATCAAATGCTCTCAAGGCGAATGATGATATATCAGAGGAATCTTTGGATAACAGTGAAAGCAGCAAAGACAGTGATGATGAAGAAGCCATGCTGTCTCGAAGACTTCAGAAAATATTAGCAAAGAAGAAGAAGTATCAGTCCGGAAGAAGATTTTTAAGAAGAACAAAGACTTCAGAAAACCAGAAGTGAAGGATCCGAAGAAAGGAGAAGTAATATGCTATGAATGCAAGAAGCCTGGACACATCAAGGCAGATTGTCCAATGCTCAAAAAGAATGATCATAAGAAGAAGGACAACTTCAGAAGATTCAAAAAGTATAAAAAGAAAGCAATGGCAGCTGCTTGGGAAAACAGCAGTGATTCAGATAATGAGTCAAGCTCAAGCAGTGAAGGTGAAGAAGCAAATCTGGCTCTCATGGCCAATACCGAAGATAAGGTAACCTCTGACTCCTCATTTGATTCATGCAATGATTCAGATTCTGATAACTTAGAAAGTGCTTTTAATGAACTCTATGAAAAATATAAAGAAGTATCTAAATTACTCAAAATTAGTAAGAAAATTTTAATCTGTTTAGAAAATACAAACTCAGATCTAAAAACAGAAAATGAAGAACTTGAAAAACAAATAACTGAACACAAAAGAAGAAATGAGTTATTATGTGAAGATCTAAAAGAGAAAAACAAAGATAACTCACCTAGAAAAACAAGAAGACTTAGGTGAACTTAAAACAGAAATAGAAAGATTAAATAAAGAAAATGATAAACTATCAAGTACACTAGAAAAATTACTAATGGTAAAAACTCTTTAATATTAAAAGGTGCTAGGAGATCGGGTAAAAAGAAAAATGGATTAGGATATACACCCCCAGATAATGAAGAAACCATAATATATCCTAAAACATATCCAACACCAAAATTTGTACCCGAACAAGATATAGCATACAAAGCTGATTTCAAATACATAGAAAAGGTGACTAAGTTATCCTGCTGCAGTCACTGCAATAAGTTAGGACATATTAAAATTACATGCCCAACAAGACATAAAAAATGGATATTAAAAGGTAAAATTAATGATACTAACCTATCAGGACCCAAAAGAATTTGGGTACCTAAAGCTTGATGTTTTCATTTCAGGTTAACCCTCGAGCATCCAAATGGTATTTGGATAGTGGGTGCTCAAGGCACATGTCAGGCAACAAGAAGATTTTTGTTGATCTCCAAGCTGAAGAAGGTACAGTCACCTATGGAGATAATGGAAAAGGCACTGTGATAGGAAGTGGGTCTGTGAACATCAAAGGAAAATCAGTTATTGAAGACGTAATGCTGGTCAAAGGATTAAAGCACAATCTTATCAGCATCAGCCAGTTGTGTGACAAAGGCCATCACATTCAGTTCCAAGAATCAAAGTGCAGTATATTAAAGGATGGTGCAGTCATATTTGAAGCCTTCAGAGAAAGAAACTTGTATGTTCTCTATCTCGAAGAACTCAAGAATCAAGATGTTTGTTTGGCAGCCAGCAAAGATCAATCAACAGAGCTGTGGCACAGAAGATTGGGTCACTGCAGCTTGGACGGTTTGAATAAGCTCAGAAAGAGAAAGCTAGTGGAAGGACTGCCAAAGGTCAATTCTAGATTGGATAGCATTTGCAAACCTTGTGCAAGAGGAAAGCACACCAAAAGCTCCTTCAAATCAAAGACTATAGTAACCACCTCAAAGCCCTTAGAACTACTTCATATGGATCTATTTGGGCCAATGAGGACCACCAGTCTAGGAGGAAAGAATTTTGGATTTGTAATAGTTGATGATTATTCAAGATTCACTTGGGTATCCTTTCTAGAGCACAAAGATGACACATTTGACAATTTTGTTAGCTTCAGTAAGAAAGTTCAGAAAGTTCACAATTGTCTCTATCAGATCAGATCATGGTGGTGAGTTTCAGAATGAAAAGTTTACAAAGTTCTGTGATGATCAAGGAATTGAACACAACTTCTCAGCCCCAAGGACACCTCAACAGAATGGAATTGTTGAGAGGAAAAACAGAACTCTTTTGGATATGGCAAGAACCATGTTATCAGAATATGATTTGCCAAGATATTTCTGGGCTGAAGCCATCAACACTGCATGTTATATCATTAATAGAGTAATGATCAGGCCGATTCTGAAGAAGACTGCTTATGAACTCTACAAAGGAAAGAAGCCAAAGATCAGCCATTTCAGAATATTTGGATGTCCTTGCTTCATCCACAATAATGGAAAAAGGGACATTGGTAAGTTGGATGCCAAATCAGATGAAGGCATCTTTATGGGGTACACTTCTAAACCCAAGGTTATAGAGTCTTCAATAAACGTTCATTGTTAATTGAACAGTCTGTGCATGTTATTTTTGATGAATCTAACCCTTCCTTGAAAAAGGAAGAAATTAGTGACATTGATGATGCAGATGACTTGTCCGAAAAATTAAAGATACCTCAATTAAGGACAAGGAAGATCCACCATTGGAAGAACTGCAGCAAACTGAAATCCAACATGAAAATCTTCCAAAAGAATGGAGACATCAGAAAGATCACCCTCCTGAAAACATTATTGGTGATCCATCCGTAGGGGTAAGAACAAGAGGTAATGTAATTCCATGTGATTATTTAGCCTTTGTTTCTCAAATAGAGCCTAAGACAGTCAATGAAGCTTTATCTGATGAATCTTGGATATTAGCCATGCAAGATGAACTAAATCAGTTCAAGAGAAATCAAGTATGGTCACTTGTTCCTAGACCATCCAATCATTCAGTTATTGGCACCAAGTGGGTGTTCAGAAATAAACTGGATGAGTCTGGAATAATCTTAAGGAACAAGGCCAGATTGGTGGCTCAAGGCTACTCCCAAGAGGAAGGCATAGATTTCGATGAAACTTATGCACCTGTAGCTAGACTTGAGGCTATTAGGATTTTACTTGCTTATGCATCTGCATTTGATTTAAAACTATTTCAAATGGATGTCAAATCAGCCTTTTTAATGGTTTTATCAAGGAGGAAGTTTATGTTGAACAACCTCCAGGTTTTGATGACACCGAATTTCCAAATCATGTATTTAAACTACATAAGGCCTTATATGGTTTAAAGCAAGCACCTAGAGCCTGGTATGAAAGGCTCAGTACTTTCTTATTAGATCATGGTTTCGCTAGAGGTAAAGTAGATAGTACATTATTTATAAAATCTAAGGTTAAACATATACTTCTTGTGCAAATATATGTAGATGATATTATTTTTGGATCTACTGATGAATCTCTTTGCAAGTACTTTGAAAAGCTCATGCAGGGAGAATTCGAAATGAGCTTGATGGGGAGCTAAGCTACTTCCTTGGATTGCAAATCAAACAAGGGAAGGAAGGCACTCATATCTGTCAAGCCAAGTACACCAAAGAGCTGTTAAAGAAATTTGGATTTGAAGGTGCAAAGCCATTATCAACTCCAATGAGCACATCAACTAGAATGGACAGTGATCAAAAAGGTAAAAAGTAGATCAAAAGAATTATAGAGGTATGATAGGGTCACTACTTTACTTAACTGCAAGTAGACCAGATATTTTGTTCAGTGTATGCATGTGTGCTAGATATCAGGCAGACCCTAGAGAGTCTCATTTCAGTAAAAAGAATATTTAGATATCTGGCTAGAACTCATGATTTAGGTCTCTGGTATCCTAGATCTTGTGAAATAGAATTAATAGGATATTCTGATGCTGATTATGCTGGATGCAAAGTAGATAGAAAGAGCACCAGTGGCTGTTGTCAGTTTCTTGCAGGATGTTTAATATCATGGTCATCCAAGAAACAAAATTCAGTAGCTTTATCAACAGCTGAGGCAGAATATGTTGCTGCTGGAAGTTGCTGTACACAACTTCTTTGGATAAAGCAACAACTTGAGGATTTCGGAATTCACATCAAATCAATTCCACTCTTGTGTGATAATACAAGTGCCATCAACCTCACCAAAAATCCAGTACAGCACTCAAGAACTAAGCACATTGAGGTAAGATACCATTTTATTCGAGACCATGTAGCTAGTGGTAATTTAGAAATTTCCTTTATAGATACAAATGGCCAATTAGCAGACATTTTCACAAAAGCCTTACCTGAAGAGAGATTTACATCTCTTAGAAGGGAATTAGGCATGTGCAATTTGTGATAAAAGTTTGCTTACAACTGGCACATTAAATTCTAGAATTTAAGTAATTTTTCTCTCCATATCGATAAGCAAAAGATACTCTGTGTGTATTGTTATAACCGCTCTTTCATTAAAGTCGTTTGAACAGTCAATCCTTTTGTCGTTTTCCACCGCCGTTTGGCGCCTCACTTTCCACGTAGCATTAATTTATTCATAAAATCGATGGCAGAACGATTCGTGTCTCATCGTCTCCCTCTTTCCCCTCTTTTATCTTATCGCGTGAGCCGATGCCCTAGCAACTCCATCTCAATCCTCTGCAAATTTGAATCTTCCTCCTACTTCCCGCAAAATTTCTTGAGGATTCCTTCTCCTCACCCTCCGTCTTCTCCCTCCGTTGCTCTTCCCACCTGAACCTATGGCCGCTTCGATGATCTCCGGAAGCGTAGGGGGCTACAGTGCTGAGTTCCTCACTCCTGAGCAGCAGGAGAGATTTACTTTTGTGAAGACGAAGCTCTGCGGCAATAAAGAAGTAGATGTCGCCAATCTGAAGAAAAATGGAATGAGCAGCTTAGTAGATTTGATCAATCAGATGCAGTGGTCAGATATTTCCACCTTTTCAGAGGTAAGCTATCCGGATTTGGTTAAAGCCTTCTTCGTGTGTATGAGAACAGAGGAAGACGGGTCTCTGGTTTCTTCAGTAAAGGGAACCATGATTAGGATAGACCCTGAGTTGCTGAAAGTGTTGTTCAATGTAAAGACTTCAGGCTTTAGTGGGGTTCACTCCGTGGACGCCCAAGTGAAGGGTTTGGGAATCATTGGGCCAGGATTCAAGCTGAGGGACGGCAAGATCGATATAAATCAACTATCCGCCTTCAACCGTCTTCTCCATTTTATTGTCTGCCAGATCTTAGTTCCCAGAAGTGCAACTTTTTCATCTTGCACAAAGGCCGACTCGGATATGATGTACTGGGCCATTCAGAATAAGGAGATAAATATGGCCGCAGTGATCATGGAAAGAATGAAGTTTGCAAGGGATCAGATATGGGACACCAAGAGTAAGTTAAATGTGTCCCTGCCTTATGCCCACCTACTTACCAAGATCTTCAAACACTTCGGTGTTGATCTTTCTGGGGCAGTTGTAGAAAAATGGGCCAAGCAATCAGGTCCAGGAATCTGAAGAAGAGTGGTTTTTCTTTGAAAAGTGGTGTCTGGTTCAAGGCTTCGGTGGCTGAAGGCGAAGCCATCTTAATCGACTCATCAGTTGTTCATCAGGAGATGGGGTCAGCGGATATGTTTCCAGAATTGCCTGTGGAGCCAATTCCAGCTCCAGCAGTTGAAGCAGCAGAATCCTCAGGCCCCTCCAATGCAGAAGTTCAGTCTGAAAGTGCAGTAGAAGAAGAAAGAGCATCTGTCGAAGCTTCAGGTTTTCCAGAAGAATCAGTTGCAGAAAGGAGAATTGAGGATCTCCTCCCGAGGACATTATTCCTGTTGAGGACCCTCTTCCCTCAACTTTTGTTGCATCTATCCTGGCCGATATCATTGACTCTATTCCTAGTGACAGAATTGCAGAAGAAGTTGTGGCATCAGGCCACGTTGAGGTTCAAATGGAAGATGTGCAGGTAGAGGTAGAGCACCAAGCTGTCCAAGGTGACTCTGTGTTCGAATCTGCTCCCAGTCAGGGGGAGCAAGTATCAGATGAAGAAGATGCTCCTATTGAGGGGGAGCTATCAAAAGAAGGTTCTGTGGATGTAACTCCAGATGTTGATAAGGATGAACAGCATGAAGGTTCTCCTGACTTGGATAACAGAGAAGGGGAGACTGCAAGCTCTTCGAGCTCAGATGATGATCAACCTCCTCCAGCAAAGGAAGGCAAAAAGAAAGGAAAAGAGGTTGCCTCCGAAGTTCCTCTCCTGGCTAATTCTCCATTTGAGAGGAAGGCTAAGCAGAAAATTGTCATAAACTTAAGCCAGTGATTGAAAGGCTGAATGTTCAAGGTGAATTATTATGTTCCCTCAGTGTGATGTCAGCTCTATTTTTCTGAGTCAAGCTTCAGCAAATAAAGAATTGGGGCAAATCAAAAATGCTATACAATGGTTTAACAAGGAAATGTGCAGCATGAAAGGCATGCTATCAGATATTGTCAAGGCAGTTGGAGCTCTAGCTCCTCCTCCACCAGAAGCAGCAGCAGCACCAGAAGGAGCACCAGAAGCAGCAGCTCCACCAGAAGCAGAAGCAGCACCAGAAGCAGCAGCTCCACCTGAAGTAGCAGCAGCAGCACCAACAGAGGCAGAGCCAGCAGAGTCAGCTGATCAGGTTGAAGGGCCATCCGGGCCATCTGAGCTAGGATCTGGGCCATCAGGGCCCTTGGAGAGTGAGTCTGTGCAGAAAGAGATCTTGGCACCCAAGCCCCCAGCTCCTTCCTCTCCCTCTCACACACCTATTCCTCCAACTCCTCCATCAGCTCCTACAGCCCCTCCTGCCCCTCAAACATTCAAGAAGCCTCAATCTCGACCAATTTCTTCTCCTACCCCATTTCAGTCCTCCATTCCCTCTCCCTTTCCCATACCTGAGGCCCCTCCAGCATCCTCAGCTGGAGCATCCTCCTCCTCCTCTGGTCCCTCCCTTGGACCAGATGATGCTTTCCAAACTACTTCACATCTTTTCTTCATCCTACTCCTCCACCATCTTTCATCACTATCATACCTGAACATGCTCAACTCAATTCTCCTTTTCTTGAAAAGATCAAGGATGAATTTGAGGAAGGAATTCTCAGGTCTGTGTTGAAAGTGGGAGATCATATTCACAGGGCTGATCCTTCTAGTCCTGCTCCCAAGAAGAGGAAAATTACTTCCACCTATTCCTCCTCCTCTGAACCCAAATACCCTCCTTTGTGGTTTTCTCTCACAGTTGACAACAAGCATAAGTCACTGTATAGGGAATACCTCTCCAAAGTTGTTTTTGCTACCATCATCAACCTTCCCTTTCAAAACCTTACAGATCATTTGAACACCATACTACCCTATACTTCTCTCTCAAAATCTGAAAAATCCAGAATCTTCTCTCTTGCTCACTCCAAATCTGAAGAGCAATGGGGCAAAGGTCACAAGGATCTTCTCAAGAAGTTTACTCTTGCCAGATCTGCCAGATTTCCTCCACGGGACCACTCCTTGACCCTATCCGAGTGGTTCAGGTTGTATCACACAAGAACTCTGGGCTCCCTTCATTCAATCAGAAATAAAAATGATCAGGCATTTCATGCACTTCAACAACTACCGTTATGTTCATAAGCTTCCAGAAGTTCAGCTGTGTCAGTTCAAGAAGGCCATTTCAGTTTTAACTCCGGCTGGCTCTCACTTTTCAGACATTCAGGTAGATTTTGCTACCCTTCGAATACCTGAGGACATAGCCCTGCCTCAAATTCATGCTCTAGTTATGGAATCCTCTGTAGGATCCATCATATTTGAGCGCTTTGCAAGAATCATGGGCAGGATCAAAGTGCAGAAAGGCTACCTGGTTTCCTTTTCGAGATTCCTTTTCAGGGAATACACCAGGGCCATGTCAGTGCGGCAGTTCTCTCTCCTATCCTGTCTGAATGTGAAAGGCTAACCCCTTCTGAATGGTCAAAACTCTATCCCCTGTCAGCTCAGCAGCTGTTTGTTCTCAATGAAGCTCAAGCCAGGGAAGGAAATCCAGCTATTTCTCTCCAGCCACCTTCCTAGATATGAACTCCATTCATCTTGTCAATGACCCTTTCAAGGTCTGGGAGGAAAGGTACAAATTGTATGTGGCATTGCACAAAACTCTCCGAGACAAACAATCACTACCCTGTCACCATGGACCAATTCCTCACCTGTGCCAGCTTTGGCACTCGTCGGTTTCTCAAGATGAACTTGGACCAGGATGCCTATGCTGCCCTTCTCTATAAGCACCTAGATCTTCACATCAAACGGATGGCTCCCACCATGGGACCATCTTACTCTGTATCGTTTGGAGTTTTTAAAACTCTTTTTGAAGAGCAGGAATTTCAGGCATGGGAAACCATCTCCCATTTTGCCTCCTTGTTGTCTCCTGCCTTCTATTTACCTGTACCTCCACAGTAAATGTCATGACCTTCTGTGTATCTCTATTTCTCTTTCTCTCTTCTTTCTTTGTCGAAGTTTCTCTTTTTGCTTAATGACAAAAAGGGGGAGAAAAATACTTAGCATGTCTGAAATATTAATCTTGCTTAGAATCTTAGCATATCTTCTCTTTAAAACAAATTTCAGATACTTTTATCCATGCTTATTGTTCAGTTTTGTCATCATCAAAAAGGGGGAGATTGATGATCAGTCTGTCCCCATGCAATTTTAATTAATTATATATATACATATTTTGATGATTAACAAAACCAAACAAGAGTTTATCAATTATGTCTAATGAATATTTCATAAGTCTTAAGTACAGGAAAAATACCAAGGTCAAACAAGTCAATAAAGGTATGCATTTCCTCTCTGAAGCTTTAATCTTTTCAGCATGAATTTTCTCCAAGTCCATATCGATTTCTGTTGAAGTTCGCAACGAATTCCTTATAAAACTAAAAAGTCTTGTTGTTTAAATCAAGTCGATGTCGTAACGATTTCATAAGTTACTGTATCGACTTCTTTGACAAGCAGAACGATTTCCTCTCTGACCGCAAAGTTTAAATCAAGTCGATGTCGTAACGACTTCATAAGTTATCATAACGATTTCTTTAGAACTCGCAACGACTTGCTTGTTGTAACGACTTCATAAGTTATCATAACGATTTCTTTAGAACTCGCAACGACTTGCTTGTTGTAACGATTTCATAAGTTATCATAACGATTTCTTTAGAACTCGCAACGACTTGCTTGTTGTAACGACTTCATAAGTTATCATAACGATTTCTTTAGAACTCGCAACGACTTGCTTGTTGTAACGACTTCATAAGTTATCATAACGATTTCTTTAGAACTCGCAACGACTTGCTTGTTGTAACGACTTCATAAGTTATCATAACGATTTCTTTAGAACTCGCAACGACTTGCTTGTTGTAACGACTTCATAAGTTATCATAACGATTTCTTTAGAACTCGCAACGACTTGCTTGTTGTAACGACTTCATAAGTTATCATAACGATTTCTTTAGAACTCGCAACGACTTGCTTGTTGTAACGACTTCATAAGTTATCATAACGATTTCTTTAGAATTCGCAACGACTTGCTCCCTATAACGACTTGTCAGTATTCATATCGTTTTCATAAGTCATATCTGGATATCTATTTTTTGACTAGTCAAGTCCTCGTAGACATCTCTCTAACGCTTGTGCATTTATGAGATCTGAACGTATCTCTGCATGCATGCAGACCATATCATCCTTTTTCTTGTCTACTCTGATTACGTCTTTTATTGTCAAGATATTTGGTGTTACTATTTTCATGTCTATTGCTACTGACGTTGACTGATATCAGAAACAGCTTAGCTGTCTGCTACTTGAGTTTGACATTTGTGCAGACTTCTGAACCAGCTTTACAGTACAACGTTAAACAAATAGAAACCAACGGATATTTCTGAAGAGTTATATCTTTGCGTGATCAAGTAATCAAAAGACTGTTGACTGGAAGCCTCCAAGACTCCAGGTGTCACTTAGTCTAACGACTACTCAAAAGAGAGACAACGGACACTTCAACGTCTTGATTTCAAATTGAAGATATAAATTCAAGACAGAAGGATAGAAGAATATCGATCAGATATTCAAGCACTCAATTCTTCTGTAGAAAGTCCAGAGCCAAGAATTGTCATTCCTCTTCGCTTTAGCTCTTTTGCTCTCAACTAGTTGTGAAAATCCTGTGAGAGCTTGTATAGTTCTGAGAGTGCTTCCTGCTTAACATCTTCTTGCTCTCAGTTCTAGTTGCTTCAGATCTTTGCTTATCAAAAGCTTGATCTAGGGGCTTGAAAGTCTTTCATTATTCTGTGTATTGTTCCCTTCGGTTGTGAAGAAGACCTGGTGGTATCCAGGGTGTGGTTCCCTTGGTTGTGAAGGAAGACCTGGTGTATCCAGGGTGGTCCCTTCGGTTGTAAGGAAGACCTGGTGGTATCCAGGGTGTTGTTCCCTTCGAGTTGAAGGAAGACCAGCTGAGCTGGGTGTTGTAGTTTCATTAAGGGGATTGTTCCCTTGTTAGTGAAATCCTGAGGCATTGCTCAGGGACTGGACGTAGGTCTCCTGTGAAGAGGAGTTCCGAACCAGGATAAAATTCCTTGTGTCGTGTGGTTGTGTTTTATGCGCTTGCTATCTTTTCTTCTAACTCTAACTTCTGTTTAAGCTGTTGTGTAATCTTTTTAGTGAACAGTTTTATTCAAGATCAAATTTTAATAACCCATTCACCCCCCCCCCCCCCCTCTGGGCTAGCTAGCTGGGCAACAATATGAGGAGACAATAATGAGTATTGTATTTTGCTTGTATCATGATTATATCCTTAATATTTAGTTGAACACTCATTGCTTGTGTCATGATCTTGGTATGATTGTATGTTAGTTAGATGAATATTAATGGTTGTGTGGGTTGACTTAAATGAGTAATAAATTTTATTTTATATTTTTCACCTATTTATGTGATGTTCTTATATTTTACTCATTTTCTTTTGAATTTACTCATTTCCAAATATTAACTAAGTCACAAAATTAAAAAAATAAATCAAATATGTCATTTTCCCCACCGTACCTCAGCGGTACGGTACTTACGATACGTACCGTGCCACGGAGAATGCGATACGGTCGATCCGAGCGGTACGGCGAACCTTGGGGACACAGTTCTTCTAACGGATCAAAACCGTGTTTTCTACGAATTAAAAATTTTGAGCTGCTATTCTCCTAATAAAATTTTGAAAGTATGTTATTTTAAAGAAAGCCCAATCCTAGCTCCTCCTTGTCATTGTGGACGTCCTCACAGACAGCGCCATGGCACCAGTCTTCTCTGTCAACGACGATGAAGGTTTCTATGGGCGGCAATGAGGAGGGAAGAGGGAGGATTGGATGGCTGAACTGTTGTTGAAGGGGTTTTTTCAAAACACAGCTATCTAACGAGAATATTAACATCTTTTAGGAATATTCATTCTTCTTCGTCGACAGAAATTAACTATGATAACATATTTGAAAATTTTCTTATAATAGCGATATATATATATATATATATATATATGTATATTGATGTAAAATCAGATATGATGTTCTTGTAAATTTGATTTTAAGAATGATTTATATACAAAAAAGCCATAAGTTATTCTCCTCAACTATAGTTGAGCTCAGTTGAGGGCATCTAATGTTAGGGGTATGTGTGGCATAATACACTCAAATAATGGGTATTTTTGATGAGATCAATATTTTAAAAATACACAGATTATTTTGATGTCTTTCAAGAATATATATATAATATATATATATAATATATATATATGTGTGTGTGTGTGTGTGTGTGTATATATAACACAAAAAATATGACTATATATATATGTATATATTGATGTAAAATCAGATATGATGTTCTTGTAAATTTGATTTTAAGAATGATTTATATACAAAAAAGCCATAAGTTATTCTCTTCAACTATAGTTGAGCTCAGTTGAGGGCATCTAATGTTAGGGGTATGTGTGGCATAATACACTCAAATAATGGGTATTTTTGATGATATCAATATTTTAAAAATACACAGATTATTTTGATGTCTTTCAAGAATATAATATATATATATATATATAATATATATATAATATATATATATATAACACAAAAAATATGACTCAAAACTATAACAAACTAACAAATATTTTACTTTACTTACAGTCATCCAAGGGAACTACTCCTTATAACGTTAAAATAAAAAGTGCATAGATATCTAGACAGACGATTCACTGGAGAATTATTTAACGCTTTAGAAATGGCCAGATGCCTCCGAAAGGTTTAATTCCACTCATCCTGATTCCCGACCGGGAGTTGTGTTCGTCAAGGTTTGGCGCATCTCCGATTCGGACCGGATCGGGTTTTTCCTGATCCGATCCGATTCGGGCGGATCGAACCGATTCGGTTCGATCCGTTTGGATTCGGCCAGAACCCTTATTTATGACCCATTTTATGGCCGATTCCCTTGAATCTGGCCTTTTTTTGAATGATTGTGTGGTTTAGGCCTCTTGTACATATGTTTCATCATTCCATGAGATTTATATCATGTAATGGTATAAAAATATTTATTTTCAATGAAATAAAATATTAGAAGAGTGAAAACAAATTGAAACTCATTAATTGAAAGATATTTACATTGCACAAAGTCAATACAACTATCAAACTCTAAATTCCAATAAAAATACAATGACTTACTCTAATATCGCCAATGCCCTTGTTGATATGGATCATATGCATTCCATTGGGATTGGCTAGGCTGGATTCGGACTCATCTGACTCTGAGGGGAGCTCCCCAATAAGATGATGACCTTTCGTTCTTGACACAAAACCACGAAACTCATCCCATGTCATCATGGTATGGTATCTCTGCTGAACTGACTGAGATAATGGTCCCACACTTGACAGCCGGGACGGACTACCCCCAGTTGTGCCATCTGTACATCCTCCTCAGCCTCAAAAACTTGGATTGGAATAGGAATAGAATATGCAGGAGGAGGATACATATATGGAGATGACCAAAGTAGCCTGTTGTGGCAGTGTATCCACTGTACGGTCCGTACCCACTAGAGTAGTCTGTGCTAGTGGAGTCGGGATGGTAGCTATGACCGCCATAGGATCCTTTTTTAAGATTTTTAAAATTATTATTCAAATTTTAATATAATTATTAATTATTTATGAACATTAATTAATTATACCTAAACTTCTTATAGAATCAAGTTCTAACCATGATATAGAACTTATAGAACACCTTCTATCATTTTTTGATTGTTCAAATTTTTTTAAGATTTTTTAAATTATTTTTCAGAAAATCATATTTTAGGGAAAATCATCAAATCTACATGAAAACCTTGTAGATCTTGATGAGAAATAGTTGCAAGTGAACACCAATCCCTTGCAACATCATTTCCTAACAAGATCTAACCCATACACCAAGAAAAGAACAGAAAAATGAAGAAATAAGGTTGCTTACCTTGAAAGCCCTGTAGAACCTTCAAAAAACTTGAAGAACAAGGCTTCAAAGCTTCCAAATCCCTCCAAATGGACACAAATTACTTAGGAACCCTCCTCCTGTGGATTTGCACCTAAATCTAGGATTTTCTCTTCAAAAACCTGCAAACAGGGGGGGGGGGGGGGGGGGGGGGGGGGGACAAAGGGGCCTGCGGTTTCCTGCGCTGCGAATGGGACTGTTGAGTCCCGATGCGCAGCGCATCGCCGACACCCTTTAAGGGTGTCGGGCGGATCGCGCCCGATGCGATAGTGCCGGGCCGGATCGCATCGCATCGGGCTCGATCCGCCTGCTAAGAAGGGATCCGGGCGCATCGGCGAGCCGCGCATCGGATCATCCTGATCCGATGCGATTCGGGGGATCGGCCCGGCTCGATCCGGCGCGCCAACCATGGTGTTCGGTTGCTGTTACGATCGTTCTGCTTTCCAAGTCTCACCGCGTTCCATCGTCAGCCGCACTCCCTCTGGCGAGGTGTGTGAGCTGGGCTGGGCCTTGGAGTCCGTCCAAGTAACCACAGAGGTTTTTTATTGGGAATTTTGACTTCCGGTCTAAAAAGCACATTTTGAATTACTTTTAAGTCTAATATTTTAAAAAATTAATTTTAAATCTAATTCTGTAACTTCTTATTTTTAAATTTTTTCTGTTATTTCTCACATATATTTTTCTAAAATCTCCATTCTAACCCTATGGGGCCTAAACCCCGACCCCCCTTTTCCTTTCACGCAGCCTCGCCTGGCAACTTCACCCCATAGCCTCGCCCCCTCACCACCTAGGTTTTCGACAATACATCTCCGGCGAACCTACTCCGACGGCGAGGGGGACGAGCGCCAGCTTTTACAGAACCCAGTTCCCTGTCGCCAGCACCACCGTCACCATCGCCGCCGCCAGCAACTCCTCCCGGCTCCTTCTCTGCCCCCTCGCCACCGTCGCAAGCTCCCCCGATCCGCGCCTCCCCCAGCGCGAACAGCCATGCTACCGCTCCCCCTCCCCAATGTCGCGCCATCCACTCCTCCCGCACCGACCGGAGCAACAGCAGTGAGTTGTCTGACGCAACCGTACTCTTTCTCAAGCTACTCCACCCGCGCGATCGAGGAGCTGTGACCGCGCCATCCGCTCCTCCCTCACCAGTCGGAGGAGCAGCAGTGAGCTACCCGATGCAACCATACTCCTTCCCGAGCCACTCCACCTACGTGATCGGGGGGCCGGTGGTGGGCACCTGGTGCTCTCCGCCATTGCGGAAGCAGAGTGGGGGTACAGAGTCAGTGAGGGGGCTACGGCGGACAAGTGGCCTGCGAGGAGGCTAGAGGGGAGCCACCACCAACGGGGAGGGCTACGCAGTGGCAGCACGATGCCATGAGCAACTAGGGGAGGGGAAGGTGAAGTTGGATACTTGGATCCCTTCCCCTACCTTCCTCGCTGCTCGGTTTCGTGACTGGTTAAAACAAAAGAATTCCCCACTAAAGAGCAAGAGCAAAGAAACACTTGTGGGATGCACTCTCCTATACTCCTTTAAGTAGTCACTGCCTTCTGATCAAATCTTGTGAGATCAAAATTTCTGTATCATATTATTCCTTAATTCAATGTTTATTACTTACAAAAAAAAAAAAAAAAAACAGGAATCCTTGATATGTGTAGATCCGGAGTTTTTCGGTCAAGTGGGGTAAGGCAATACAGGTACACGGAAAGTAGGAGCTGTCAAGTCCTGACCTTAGAGTTCACGAACACCAATCATGGAGCCCACAAAACCACACCAGACGGGATTTCCTCATTACAAAAAAAAATAAAAAACAAAACATCGATCTAATAAACAGATATTAAAAAAAGAGATTGTTACTTCTGATACCGTCGTCGTAGCCGACGAGTCCGCCCGACGAGGACAACGATCCGACAAAGATGACAACCGACGGTCCCATCCGTCGAGTCTCGTCTTCGGAGGCCAGCCGACCACTACGAAACCAATTGCGCCAGGCGTTATATCCGGGCGCTCCTAGCTGGCTCCAGGTCATACTCTCCCTAAACATAGATAAATCTCGTGAATCACGACCCCCAGCTGGCCCATGACTACTCTGAGTAAGTGACTGTCACGGCGAGATCAACGGTGTAACGGACCGGGGTATTTATGCCCATTAAGGCTCCATAACCAGATCCGCCTCCCGCGAACGCACCGAAGTCTCGCAAGGGATATCTCACACACGTGTCCAGTAAGAGTATAAAAGACAAACCACAAGAATATAAGACACAAGAAAGTACATGTGCTCATATCTGTTCACAATTTTGTACAACTGTCCCATCACATTAATACATGTCCAATTAAAAAGAGTACAACTACCTGGGGCATACCCGAGGGAGCACAAGCTCACACAACACTAACTACTAAAAACTGCTGGTGGTACAAGTCTGACACAACACCGCTGCAAGCCAAACACACGGCAAGCCCTGAAAAGAACTGTAGGGGAGTGAGCCTCAACAAGTCACTGGCTCAGTAGGGGCTACCCAAAACAACATTGTAACCACAAACACCTCAACCCCAATGGGTCTCACTGGCAACAGCAATAGCCAAACCATTTCATGCTCACATCATTACAATAAATAACAATTGAACATGCTCATGATAATAAACATAAAGTCCTCCAAAGAAAAGTAGGACTACAGGACTAACATAATAACATTAGTCAACCCAACTACTAAAGTGCCTAAACCACAGTCTCACTGGCACACTGCTACAACAACTGGTTGCCTAAGCTATAAGCCACACAGGCAAGTCACTGCCTAAGCTGCAAGCTTCACAGGCAAACCTCAAAGCACTTAAGTAACAGGACTGCTAACAAAGAGCTGGTCCTTTATACTCCAAACCACACTACATCGGAAACTACATACAAGGTAATAGAACTGGCTACACGAAGCCAATCCATAACACACTAAAAACTATAATTGGAATCGTACCCAAGAAGAGTAAAACTCAACAAGTGGAAGGTCTCATACGGCCTCCACAGAGCACAGCTCTACTAAACCACAATATGCCTAGGCCACAAGCCTCATCGGCAAATTACCCACAAAGGTAACATAAATAATAATCACAAACTAATTCACAATAACCTTATAAACAAAGATCTACTTAAAACAGTTAGGATACAACAAGTGGCAGGTCAAACCACAAGACCTCCACAACACACAAGTACCCGGAAAGGTTGGTACACAATGTACCACAAAACTACAAAGTAAACCACGAAGGGAATAGTACCGCTACTCTGACTCTCACAACCACAACACAACCCCGAATAAGGGTACAAGTAGGTGTAAACACCACACTAAACCACAATTATATTATACCTTTATTAGCACAATATTACAGGTAAAACTTCAACCGGCAAATCTCATAAACTACAACTCAGTCACAATTGTGCCAACACCAGGGCACACCTCGAACTGGTCAAACCTCGACCACGAGTCACAAACTCACGAAACACGACAAGTAGCAAAGCACGAGTCACGAAGAACGACGCCACCACACGGGAACGGACTACTGGCTGATCAGGCCAATATCCAACCCGGACAACACAACACAAGAACAACCTCTCAGCCTCGCAGTCACGGACGAAAGGTCCAACTGCCGCTCCACAAGGAAGAAGTCAAACAACTGTGGAGACCAACCAACACCACACCTGCAGACACACAGCTGCAGGCCCATGCCTGGCACCTCTAGAGTCTCTGGCGGAGCACTCTAAAGTGAGGCACTGGAAAACAGGACTAGCTGGGGACCAGTGACGTCTACTGGTGTCCGTACCCCAACTACGAGCGCGCTACAAGCGACTACACACCACAAACACAAGCCGCTGCCCTACTGTCGTCTTTCCCTCAGCCGGACGTACAACTCAAGCACAGGAGTGAGGGTGTCCAGAAGACGACACAGACCTCAACAGTACAACACAAGTACCGGGACAAAACCCCGAGCACAGCAACACACGTGCTGGCTCACAAAGAACCTGGGGTACCCGACTAGAGAGGCATTCCGGAATAGGCGCCGGACCACCACACTCGGCTAGCACAAACCACGATACTTACATATAGCTTTACTTATAATTCACAATATACAAGTTAGGATTAGCTTAACATGGTCACCATGTGACCCCAAAGCTATCCCACACCAACACATACCTGAACCACAAACTTGCCTATCATTGGTCACGAGAGACCTCCGTGGCAACAACACCACTTAATACATAAATCAATATAATATTATTCGAAAGACAACAACGAACCAGGGCTAGGTCAATGGACCTTCATTGCCCAAACACCACAAAGTCATGGCTAGGCTCACACAGGAACCTCACTGCCCAGTTACTACGACAAATCATAAGAATTACATTACAACAAAGTGTAGTATAAACACACACTCAACCACGTAGACAACACGTGTATATTACACCCTGATGGTGTACCCACATCTTCCACGTAAACCACATGTCCAACACAGGACAACAAACACACATAAAAACCACTACGTACATCATATCTTATTCACATAAAACATGCCCATTACATGAGCAATATGCTCCAAGAGCATAACAAGTGCACTGGCTCACACTGGTCATCGCCATGCACACACAATCACACAATATCATAACCAGAAAAGCTACGTAAACGACATTGCATGGATACATGCACAGGTTGGCGGCAACATCGACTGCCGCTTAAGGAACTTGACGGCAATGGATCTAGCCGTCTATATCATGGCTGAGGAACTGGCGTCAATCGATGTTGACGCCAAGATCTTCAACCCAGACCCTGCAGAAACCCTAATCCGAATCTACAGTTTTCCAACCGTTAAAACTACAAGAAAATGTACTGAAACGGTTCTTTAAACATGCATGAACCCAAAAAACCCAACACAGCATGCTTCGACATAAATTACTCAAACCACCCATTATCCCCATACGGTGCAGTTTAATCCGAAAATACATTAAAAACGCTAATTCAAGTGGTTAAGTCATGTTTTAATGTTTCTAACAAACTAACAGGGATCGTCCCCTACCTCAGACACACTCAAACCTCCCGCAATCTCCTGGTTCACACCGAACCCTCCGCAAGCTCCACGGGAATTGCACCACGCCACGCGCGTTTCCTCGCGCGATTCGTCACCGCCACACGCTCCACGATCCTCCAAGCATCCTTCAGTACCTGTTGGAAGCTCCAGAAACACGGGGACGCGAAGCTAGGGCAAGGGGAAGAGAGAGGCAGGTGGGAAACCTGCTCTCGGGTGACCTTATAACCTGCAGAATTCTCAGGTTGGCGTCAACCCCTTTGCCGCCAAGTACAACCGCCACCCTAAACGTCCACATCTAATGCCGCCAAGATCATGCAGTCAACGGCAACCTACCTGGACGCCAACAAGTCAACGACCACACTGGCCGCCAACTCCTACTCAACTGCAGCAGGTCCTATTCATTTCGGGACCTAACCTGCACCACACCTACACACACCACGCGTCTACACCACATTGGCCTCATAACAGCCATCACAACCACAACACACACGATCCAAGAAGGATCCGAAAATAAGCGACGTTACACAAAGAGACAGCTTAAGTGTCTACTGTTCTAGCATTTAATGTGTGCAGGGCCTGAAGACATTCTATCATACAACGTTGGACCTATAGACGCCAGAAGAACCCTATCTCTTTGGTGCCAAAAGGATAAAGATAGTTGAAGCTTCCAAATGTCAAACAGTCTAACGTCTATCAATCCAAGAGACAACGGTTACTTCAACGGCCGTATTTCAAAAAGGAGATATAAACTCAAAGACAGAAGTGAAGAACAACCAACGAAGTAGAGAACAAGCATCTTGTGTTCAAGCATTCAAATTCTTCTGCAAGAAGTCCAGAGCCAAGAATCTCATTCCTCATCACCTTTAGCTCTTCGCTCTCTGTGCTGTAATAGATTTTCTAAGAGAGCTCGTGTAGTTCTGAGAGTGTGCCTTGTTTAGATCCTTGCTCTCAGTGCTAGTGGCTTCAGATTGGCTTGTTAAAAGCT
>CM024758.1:15641049-15684062 GCA_014218235.1 Colocasia esculenta | reverse complement strand
TTTGTTTTTTGCTTTTTTTTTTTTAATTAAGCACAACATACTAAGACTAAAAAAAAGGAATTAACTATCCCACAGGTAAACGCATCGAGAGATGGACAGAATCGAGCCATCGAAAGAAAGGGTGAAAGAGGACTAAGATATGGTTGACGCTTCGAGAGCATCGGGGGGGAATTGTAGGATGAGAGGGGGAGAATAAGGGATGAAAGCAAAATTATAACAAGGATGGAAGACAAAAATGACTAGAAGGCCGGGAATACTCTGGCCATAACTCCTTTGTTGGGTTGATGGGTTTATGATTTCAAAAATCTTCACCAGGTCCAAGCAACTGTCGCTTTGTGGTGACTGCTGATACTGACTGCTCCATTGCTGGAGAGTGTGGAATGTTGTCCTCACCTGAATAACTAACTGACTGCCAAAGACCAGGTCTTCGAGCTCTTGTTCTTCTGCCTCTTTTGGTTTCACATTCTAAATAAAATACAACATGTTTTTGATGTGAACAATGATGAACAATGTAAACAAATGTGAACAATGTGAATTGAGTTAATGCATGAGATCTTCATACAAATGACTTGTCACAATAACTTGGTACAATGCTTGATTATATATTCATAATATCTCACTACCTATGTTTACTAATGTAGGAGATATACTATGCAGGACATGTGCCAACACAAGTATGAAAGATCAAGAAAAGTCAAAGACAGTGTACCTGTCGACAGCCATCAAGACCTTGTCGACAGATACCAACAGTCAGCAACATACATGTTCTGGAAATCAAGCCCTGTCGACAGCAACAAAGCCTCCTCGACAGAAGCATACAGTCAGAAAATCACAGTTCTGGAAAAACATGTGCCTGTCGACAGCACCAAGGCACCTGTCGACAGATGCACACATGAGAGGCTTCAAAGAACTTCCAGACTTCTGGAACTTGGCACAATGTTGATCCTTGTCGACAGCAAGTGTATGACCTGTCGACAGACGTCAGAAGCTATCATATACAAGAAGTTTGAAAGTTACCAAACTTGGTGTTTCCTTCTACCACGTCTCTCCATATGTAAACACAAATATAAAACACATCCTTTTGAAGCAAATTTCGTACACAAGCAGCCTCCAAGCAAGAACCTTAAAGAGTTCTCAAGAGAAGTCTTGTTCTGCTGCTCTGTTTCACCTACCGCCCAGAACCAAGAAGAGAAGTCTTCCCAGCGGAGGTGAAGTCTGAACGTCGTGGATTCAAGTGTCTCCATCAACTTGTGATCATCAGACGAAGCTTGAAGTCCGCCAAACATTTACAAAGAGTTTACAAATTTGGATTTGCTCTTCAACTCTCAAACTCTTCTTGTTTCTACTTTTTCTTATTTGTGTGTGTGTGTTGGTTTCAAGCAGTCCTTGTGCTTGATACACGTGTTGGGTAATTGATCTGATCGTGGTTTCACATTAGATAACACGTGTGTGTGAGTTGTAGTTTGTGAACTAGCTTCATAAGCCGATTGTTCTGCGTGTGTGTGTAGCCCGTGGATGTAGGATACACGAGTTGTGTACTCCGAACCACGTAAATATGTGTGTCTCGTGGTTTGAACGCTTTTACGCTAGATGTTTGGTAGGCACGGCGTCTATACACACGTATTGTAGTTTGCTATCTATCTGTCATCAAGTCACACACATCCACACATAGCTTAGAGTTTAACATTGTTTTGATAATCTGTGTTTTAAAGAAAAGAAGGTGATAAACATTTTTAATCGGCAGTAATCTATTCAACCCCCCTTCTAGATTACCATATAGGGAATTTCGCAACCCTTCAATTGGTATCAGATCTGAGTTTCTCCGATTTACTGCTTTACTTATTTGATCTTACGATCAGGAGATTCACGGTCTAATGGAGTCTAACAAGGGGTATATGGCCGAGGACACTCAGTGACCAGGCCACACTTCTTTGATGGCACTGACTATCCGTATTGGAAAAATCGATGCAGGTGTTTCTACGAGCGCAAAATTTCGAACTATGGAAAATAGTCAGAAAAGGAGCATACGAATTGCCTCAGGACGAGGATACCTGAACTAAGGACCAGATCGCCAAGGGGACACTCAACTGGAGTGCCCTCAACATGATGCAGTGCGCAGTCCACCCAAAGGAGTACTCAAGAGTCTCCACATGCACCTCAGAAAAGGAGATGTGGGACAAGCTTGAGCTGATCTATGAAGGTACGTCTGAGGTAAGAGAATCAAAGGTAAGCATGTTGGTTTCAGAATATGAAATGTTCAAAATGAATAATGATGAAACCATCTCTGACATGTTTGCTAGATTCAAGATAATTATAAATGGATTGAAAGGTCTTAAAAAGGAATACTCAGAGAGTGACTTGGTGAGGAAGATACTTCGGTCTCTTCCATCCTCATGGAACACCAAAGCCACTGTCATTGAGGATTCCAAAGACCTCTCAAAAATGAAAGTAGATGAATTGATTGGTTCTCTGATGACTTATGAACTGAATGTCAAAAGAAAGGAAACTGAAGAAAATCCTAGGAAGTCACTTGCTTTGAAGGCTTCCAGGAAGAGTTCTTCAGCTTCCAAAAAGGAGATAATTCAGGAAAGTGAGTGACTGAATCGTCTAGTGAGAGTGAAAATGACGAAATGTCTATGCTCACTAGACAATTCAAAAAATTCCTGAAATACAAGAGGAGAGGTACATGTAACTCTAAACCATTCCAAAAGAAAGACTTTGCTAATAAATTTGATACTAACAAAATCCTGAGATTGTCTGTTATGAGTGCAAGAAGTAAGGGCACATGAGAGGAGAGTGCCCCGAGCTCAAAAAGAAGCTGAAGAAGGACAAATTCACTTTTAAGAAGGCCAAGGCAATGGTGGCCACTTGGAGTGATGAAGATGAAGACGAGAACGGTCAAGCTACCTCCGGAGATGACGAAGTCCACTGTCTCATGGCAAGAAGTGATGACTCAAATGAGGTAAATTCTTCCTTTGAAAGCTATTCAGTTGATGAATGGGAAGAAGCTTATATGTCTTATTTGAAATGTTCTGTTAATTTAAGTCTGAAAACAACCACTCAAGAAGATAATCACTTCCCTTGTTCATGAAACTAGCAATAATGAAGAAATTGAATCCTTGAATAAGGTGATTGAAATGATGAAGCTTGATGAACAAACACATAGTGAAGAAATGGATAACATGAAACTTAAACTTCAAGAAGTTCAAAAGGAAAGAGATGATCTAATGAACTCTCTTGAAAATCTTCAAAGTGAGCATGAAAAGCTAAAGGAGAAATTGGAAAAAGCTGAAAAAGACATAAAAGGTAAGTCTAAAGATTTATCTAGTTTTGTCAAAAGTAAACAGAATCTAGATGCAATTTTAGGTTCAAATGTTTTTGTTGCAAGACATGGGATTGGGTTTCAAAATGCAAGGCCAAAGGAAATTGGCAAAAATTTGTTAACAGATTTCATTGATTCCACCCCAAGTTCAAGTAAACAAACCCCTTCAAAGAATAAGAAAAATCCTTCAAAGGGTAAGAACAAGAACCTAAAATGATCAAGTTTGTTCCTAGTCAATCTAAGGAATTTGCAACAAGCCCAAGATAGGACAAACAGCAACCTCCTAAAGCTAAACTAACAAGGCAACAAAAGGGTACAATGCCTATGCATGCCCTTTAAAAGGTAAAGCCCACTGTTGTTCAAAAATCATCATCATGCAAAATATGTAAAAAGGTTGGACACAATGAAAAACAATGCTGGAATAGCCCAAACCAAATGAAAATCAAACAAGTTTGGATTCCTAAGCACTTGTTATTTGGCATGAATGATACAACGGGACCCAAGTAATTTGGGTACCAAAACCTCTTGTCTGATCCACATGTGCAGGAATGCCTAGCAGCCCACAATCAAAACAAATGGTACTTGGACAGTGGCTGCTCGAGGCATATGACGGGCGACAAAGGAAAATTCTGTTTGCTCGTGGAAAAAGACGGAGGTCAAGTGATTTTTGGATGCAACAACAAAGGCCAAATCATCGGCTCAGTAAGGTTGATAAGTTTGCTTCTAACTCAATAGACAATGTACTTCTTGTGGATGGCCTTCATCACAATTTGCTTAGCATAAGTCAATTGTGTGATAAGGGTCATAAAATTGTCTTTGAGTCTGATTCATGTCAAATTCTTAATAAGGAAACAGGAAGTCTGAAGTTTTCTGTAAAAAGGATAAATAACATCTATATGGTCGACTTAGATGATCCAGAAAATAATGATTTGTGTCTTGTAGCAAACAAACAGGACGAGCTTACATTGTGGCATCGTAGGCTTGGTCATGCTAGTTATAATGTGTTGCACAAGATCATGAGGCTCAAACTGGTAAGTGGACTTCCTGAAATTCTATTCAATAAAAATGAAAATTTTTGTGATGCATGTGCACAGGGAAAACAAACCCGGAAATCTTTCAAATCAAAAGCACCCGTGAGTACTTCTAAAGCTTATGAACTGTTGCACATGGACCTATTTGGACCTACGAGAACACTAAGTCTCAATGGAAAACAATATGGTTTTGTCATTGTAGATGATTTCTCTAGGTTCACTTGGGTGAAATTTCTGGCTCACAAGAATGAAGCACTGAATGTTTTTGAAGAATTTTTCAATAAAATTGAGCATGGAAATGTCAACAAGATATGCTCCATCCGCACTGATCACGGGGGAGAATTTGACAACAACTCCTTCACTGATTTTTGCAGGAACCAAGGTATAGAACACTTGTTTTCCTCCCCAAGAACTCCAGAGCAAAATGGGGTTGTGGAGAGGAAGAATAGAACCTTGGTGGAGATGGCTCGCACGCTTCTGGTCGAGAATCAACTTGCAAGAACCTTTTGGGCAGAAGCAGTAAATGAAAGGTTGCGAAATTCCCTATATGGTAATCTAGAAGGGGGGTTGAATAGATTACTATCAATTAAAAGTTTAATACTACCCTTTTTAAACACAACACAGTCTATCTGAATTGCAGTAGAATGAAGGTGAGACTTAGATGTGTTGGTGATGTGTAGATGAAGAAGTAGTCTATCTAGCGTGTGTAGATGCAATGTGCCTATCAAACATCTAACGTAAAAATGTTCAAACCACGAGACACGTAGATTTACGTGGTTCGGAGTACACAAATCGTGTATCCTACGTCCACGGCACACACACACACAGAGTAAACTCCTTATGAGCGAGTTCGGTGACTACAACTCACACACACGTGTTTTCTGACGTGCACCCACGATCAGAACAACACACACACGTGATTTCAACCACAAGGGTCGCTTGAATCACACAAACACACACACAGATGATGGAAAAATGAAAACAGGAAGAGTTCAGAGTGAAAGAATAAATCCTGATGGAGAACTCTTCTGGAACGCCTGGATGGAGTTCAAACTTCAACTTGATTGCTTCAGATCGATGGAGAAGGTTGAATCCTCAACATTCTATCTTCAGTACTGCTAGATCGATGGATCTCTCGGTCTCTGAGTAGTAGTCTGAAGCAGAGCAGTAGCAACACCTTTGGATCTTGGACTTGCTCTAGGGTTTTTGGTTGTGGCTGCTTCTGTACGAGATTTTCTTCGAAAGGATGTTTATATATTGGTGTTTACATATGGAGAGTCGTGGTAGAAGGAAACACCATCTACGACAACTTGGAAACTTTCCGTATCTGAAAATTGACTTCGTCTGTCGACAGGACTGGGTGCATCTGTCGACAGGCAGCAATAGTTTTGCAAGTGCCAGAAGTCAGGTTTTGCGTGTAGCAGATTTCTGTACTTACCTGTCGACAGTCGACTTGCATCTGTCGACAGGTAGCAACAGTTTTGCACATTCCTGAGCTCTGTCTGTAGGTGGCTGTCGACAGGTACATGGGGTTTGTCGACAGGTAGCTGTTTCCTGAGCTTTGTCTTGTCTGTCTGTTCACATCTGTCGACAGGACCTGAAGGGTTGTCGACAAGACCTGAAGGGCTGTCGACAGGTGACTGTCTTCATGAGTGTATCTGTTCTTTTTCTCTTGTTTTGGTGTATCTTTGTTGCATGCACTCATACCTACATGATCAAACATGTATAGTCAGATATTATGTTTACATAGAGAATCAAATATTCCATCATGTTGCTTGCTTGAATATGTCATGTATTAAATCTCAATTATGAATGTTCATCATCAAAAACATGTTGTCATAAACAATAGAATGATAAACCCAACATTCTCCCCCTTTTTGATGATGACAAAATTATTCAATTAGTGCACAATTGA
Organism: Colocasia esculenta; assembly: GCA_014218235.1. Taxonomy (NCBI): domain Eukaryota; kingdom Viridiplantae; phylum Streptophyta; class Magnoliopsida; order Alismatales; family Araceae; genus Colocasia; species Colocasia esculenta. Next base: position 15,677,794 of record CM024758.1, on the reverse strand, counting down.
GTTTCTCCCCCTTTTGACAACATCTAAAGGTATTCACAACAGTCACACACAATGATATAGCAAAGAACTGTGATTTCATTGATGAGATATGAAGCATACACAGTACCAAATGTGATGACTGAAATGAAAGGGAAACAAAGTACATGACCATCAAATGAAAAACATGACCATCAAATGAAAAAACATAACACAGAACAGGACAGACACATGTGAAAAAAATAAAAACAGACATTGACTCCTAGACCCATAGACACTCTATGCAGCATCATCGCCAGGCGGTGCAGAGGCCCGACGGCTTTCCTGAAGCTTAGTGAGACGCAGCTATAGTTGAACTTGAGTGTCCGCTAGTGCTTCCATGTTAGCATCCACTGTGTCCAATCGTGCATGAATCTTATCAAATCCAGTGGACATTTGGAGTTGCATCTGAGCAAGAAGATCACGCATAGAAGGCTCAACAGCAACATCAATAGAATCATCTCCCGGCACATCAAGAGGTGCAGACTGGGAGTCTTCATCAGCAGCATCTTCTTCATCACCAGGAGCTTCTTCTTCAAAATATTCATCCATGGCAGCTGGTGCCTTACCCTTTAGCTCTCTAGTGACCACTCCATCGACCATCTTATACCCCATGCGATGTGCAACAGTGAGATCAAAGCTATGACGGGAGTTAAGGGAGACACACTCACTTTCTGAAATAGGTATGCCAATGAACTGCAGGAGAGAAGTGAGTGGGCAAGCAAAAGGCATTGATCTCCTGGGATTATAGAAGCATTGACAGATGAGGCCAAGCATCAAGGCAGGTAAATTGATGGGTTCACAGTTGAGGAAAAAGGTGAATAGAGACTTGTGAACATCGGTGACTAGTTCACGACTATCGTGCTTAGGCGCAATGAGGGTAGTGAATATATGATGGATCATGCGGTTCAAAGGAGGGAATGAATTGGCATTAAGTTTAGAAATCTTCTTTGTGCCATCATATGGTTGGAGGGTGATGAGAGGATAGTAGATAGAAGCATCTGGTTGATGTCGTAGAATCTCAGCCCAAGTGTTAGGAATTTGAAGGGCAGTGCTGAACAGATTGGCAGTGAGTTTGAAGGATGTGCCCTTAACAGAGGTGTAGAAATCTGACGTACCGGAGAGACTGAGGTTGTTGAAGAACTCAGTGACGGCAGTGGTGTTGGGTTGAGTGTGTTTTGGAACTTCCTAAAGTTGTAATTTAATGATATCCAATGAACATCACTCATACCTTGATTTTGATGATGACATACTGTGATATTGATGATGACATATTGTGATTTTAATGATGAGATATTGTGACATGTTGTGATTTTGATGATGATATGTTGAACATGTTATACATTTTATACATATCATAATATGCTTAAAAAATATGTTTTTGATGTTTAATATCTCATATTTTAATGATAATATCTTGTACTAAGGTTTATGTGTTAAATTTTCAGGTTCACACATTTTTGTCTTGGTAGTATCGACACTAGATCAAAGCAGGTTGACACTAGTCCCAGATTCCAGAAGACCCAGTTGCCAGACTGGGACAGCAGGTCGACACTAGCTCAAAGCAGGTCGACACTAGTCCCAGATTCCAGAAGGGCAGGTCGACACTAGCTCAAAGCAGGTCAACACCAGTCCCAGATTCCAGAAGGGCAGGTCGACACTAGCTCAGGGCAGGTCGACACTAGACCCAGTTTCCAGCAGACCAGTTTGCAGAAATGGGACAGCAGGTCGACACTAGTTCAAGGCAGGTCGACACACTCCGGCTGAAAGTCAAAATCGTGAATTTCTATGTACACGTGGCTGCTTGGGATTTAGGGGATTTGACCTAGGGTTCCGTGCCCATGCACCCCAAAGCACTTTATGGACATATGGGGCTATAAATACCCATGTTCCTTGTACCCCAAGTCAAGAGAGCCCATACACTTCCTGAAGAACCTTTTTGGCGGCTGAAAGGGGCTTTCCAGATCTGTCTCCATCTCCAGAAGCTTCAAGCCATCCTTTCAAGAGGAAGGACAAGGGAATCAAGGGGAATCCCTGGAGAGAAGGTTGCTGTGCAAGGCAAGGGAGAAGATCCAACTGAAGAGGCACAGGAGAAGAAGGATCTCTGGCATTTCAGATGCCATCAAAGCAGAGCATCGCCAATTGAGGAGAATCTCCATCGATTTCCATCAAGGCTCCTCAATTGAAGCGTCTGCAAGGCCTCTTCATCGAAGAACACTCTTTCTACATCTATTTGCTTTATTTCTGAGTTCGTTCTTCCTTAGTTCGTCAATGAGATTTGTGCATGAAGTTCTGTACAAATTTCTATGTACGAACTGTCTTGAATCAGATCATTGCTAGAGGATCTGATCTCTTTTGTGTTTGATCTAGCTTTTGTACTCTGAGCCATCGAGCTCAGGTTTGTGAGTCGTCGCACTCACTGTGTGGTTTGAGTCGTCGTGCTCAATTTGGAGTCGTCGTACTCCGGTTGTTGTTTGAGCCGTCGTGCTCAGTTTGGAGCCGTCGTGCTCCAGGTGTTTCTTGAGTCGTCGTGCTCAAGGGTGTTTGGAGTCGTCGTACTCCAGGTGTTTCTTGAGTCGTCATGCTCAAGGGTGTTTGAGTCGTCGTGCTCCAGGTATTTCTTGAGTCGTCGTGCTCAAGGTGTTTGGAGTCGTCGTGCTCCTGTGTGAGTTGTACTCAAGGTTTTTGAGTAGTGTGGCCTCACTGTGTGAGGGGTGGACGTAGGAGTCACTGGAGGTGATTTTCGAACCACCTAAAAATCCTCTGTGCATTGGTTTGAATTGTGGTTTGCCTTTGTATCTCGCTAGATGCATGCATAGGGATTTCGTTCACTACTAATTGATTTGCTCACACACCCAAATCACACTTCAGATCAGTAAATTAATTGGGTGATTTGATCTCTGATTAGAAGTAATTTTTAATTACTTATGCTTCCGCGTTAATTGACATTAGATCTATTCAACCCCCCCTTCTAGATCTGATCCTTCCACCCATCCGTTCCTAACAATTGGTATCAGAGCGGGTTAATGTCTATCTTTGATCTGATTTGATTGCTTCTGTTTGATCTCTGTGTTAATTGCTTGAATTGTTTGCTTGCTCTTTCACCATCTCATTCTAATTGATGGATTCTCGAGGATTTGTAGTTGAAGGCCATTCCATTAACATACCACCATATTTTGATGGGTCTGATTATTCATTCTGGAAAAATCGCATGCAAGTTTTTCTTAGGGCTCAAAACTATGAAATTTGGAGGATAGTTGAAGTGGGTCCTTATGAAAATCATGAAGATGAGGAGAATTGGACTAGAGAGCAAATTAGGAAAGCTACTCTTAATTATAGTGCCATGAACATGCTTCAATGTGCAGTCCACCCTAAAGAATATTCAAGAATATCCATGTGTAAATCTGCTAAAGAAATGTGGGATGAACTTGAATTGATGTATGAGGGAACATCTCAAGTTAGGGAAATCAAAGCAAACATACTTGTTTCTGAATATGATTGTTTATGATGAAATCTGATGAATCGATTTCTGAAATGTTTGCTAGATTTATGATAATTGTCAATGGACTGAAGGCATTAGGTAAGGAATACACTGATGCTGATCTGGTAAGAAAAACTTTGCGCTCTCTATCATCTGTTTGGCACACAAAGGCTACAGTGATTGAAGATTTTAAGGATTTATCCAAAATCTCCTTGGATGAACTCATAGGATCTTTAATGACTTATGAAATAAATTTGAAGAGAAATGAAGAACACATGCTTAAGGCTAAACCAGTAGCACTTAAGGCTTCATCAAGCATCAAAGAGAAAAATCAAGAAACATCAAGTTCTGATGAGTCTGGTTTAATGAAGATGAACTTGACATCATGACTAGACAATTCAGAAAATTTTTAAAATCAAGAAGAAGAAGATTCAATGAAAAGAAACAATATTCTTCTAATAAAAGGAATGCTTTTTCTTCAAATTGTAATGATAGCAGAAATCAAAAAACTAATGAAGATATTGATTGCTACAGGTACAACGAAAAGGTCTGGATAGGTTTGGGCGATCTTGGTGGATACTGGCAAGAAATTTCTTATGTTAACACCCCGGATTATTGTGTCGTCTGTCGACGACTCGGGCACTCAAAAGATAGGTGCCGTTCGTCGCAGGATATTTCCAAAGCACCTATCCAAGAGATCCCTGTCCCTAAACCGGCTGATCCTGTTCAACGCGTCTGGGTTCCTAAGCCTGCGATTGTGCAGATGGTGGGGAGTCTTCTTTACGGGTGCAAGATGATAACGTCATGGTTGAGTCAGGGGGGCCCTCTCTCCATGACCTGGCTATTGCACCTCTGACGTCTCAGGGGGTAGATCAGCCTCCCGCGGAGGTCCTTCAAGTTCAGAAAGCATCTCTGGATCACGTCCATGTGCAAGACTCTCCTCCTGGGGTGGTTGTTAGTCCTGATGATAATTTGCATGGTACTGTTCTTCCCGGTATTCTATCGTCTTTAGAGAACCTCTCGCCAAGGCGTCATGGCAATCTGCATGGAGGGCAGGAGAGACAAGGTGAGTTTGCACCACCTGTAGAAGGGTCAGTTTCTTATGTCTGTTTAGAAGGACACAATATCGTGCAAGCCTCTTCTCCTACCCGGGTGGCTGGTATCCAGAAAGATAAAGTGCATGGTACTGTAGATCCAGGTATTATTTCTTGTTTGGAAAATATTTTGCCTGCTTCTATCCCAGGTGACCGAGGTTCTGCTGGTGGGCTTGATACTGCGTCGTTAGCTCTGCAAGACAATTCGCTCATGCATATGAATTCTGCTCTTATTTCTGACACTCATCGGAGAGACCAAGTTTGCACCAGGCTCGAGCTCGGTCGTTGGAGAAGGGGAAGGATCCAGATTTCCCATGAATTCTGCTATATTATGGAATATCAGAGGTGTTGGGAATTCTGCTTCCAGGAGGAGTCTCAAAAACTTAGTATCTCAACACCACCCTTCCGTAGTGGCTATCTTTGAACCAAAACAGCCTGCTGCTAAGGCTTCTCAGCTTTCGTCCTATATTCATCTGGATGCCTTCACGTGTAACAGGGATGAGGATCCTAAACTCTGGCTATTCTGGGACTCTTCCCTCTCCTTGGAGGTGATAGCAAAGACTGATCAGTATGTCACGTTGGGCCTTCGCTCTGCTTCTGGATATTCATCTTATTACACTTGTGTTTATGCTTCTTGCGATGTTGGTCGGCGTCGTATTCTTTTTGATGATCTATTGCAATTTAGTGCTTCTGTGGATGCTCCATGGCTGATAGGTGGGGATTTTAATTGTATTGCTCACCCGTCGGAGAAATTGGGCGGCTCTTTTGGCAATACGACTGGTATGATTGACTTCAACGCCTTCATAGCGGCTTCAGGTCTGTTTGATGCTGGTTACATGGGTTCATCTTTCACGTGGAACAATAATCGTGTAGGGAATGCAAATATCCGAGCTCGACTTGATCGGGTTTTGATTAATGACAAGTTTCAGGATGTGTGGCCTAACCTCCTAGTGCACCACTTGAGGAGGGGTCCATCGGACCATCGTCCGTTGCTCCTTTCTTCTGCTTCCTCCCCTCGTGGGCCTAGTCGCTTTGTCTTTCAGAATATGTGGATCTCTCATGATTCCTTCTTGCAGGGAGTTCAGAAGACTTGGACTAGTATCCAAATTAATCACGTTAATCCTTATATTCTGCTTCATGTTAATCTCAAGGCAGTTAAGCAATTTCTTATTCTGTGGAATAAAGAGGTGTTCGGTCATGTCTCTCAAATGGTTATCCTGACAGTTGAGGAGGTTGAGAAAAGGCAGCAGGATTTTGATGCTTCTCCTACGGAAGCTAATAGATCGGCTCTCTCGTCTGCTAATGCTCAACATTTTCTGGCCTTGAACAGGAGGAAACTTTTTGGAAGCAAAAGTCCAGAGTTCATTGGCTGCAAAGTGGTGATAGAAATACCTCTTTTTATCATGCAACTGTTAAATGCAACAGGAGGAAGAACTATATCCATAGACTGAAAATCGGTAATACTAATGATTGGTGTATGGACCAGGAAATATTGAAGCAGGAGGCGGCTAATTATTTCCAAAGTTTGCTCACTTCTGCGGCTCATGAAGTTGACGTGGACCTCCTTTCTACCATCCCTCAAACCATCTCCTCTGATCAGAATTCCATGCTGTGTATGACTCCCACGCCTGAGGAGATAAAAGGTGTGGTATTCTCTATGAATGGTAACAGTGCGCCTGGTCCTGACGGGTTTCCAGGGGTCTTCTTCTCTCATTGTTGGGATATTGTTGGCTCAGATGTCATCAAGGCTGTTCAAGGTTTTTTTGTTGGCTACCCATTTCCTAGAGGAATCTCTTCTTCTATTATACTCTCATTCCTAAGGTGGACTCCCCAAGCTCCTTTGCTGATTTTCGGCCGATAACATTATGCAATTTTGTGTTCAAAATTATCTCCAGGATCTTATGCGACCGTTTAACACCCTTGCTGCCTTCTCTCATCTCGGAGAATCAATGTGCCTTTGTTCAAGGCGATTTATTCTTGATAATGTTGCTTTGTCCCGGCATATTCTGAGGGACATTCATCGTAAAGTTCGAGGCCACAACATTTTGTTCAAACTGGATATGGCTAAAGCCTACGATCGTATGGAATGGGATTTCATTTTTCAGGTGATGAGGAAGTTTGGTTTTTCTTCCAGATTTACCTCCCTTGTAGGTATGCTTCTGTCTAACTGCTGGTCTTCTATCATGTTTAATGGTGCCATTTCCGGTTATTTTAAATCTACTCGAGGCATTAGACAAGGTGACCCTCTGGCTCCCATTCTTTTTATCATTGCATCCGAGGTCCTCAGCAGGGGGTTGTCTAATCTTTTTTCTCAGGGAGAAATTAAGTATTTCCGTGGCCCTAGAGCGGGTTTGCAGGTGTCCCATCTATTATATGCTGATGACACCCTTGTTTTCATGAATGGGGAGATTTCTGGGGTCAAAGCTCTTTTAAGATTTCTGGAGTCGTATGAGCTCAGCTCCGGGCAGCAGGTTAATGCGGCAAAGAGTTGTTTCCACACCTCTAAAAAGGCGCCGCCTGCTCTTGTATCCCGGCTATCTTCAGTCACCGGTATAACACCAATCTGGTTCTATCAAGTATCTGGGCATTCCCTTGAAGGCAGGCAGACTAAAGGTTCATGATTTTAAATTTTTGGTGGATAGTGTTACTCGTAAGCTTGCAGGGTGGCGTTCGAAAATTCTTTCACAGGCTGGTCGAGCTGTCCTTATCCGCTCTGTGCTTCAAAGCCTTCCTGTATACTTGGCTAGCTCAATGTCTATCCCCATAGCCATCTGCCACCAGGTTAATCGTATCTGTGCAAATTTTTTTTGGCAGGGTGCAGATGGTCAGCATAGACGCCACTGGGTGGCGTGGTCTTCTTTGCAAAAGCCGTTTGTTGAGGGTGGTTAAATTTCAGGGATCTGGATGCTCTCCAAATTGCCATGGAGGCTAAACAAATTTGGAACATTTTGAATGGGGATTCCCTTTGGTCCAGGTATGCCAAGCAAAGATTTCTATCTCATTCGCATTTTAGTGATGTTATCAACCCTTTTCCTATGGGTATTTCCAAAAGAATTTTCTACCGAGCAAAGGAGGTTCTTCAGTCGAATATTAGATGGACGAGTGGCGATGGCTCCTCAGTTCGATTCTTCAAAGATATCTGGCTTGGTCATCATCCTCTACGTCATGCTCTTCACAACTCCGCTGCCAGCATGCTGCAGCCTAATGTTTCCCTTAAGGATATGGTGAATGATGAGGGTAATGTCATATGGGACTCTTTGACTGTTACACCTCATTATGTGAAAAACTTGCTTTCAGACAAACCGGACACATTTGTCTGGTCGCCTTGTGGTCGAGGAGTTTTTTCTGTTAATCTGCATATCATATTGCTGCTGATCATGGAGTTCCTCGTGATGTATGGTGGAAACTGTGGCATCATTTGATCCCCCCGCGGGTAGCACTGTTTGGTTGGAGGCTTCTTCACAGGGCGGTGCCTGTTGACTCCAGGATTATGGATTGTGGTTTCTCTATGGTTTCAAAATGTGCCTGTTGTTCTTCCCACAAGCAGGAATCTTTGGACCACTTATTTATTGACAGTGAGATTGCTCAGGTCTTGTGGAAGTGGATTGCTCCTCTGTTAAGTAATCATTTAAACTGGAGTAACCACGTTTCAACCCGGTTATGGAGTGTTCTTGTTTCAACCCGTATGAAGTCGCCCGTTCTTTTTGCTGGTTTTGTCTCTTGTATTCTCATGCTGTGGGAAATATGGAAATTCAGGTGTTTTGCTCGCATGGAGGGTTCTTTCCAGACTGTGGACTCCATCAAGCGTACCATTACGATATCGGTGCGCAGAATTTTGGAAGGCGTCAATTTCATTGGTGATCTTCCTTTTAACCATGTTCAGATTCTTCACTCCTTCACTTCCAGGTTTCGGCTACCAGGAAGGCTCCAATTTTGGTCAAGTGGATTCCTCCGTCCTCTGATTTTAGTCTTAACGTGGATGGTGCCTCGAAGGGCAACCCGGGCATCAGTGGGGGTGGCGGCTGTGTCAGGGACTCTAGAGGCAATCTATTATGTGCCTTTGCATTCTCGTATGGTATTGGTAGCAGTATTGTGGCAGAGTCAAGGGCGATTCATGATGGGTTACGGTTATCCTTGGAGCGACATTATCCGATTTCAGTATTATATTCTGATTCTGCTGTTATTCTTAGAGCTATCTCAGTTGGGCAAGCTCCTCATTGGGCGGTCTTCCCTTGGTGGCGCGGTATTTGTGACATGATCCGTATCCTCAATCCGAAATTGGTGCATACCTATAGGGAGGGTAACCAGGTAGCTGACTCGTTAGCCAACTTTGCTTGTACCAATGAGTCCTGTCTTGTTTTCACCGAGCTTAGTGAGCTTCCTTTTAATGCTCGAGGTGCCTTATGGTGGATCGGCTAGGCTTACCTAGTTTTAGACAACCTTGATCTTCATTCTTTCTCTTGGTTTTTCTTTTGGTTGTTGGTGGAGATCTCTCTTGGAGTCGGGTGTAAGTTTCCTCACTTATTTTATGGGAATAAAATCTACCCCTTTGGTGTTCGCCGGGTGGAGTGAGAACACCTTCTCCTGCTGGGAGGGGGTGCACTCTGCCTGTCGCTGACCCAATGGCGGTTTTATAAAAAAAAAAAAAAAAGAAAGGACACATGAAAGGTGAGTGTCCTGAGATCAAAAAGGACAAATATGAGAAGAACAACAAATTGAAGAAGCCAAAAGCCATGATTGCAACTTGGTCAGATGAAGACCAAAGTGAGGATGATGAAGAGAACTCTTCAAGTTCAGCAAATGAGGAGTTTTGCTTCATGGCTAACAGAAGTGATGGAAAGAACTCACAAAGAAAAGGAGTAAAAAGAATTCAGAAAACTATGGCTCTCACAGCAAGTCTAAGAGTTCAGAACACTCTTCATCCTCTCCAGAACACAAGAGTTCAAATGGGTCTAAAAGGTCAGGTAAATCAACTCCAGATTCATTTGTGTATTTCAATTCTGATTCTGATGAAGATGAGGGCATGTCTTATGTGAATTGATTAAATTCTGTGAAAAATACAAAGTCTTAATGTACAACTGAACACTAAAAATAAAGACTTGAAAAAGACTTTAAAACATTGCCATAAAGAAAGTGAAAACTTGAAAAATACACTTGAATTGCTCCAGAAAAATGACAAAGATCCTTCAGAAGAAATTGAGAATTTGAAAAATGAAGTTGAAAAATTAAATTCTGAAAAGAGAATTGGAAGATGAAGTCCAAATCTGTGAAACTAAATTGAATGGATTGAAAGAAAACCATGAGCTATTGAAATCAAAAGTCATTGATCTGGAAAATGAAAAAGTAGAATTGATTGATCTCAATAACAATTTCAAATTTGATAATGATCAATTAAACAAACAAATCTCTAATATGACTCATGATCATCAAATAAATGAAAGATAAACAACTTGTTGAAGAAATTGTCACTTAAAAAGAAGATTGAAGGATTGTTCCATGACAGACCATTAGAGAATGAATGTAGCAATTTGAGTAATAAAATTTTGACTTGGAAAACAAATTGCTCAATTTGAAAATGAAAAGAACAAGATGAAAAATGGTTTGGATGTCATGCTAAACAAGCTTCAAACTTCAGAAAAAGAAGTTGTTGCATTAAAAGCTGAAAAATAGAAGATTCAAAATGAATTGAAGAACACAAGTCTTGCTTCTGTTAAACTAAGAAAAATGAAAAGAAAAGCACAATAACATTTATGAAATCTGCTGTGAACAAGAACCCTGATATCTCTAATGGAAAACTAGTGAAAGTTCTTGTTCAGAAACAGAAAGAGAAAAAGGAGAATGCCACTGTCAAGAAGATTCATCTACCTTCTCCATCAGTTCAAAAAGCTCCAAGGCAAGTTCCAAATTCACATCATGCCAAGAGCCACCAAAAGGTACCTCCTTCCCCTCATGTAAGCCTCCTCACGTAAAAGGAGATTCCAGCAAATGCACACATGCCAAGGTAAGTATCAGGTAAAAAATGCTCTCATTTGCTTTCACTGTAATAAACCTGGTCATCTTGCCAAACATTGCTGGAATAGAAATCAAAATTTCAATAAACATGCCAAATCAGTCCAATGCTCTCATTGTCATAAAATTGGTCATATTACTAGGGACTGTTGGTACAGAAATGATTTTGTTGTGCATGCTCAGAAATTTCAGTCTAATGCACATGCTCATACACATAGGAATAAACATCATGTTCATACTGAAAATGTTCAGAAATTCCATGTGTATAGGCATAGAAATGTTGCACAAAATCATTTTGTTTCTGCTCATATTAAAAATCCAAAAAATAGAAAACTTCATGAAAACATAGATGCATTGATCAAGGCAAAAAGAAAATCTGGAACTAATTCTGCTCATAGTTCTATCAATGAAAGAAATACATCTATACAAAAATTAAAGCATTTTGGATTCAGAAATCTTTGTTGCAATCTAACATTGATTTCATTGCAGGACCCAAACAAGTGTGGGTCCCAAAACCAGCTTGATCAGGAAGCTGAGAAGTCTTGCAGCCATACATTGTAAATGGATTCAAGATATTGGCTGTGCGAGGCTAGAAATGATTGGAGAACACAGGTAAAATTCTTGAAAAAGAAATGAAAATCATTCATGTAAAACTTCTTTATTATTTCAATTTTGAATTGCCTGAATTGAAACGAATGTTTAATTTCTATCTGAAAAATGGGAAATATGTTTCAATGCTACTCCCAATAATGAACTTTATGTCATAACAATTGGAATCATGTTTGTGTTATCATGCATGCTTAACTGTTCCCATGAGTCTGTGTGCATACTAACTGCTTTGACTTCTTGGTATATCAAATGATGATATGTGGAAAAATAAGTTATGCTTGTTTGGAAACTATCATTATGCGTGAGTAAAATACTCCGCCAAGTACAAAAGTCAAGTTATGCTTAAAGCTAATTGTGCTCATAATCATGTGTGAATTTCTTGCTAACTTTTTCATTCCTTGCACATATAAGGGGGAGTAAATTTGAAAAAGTGCAAAAAATGTTCTTCAATAAATGCAATGAATTTCATGCTAAAAATAAAGTGTAATTGACCCTTTTTGCAGTGACTATGTGGTATATCAAATGGTGAAATGTGAAAGGACAAGTTAGGCTTGTCTGAAACTATCATCATGCGTGAGAAAAATTCTCCGCCAAGTATCAATAGTCTTCTCTGCATAAAGGTCATCAAGCAAAATGAAAATATCAAAAACTTTATTTTGAGTCTTTGCAAAATTCTTCTCCTTCAATAAATTGTCTGTTGATATATGCTTCATCATGTTCATACTCTTTCTGTGCAAATTGCTTGGAATGAACATATCTGAATTGCTTAAATGATCATTTCATATCATGCATATCTTATGGGGGAGTGAATTCGAAAGAATCTTTGAGTGAAATGCTGGAGAAATTTGTTGGAGAAATATTCTGTCATATCTGATTCATCATCAACTCTCATTCAGTTTGTTGACAAATATTCTTGCTCATAAATTCCTCACTCTCACATTGCATTGACATTCTTGGTATATCAAATGGTGATTTGAAGAAAGACAAGTCAGACTTGTCTGGACACTTTCACTATGCGTGAGTATATTTCTCCGCCAAGTATCAAGAGTCTTGTATGCAATTGTTGAGGGGGAGTCATTGTCATATCTCTTGACCTTACTTGTCTATCTTGAACCCCAAATTCATCAGAATTTTTGAGTCCTTGTGCTATTTTCTTATGAGAGAATTAAGACATTGAAACTAAACTTATTGTGCATTTAGTTTAATTTCAAAGATTCAGTATCATTTCAAGGTTAAGCAATCATAATACTGAATGTTTTTAAAATGATTTGCAAAACACTATTATAGGCACATTAGTGGCTTTAATATTTCACATGTGTATGTTTAAGCTTTATTTTCACCACATGTTAGAATAATTTTTCTAAATTCATAGTCATGACTTTTCTGGTCAAAGCAAAAATATTCCTGTAAAATGTCAAAAGAAAAATGATCAATCTGGAAAGATACAAACAGAGCAATGCAAATGCTTGAATCACTAAGTAACGGGCCATTCACCTAACAAGTGATTTGTTTCGCGTCAAAAAGTGGAAATCAAATTTTCAACTCTGTATAAGATAATGAAAGTTAAACCACTGAGTAATCAGGAGGTCTTGCATCTGATCAATGTGATTTCTTGCACTGAGAAGTGAGATTTAACTAATTTATTCTGTATTCTTTCTAGTGAAAATTGAAGGAAAATCAAAAAGACAGGACAGAAAAGCTTAAGACCTTATTAAGTTCATGTTTACTGTGTTTAGACCTATTATTCAACATGTGTTAAACTTAAAGCACCTAACATCTTGTTAATACTTCTGCTCACTCATTTAGGTCACCTTATTTCACATTTGCATTATTTTAACCACATTCAGCTCATTATAATTTGCTATTCTTTGTGTTGAGTGTGTCTTTGTGATTAAACTTTGTTGCACAATAACAAAAACACAATAATGTCTCATATGTCAATATCATTTTGCCTCATTTATTTTGATCATTTCTGAACATTCCTTTCCCACATTTCATCTCTTGGTCTCCAACCATTTTTGTTTCTCTCTCTTGTCTATCCTTTTGATGCTGTCAAAAGGGGGAGAAAAGGGCACATCAAAAAGGGGGAGGAAAAGGCCTTCAAGGGGGAGAAAGTTCTTTAAAGGAGAAAGGTCAAAGGTGTATATAGTCAAAGGGGGAATTATTGCAGTCAAGGGAGTCAAGATATTGGGAGATTGTGCATATGTTTTGTCATCATCAAAAGGGGGAGATTGTAAGGCCCTCGAATTTTGTTGCATTATTGTATTGCATGTAAATAATTCATGTTGTGTATGTAAATATCTACGTAAGTACTAGTTAGTATACTATTGCATGCATGTGTATAAATTAGTTGTAAATAATGTATTTGGTATTGGTAGTGTTACGATACTACATATGTATGACATATATAGGTATAAGACGTACATGGTTTTGCATGTTTAGAGTTCTGGCCGAAGGCCAGATTGGCGTCAATATCAACAGACGTCGATGTGGTGTCGGCGTCAACCATATAGACGCCAACACTAACCCTAGCGTCCAGCGATGTGGACGCCAACTTCTTGACCTGCATGCGTTGCAGAGCCCAGAATTTGGGAGCAAGCAAGCCCAGCCATTGGGGAGAAGTCCCCAACGGCTATCAGGCCATCCATCACCTCTCTGGGGTCCCCAAACCCCTCTCCTATAAACTAAACCCTTGCTGCACCAGAAAACCTCTTGACTGTTTGCAAAGAGGAGAGAAAACCCTAGCTCGGAGCTGTGCAAAGACTGAACTTTGGAGGCTTCAATCCGGCGATCCAAGGCTTCATCCGGGTCTATTGCAACTGGAGGCTAGAGGGAACCAAGGAGAGGCTTCCCCACCACTGGCTTAGCACCTGCATCGACCAAGAACCGGAGGAGTGGGTTTTAGAGGCTTCTTGGGACTGCCCAGGAGAGCTTCACCGCCATTTCAGATCCCTTGGAGTATTTTTCAGAGGCAAGTAACACTCACACTCCGTCCATGTAGATGTCTAGTAGGGTTTTATATTTTTTTATGTATTTTTCCTCGTGTCCTAGATCCCCCTTTCACCTTTGCATTTGGAGTTCGGTCTGTGTTTCTGCACAGACAGGAACTTGGCGTCAATGCCCTTGACGCCGATATCCCTGGTAAGCGTCCAGCGATCTAGCCGTCCACTCCTGGAACGGCCAGAGACCGCCGCCAAGTTTGTCTGGACAGAACAGTGAACTGTTCTGCCCTTCTATATGATTAATTTCGACGTGTTTTACGATGATGATAAATGTAACTCTTATATGCTATGTATACTAGCTAATGTGATGAAGGGAGAATGAATGAACATTTATTTTGTGGGTTGTTGAATTTATTCGTCTATCTAATGTGTATGCGAAATGAATGGCAATGCATATTCCCATGATCCTAATGATCCGTGGCAAAGTTTTGTGGCCCAAATTTGTTAGACATGTATGTATGATTCTGTCTGTGTTCTGAGTTTCTGACATTTTTCCATGCTTGTATGGTTATTGAAATTTCTGTTTTGGGGAAATAGAAATCATGCATAGGTCATGTTAAATTTCCAGTAAATTGCGTGTTGCTCGGTAAATTCTGGAATAAATTTGAGACCCTGTGCATGCTAGGGGCAGACAGTGAGATGTTAAAGTTGTGATTATGTTCAACTCCATGTTAATTTGCATTATGAATAATAATGTGAAATCGATATTGAATTTTATGTAACTTCATTTTGAGTCAGAAAAATCTAAAACTTTTTATGTGGGATCATAAACCTGAGATCAGCATGTGGTTAAATTTTCAAGTTATTTGGACAACTGTATAGTGAAATATGAATTTTTTCATGCGAGAAATGTGAAAAAGAATGCATGCTAATGTGGAATAATGTGACATGTGCGTGTGATCTGATTTGTGTAAAATTCTGAACCTGTAATCCCTGTTAACTGTAGAATCATGTTAGGAAAACAGAGCGCTTGTGTGAGTGAGAAAATGAAAGAGAGGCAAGTGACATGTGTAAAGATATGTGTTAAAAATCGGTAAATGTGAAATTGTGCCAAGTGTGATACTGCTTCCATAGAGGGTTGTGGAACCATACCATGGAAAAGTCCCCATGGGAAGGTTCAATGTGTTGTGATCCTAAGGGCATTAGGATGAAATCCTGGAGGTGGACAAGTACCACTGGTTAGGGTGGAGACTTGTTCTCCCGGTCTGCGCAGTCCAAGAGTCGTCACTATTTTGCCTAGGTGACGTCTATGTGTATGTGATGTGATGTGTCCTTCTCATGGTGGTTTGGGCTATGTGTCACGGCACTAAAGTGAAAAATGTGAATGTGATTGTGATCATGTGCAAATTGTGTAGTGTGAACAATGTGTAAATGTGAATGTGTAAATGTGCAATGTGTAAAGAGTGAAGTATGTGAATTAGAAATTGTGTAAAACTGTGAAACCAAATGTGAGGATGTGAAATGAAATCCATGATATGATGATCTGAATCATGTTAGAACAACAATATAAATGTGGTTATGATCATGTTTTATATGTGTACAATGCGTAGAATCCAGCTAGGGACAATCCTTACTTATGTGTAACCATTCCATGTATGTTTACTCTCACGTTGTGATTGAATGAGAATGTAGCTTTCATGTGTTAGATTGTAAAGTGTTAAACCATGTCACAAATAGCAAGCTTAAAGCATGTAAAATGGTTATGTGCATGTGTAAGAATGAGTAGTAACCCTGTTAGCAAGGTTTTCTTTCAGTATGTAAGCTAATTAGGCTAAAATTGCTTTCATGTTTTAGCTTGATTGGAAGTAGAACTTTCATGTGTTGGAAAGATTAGACAGCATATGATAGGAGATTTTAATTTAGAAAATCTGGAAAGCATGAATCATGTGTTTAATAAGTAGAATCACCATGATAGGTTGTTAATTTCAATCACAAGCATGCTACATGATTGTGTCTTGTAAATGTGTATGTAAACCTGCTATGTCATGTATATGAATGGTGGTGTAGAGTTATTTCTGAGTCTTTTAGACTCTATTACTTGCTTCGGCGTACAGGTGTAGTAGGTGACACACCTTTGGAGGAGACCGTGGAAAGCGACTCGAGCGCGGAGAGTAGCTCGTTTGGTGGAGCTTAGTTGTGATATTTTGGCATTTTGATGTATGTAATTGAAACATTGTACTAGCATTATCATGGAAAGAAATGTTAAGTGGGGACAATTATGTATTTGATTTTCAGCAATTTAATTATGTGGACCTTTAGTTCTTTAAATGTTATCGAATCATGTATGTTAAATGTGGATGATGAATGAAATGAAGAATTGGTTCTTTTACTTCCGCTACTCTGTTCTTATATTCACGTGTATCTCAACTGAATGTTATTGTTGGGTAAATGTCCCACTGTGGCAACGTTCACTATATCGCCGTGGTTGGTATAACCATACCGATATAATGAGGGTCGCTACAGAGATTGTTGGGTTGAGTGTGTTTTGGAACTTCCTAAAGTTGTAATTTAATGATATCCAATGAACATCACTCATACTTGATTTTGATGATGACATACTGTGATATTGATTGATGACATATTGTGATTTTAATGATGAGATATTGTGACATGTTGTGATTTTGATGATGATATGTTGAACATGTTATACATTTTATACATATCAAAAATGCTTAAACAACATGTTTTTGATGTTTAATATCTCATATTTTAATGATAATATCTTGTACTAATGGTTTATGTGTTAAATTTTCAAGTTCACACATTTTTGTCTTGGTAGTGTCGACACTAGATCAAAGCAGGTCGACACTAGTCCCAGATTCCAGAAGACCCGTTGCCAGACTGGACAGCAGGTCGACACTAGCTCAAAGCAGGTCGACACTAGTCCCAGATTCCAGAAGGGCAGGTCGACACTAGCTCAAAGCAGGTCGACACCAGTCCAAGATTCCAGAAGGGCAGATCGACACTAGCTCAGGTAGGTCGACACTAGACCTAGTTTCCAGCAGACCAGTTTGCAGAAATGGACAGCAGGTCGACACTAGTTAACGGCAGGTCGACACACTCCGACTGAAGTCAAAATCGTGAATTCTCTATACACGTGGTTGCTTGGGATTTAGGGGATTTGACCTAGGGTTCCGTGCCCATGCACCCCAAGCACTTTATGGACATATGGGGCTATAAATACCCATGTTCCTTGTACCCCAGGCAAGAGAGCCCATACACTTCCTGAAGAACCTTTTTGGCGGCTGAAAGGGGCTTTCCAGATCTGTCTCCATCTCCAGAAGCTCAAGCCATCCTTTCAAGAGGAAGGACAAGGGAATCAAGGGAATCCCTGGAGAGAAGGTTGCTGTGCAAGGCAGGGAGCAGATCCAACTGAAGAGGCACAGGAGAAGAAGGATCTCTGGCATTTCAGATGCCATCAAAGCAGAGCATCGCCAATTGAGGAGAATCTCCATCGATTTCCATCAAGGCTCCTCAATTGAAGCGTCTGCAAGGCTCTTCATCGAAGAACACTCTTTCTACATCTATTTGCTTTATTTCTGAGTTCGTTCTTCCTTAGTTCGTCAATGAGATTTGTGCATGAAGTTCTGTACAAATTTCTATATACGAAACTGTCTTGAATCAGATCATTGCTAGAGGATCTGATCTCTTTTGTGTTGATCTAGCTTTTGTACTCTGAGCCGTCGAGCTCAGGTTTGTGAGTCATCGCACTCACTGTGTGGTTTGAGCCGTCGTGCTCAATTTGGAGTCGTCGTACTCCGGTTGTTGTTTGAGCCGTCGTGCTCAGTTTGGAGTCGTCGTGCTCCAGGTGTTCTTGAGTCGTCGTGCTCAAGGGTGTTTGGAGTTGTCGTGGTCCAGGTGTTCTTGAGTCGTCGTGCTCAAGGGTGTTTGGAGTCGTCTTGCTCCAGGTATTTCTTGAGTCGTCGTGTTCAAGGGTGTTTGGAGTCGTCGTGCTCCTGTGTGAGATGTACTCAAGGTTTTTGAGTAGTGTGGCCTCACTGTGTGAGGGGTGGACGTAGGAGTCACTGGAGGTGATTTCCGAACCACCTAAAAATCCTCTGTGCATTGGTTTGAATTGTGGTTTGCCTTTGTATCTCGCTAGATGCATGCATAGGGATTTCTTCACTACTAATTGATTTGCTCACACACCCAAATCACACTTCAGATCAGTAAATTAATTGGGTGATTTGATCTCTGATTAGAAGTAATTTTTAATTGCTTAAGCTTCCGCGTTAATTGGCATTAGATCTATTCAACCCCCCCTTCTAGATCTGATCCTTCCACCCATCCGTTCCTAACAAGTGGGAGAGTAGGCCGTGTGAGCATAGAGAAACACCGTCCAGTCCTGGATGTCGAACAGGGGTTGAAGGTTCGGGAAGAGATCGGCCAGAGAAGGGAATCCACATACCGAGGTGGAACGAAGGTTGTGAAAGTTCATGTACCCTGGTGAGTTTCAGACGAGGTGGGATGACAAGCTCGGGGAGACGATCATCCCGATGCTTCGTCCGGCGCTCATCTTGACCCCGATCGTCGTCGCCGGCTCGAGATGAGGAGGGACGGCGGCGAGATGCCATTTTCTTTGCCGGGGGAGCCATGAAGAGTGTGGAGGGACGAAGTGCAAAGAGGGTGGATCAAGAAAAGAGGCCCACTGCAGAGATAGGAGAGATGAGAGCTAGGGTTTGCGTCCAGGAGGAAGCAGGGGCTCGGTTTGGAGAGGGAAGAGAGGATTTGAAGGTAGGGAAGAAGAAAGGGACATGGTTGCCTTTTTAAAGAGGGTGGGTGGAAGTTTTAGAAGGCAAGGGTCCCACCAAATCTGTCCCCAAACGGCGTGCCCGTTGGCTTTCCCAAATCGGGTCTGCCGCCGGCTGTCGACAGGGCCCCTGATGCCTGTCGACAGGGACATACAGTAAATGGCCAGTTTGCTGTGTTGTTGGGTTCTGTGAATTGGAACTTTGGAGTAGTGGTTCCTAAGTGTTTATTTAAGGTGTATAAGAGTGTGAACACATATTTTAACCAACCATATACAAAGATATAAAAAGCCAATTCATTTTCCTTAATGGTTTTAACATAATACCAAGGAATTTTAAGTTAGAGCATTAAGAAAACACCTACTAAAATGAAGAACGATGCACTCTCACCCTCGTTGTATAAATGCAGTGTAAGACAACACAACCCATTTGGTTGAGAGGCAAATGATGCATGAAATGAATATCTATATGTCAAGACAATCATAAAACCAATGACCCTGGGATTATGACTCAGTGGAGGCTTCACACTATTTCATCTTTCTTTATTTGCAATTCAGAAAGGCAATGGGAAAAAGTGGTACTTAAGAGGACTTCACACTTTTGACGTGAGGATAGACATTACAAGTGCCCATACCCCCAGTTACTCAGTGGAAGTGTCTAGCATACCGTTGTACAGAGTTGATGAGTGAGCCTTTTGACGTGAGGGCAGACATTGTGATGCCCATCACCCCGGTTACTCAGCAAACACAACATTGCTCTATATTTATCCCAATTTGAAGTTGATTTTTTATTTTTCTAATGTGAATGCTAGTTTTCAGAAATAGGTAGTTGTTCTCCAAGTATTGCCTTAAAAGCTCAAGATCAAGTAGTTTATATGATTAGCTATCAATATTAGACATACAGTTCCATGACCAAAGACTGATCAAGTAATTGAGAACTATGTTTGCCTACAAAGAAATTAGTTAGAGGAGTGAGGTATATATCCTTGAGAGTTGTGAAATGTTTCCAAATGATAGAACCTAAACCCAAACATGAGTAGTATGTGAAAATCATAGTGGTTATAAAGAATAGCTTAATATCATTGTATATGGTGTGGTCAAACATGCATTAACACCTTATAGACCTTATTTGTTAAACATGAAGCTGCTCACTGAATGTGGGTGAAAATGGGCTTGAAGTTCCAACTTTCAGTGGTCTGTCGACAGGGAGAAATGGCCTGTCGACAGGATCACATAGACAGAAGATTAAGGGTTCTGGGAGGCAGAGACTGTACATATGTCGACAGAGGAATGTGGACATGTCGACAGATGTACACAGTGTACAGAAAGAGTGTTCTGTCTGGCCTGATCTGTCGACAGGGTGCTTGTAGTCTGTCGACAGATGCCTGTTCAGAGGTAGTTTAAGAATAGAATGAAAGACAGAATTGATCAAAGGTGTGAGGGATTGAGATAGACAAAATTTGAGTGATTTCCTTCACATTAGCATTCATCTAACCTTAACTTGCTCCCCCATAATGGTTGCTATTTTGTACAAAGATACGCAAGTTCATGTAGACAAATTTGCACATATAGACCAATTAATAAGCACACCAAGCATGTAGTAAGACAGACCATCAAGTGTTTTCAGATTTTCAAAGAGAATATTGAATGGGCATAGTTGTAAAGAAACTAATTCCATATGTAGAGTACATGCCCCTTTCATGCCACATGACTATGGATACTTGGCGGAGAATATTTCTCGCATAATGATAGTTTCCAAACAAGCATAACTTGTTCTCCACACATCACCATTTGATATACCTCATAGTTAGGGCACACAAGGGACATATGCCTTAACATTTGTGTTAAGTTTCATTGCAATTTGCACAAACCCATTTCTCTTCTCAATGTGGTGAATCTATCTTCTGCCATAGGTTTCGTAAAGATGTCAGCAATTGTTTTTCAGTGGGTATGAAGCTAATTTCCAAGGTTTTATTGGCTACCTCATCTCTCAAGAAATGATGACGAATCTCTATGTGTTTTGTCCTAGAGTGTTGAATGGGATTCTTTGATAGATTGATTGCACTAGTGTTGTCACATAGGATAGGTGTGCATCCAATATCGATGTTATAGTGTAGCACCCCAGAAATTTTAATATTAATAAAAGTGTTAGAGGGACTTCCAACATTATATATTAATGACCCAATATCATAAGCGGGTCAATGGACATCAATGGCCCAATAATCAAATAAAGCTAGAAAATGCATGGAAATTCGTAACTCTAAATAGGCTGAAATTAGAAAGAGGCAATTTGAGTTGAATTGGGATGCAATCATGTATTCTTGGCAACCCAAATTCGTGCCTATCTATGGTGGGAGGTTTCCAAAGCCTCACACACTCTAAGGGAGGAAGGAATCCTCAAAGATAGGAAACTGCCCTGACAAAACCGCAGCTTAGCTTTCCTAGTTATAATAGGACTCCTAAACACCATGGTTGCTTAAATACTCTTCACCAAAACCTAGGAACGAGTTTTAGAACTTGCTGGGGTCGTGTGGAGAAGTTCTTGGTGGCTGGGGAGCGGGAGATCATCCACACCAAGGCGTTCTTCTTCCCCTGTTTTGTCTGCTGCGACCTGCACAGACCATCATCTTGAAGTCGATCAAAGGTGAGTCAAACCTAAACCAAACCTTGCAAGGCTTATACCCCTGGAAAGAGGGTCAAGGCCACGTTCTAACCCAGTGGAATTCTCAAATTCCATGCAGTATCACGGAGCAGTAAGCGTTTTCTTCCGAGTGACTGAACTCGGGTTTTCTAGAAAAAGGAGATTTTTTCAACCCAGAAGGTAGGTTTTCTCGGGCCAGACTTAATATATCCTATCCCAATGTGTAGAGCATCAAGTTAGCTTTCTTTCCCACTGGTTTCATCGAATTCTAATGAGTATGTTTTGAGTTATAAGTGTTTTCCGAAGTCGCGCACTGTTAGGGTTTTTCCCGTTCTTCTTATATGCACGTGATTCCAGACTGAATTTGACCAAACTTATTCACAAAGGTTTTTCTAATGGAGTCACAATCATCTTTTATGTTGGACGTTTTGTCCAAAACCCTTGGTTAGAGAGTTACAGGCGTGGGAATAGAGTCACTGCATGATACTTGGAATTTCGGGCTACACTTGACTTTCTGTTCTTCATATGTTTTCTCGGGATTCTAGACTGAATTTGATCAAACCCCCAACATCAAAGTTCTTCTACTAGTTGTCTTCGTCATCTTTTGTGTTGAACATTTTATCTAAATGTCATTAGTTAGAGAGTTATAAGATGGGTAAGTGAATCGCTGCATGAGACATGTTTCAGGTCACACTTGACCATAATTTTGTCATGAAAGCCTCTAGTGTCGACACTACCCCATCTAGTGTCGACAACTGTCCCAAGGCAGCCTAGAGAGTGTTCTAAGAAGCCCTCTAGTGTCGACACTACCCAGCTAGTGTCGACACTTGTCCCAAACAGCCCAGGAAGTGTTCTGGGAAACCCTTTAGTGTCAACACTGCCTCTTCTAGTGTCAACACACTGTCCCAGTTTTACCAAGAAGTTCTGGGAGACGGATCTAGTGTCGACACTGCCTTTTCTAGTGTCGACCACTGTCCCATGTTTTCCAGAAGGTCTTTTGGAACCTGGCTCTAGTGTCGACACTACTTGAACTAGTGTCGACACTACCTGACCATTTTGTCATGTTTCTGCTTTTGTGTTTGAGCATAGTGTCGACACCAGCATGGATTGTGTCGACACTACCTTTACCAGATATTGCATATTTTGATTCTTTTCATTATATAATGTCTATTAAAGGCTTAAAAGTGTTTAACCCATTGAAAAATCCTTAATTACATGAATACTATTCTAATTGCTTTCTTAATGATATGATCATACATGAGACTGTGATTTACTCTGGTTACCATTCTAGCTTGCTTAAAGTGATAAAGGTTATCTTAAAATCTTGTAAAAACATTGTAGTTAAACATTGTCCATTGTTCATGTCATCATGTTAAGTGATTTTCGAGAGTTGAGACTGACGGATTGTGAATTTACACACGTGCATTTCTACACACTTATACATCTAGGGCGTGCACTTCTTCTCTTCTTGTTCTCGTGAGTGTGAATTGTCATCTAGACTAAGCTATTAATGTAAAGATTGAACTAAATTGTAAATCTTATGTTCAGTTGTCGAATTTATCTCTTGACTATTGTCCTCATGGAATAATGTTCAACTTATTCTTCTTATCATCATCATGAACATGACATTACACATGCTTACATATTGAAACTCTCATTGGCCATTATTAAGACTGTGGGTATCTTCATTTGAAATTTTACATGAGATGGCTGACAGGGCACGGAGTGTGTCCAAGGGCTCCAGTCTAGCCCCAATGACGGAGAGTCATAAATATACTGTTACCATGGGGTATAATGATTATGGCGTTGCATCTGCGTGGGAGTACTTTCTTGCTGTTGAATGTTAGATACATAACCACATACACGTGTCCTGGTGTACATTCTTGATGGATCTTTTCTGGTGTACATGGTGTCTACGTGCCTGATTAGTGTTACTTGAACGTGCTTGTGCGATCTTGCTTGCTTGCGTGATATGGCCATCCTGCATTTATTGCAATTAGTGATATCTTGCTTTCTTGAAAACTATGGACATCAAGTGAAATCTTGCGTGCTTGTGCAAAGGGATCTATTGCTAGTTCTTTCTTGGCATCTTGTTCAAAAATCTTATTCTATCTTGTTCACTCTATCCAGCTTGTTTTATATATCATGTTTTAATGATTTTGTTCGTACTTGCATATCAGTCATCGTACTTGCCTAGTTCTAAAATGTTAATCACTTATATCATCGCCCGCACATTGAGATATAAATCCTACTGGGCTAGTTTGCTCATCCCCTACTTTTACCCAATCTAGGTGACTATGAAGTTCAAGAGGAAGAGCAAGTCGAGGATGGGAATGCGTCTGAGTGAAGAGCGTTCCAAACATGAGTCTATCTATAGTTAGTTTATTGTGAGTGTTAGAACAATGTAGTAGGAAGTGAGGTATATGTACTTTGCTTTAATTGAGTTTAGTCATGTATTAGTTTATCTAGACAAATATGAGATTTGAATACAATTATATTGAGTTCAACATTTTGGCCCTATTATGATGTTTGTTGATACACATTTAGAGCGTGTGCTAGCTAGAGGCTTATTTGCCGACTGTCCACGTCTCGGAATATCGACTCGAATTATTCGAACTAATATCCGCTGCGTAATTCTCGGGACGTGACATATAGTCACACAGTTGACTCTTTATCCACAACACTTGTGTCGCACAACTCCCTGCAGCAACATATTCTGCCTCTGCAGTGGAGATGCACACTGAGTGTTGTTTCTTGGATGCCCACGAAACCATGCAACTACCGAGCATTTGGCAATAGCCACTAGTGTTTTTTCTGTCAATTTACATCCAGCGTAGTCTACATCAGAATAAGAAATCAACTCAAAACTACTACTGCTGGATACCAAAGGCCAAGTCATACGTACCTGAGAGATATCTGAAATTCTCTTGACTGCAATTAAATGGCTTTCCTTTGGACTAGATTGGTATCTAGCACAAAGACAAACACTGAATGTAGTCCGGTCTACTTGCAGTAAGATAAAGGAGTGAGCCAATCATACCTCGAATTGTTTGGTATCTACCGATTTACCTTTCTCATCACTCTCTAGCTTAATGCTGTGCTTATGGTGTTGAGGCAGGCTTGGCTTGTTCGAACTGAAATATTTTGAGTAGTTCTTTTACATATTTCTCTTGGTTGATGAAGAATCCGTCTTCTAACTACCGATTTACCTTTCTCATCACTTCTAGCTTAATGCGTGTGCTCATTGGTGTTGAGGCAGGCTTGGCTTGTTCGAACTGAAATCTTTTGAGCAGTTCTTTTACATATTTCTCTTGGTTGATGAAGAATCCGTCTTCTAACTGCTAACCTGCAAACCAAGAAAAAATTGAAGCTCCCCCATTAAGCTCATCTCAAATTCACTGTGCATGTGTTGTAAGAATTTTCACACAGTGAAGGGTTAGTGGAACCAAATATAATGTCATCCACATAAACTTGAACAACTATGATATGATTGCGGACTTTCTTTGTAAAGAGTGTTTGGTCCCCTTACCTCTTGAGTAGTTTTTGCTTACCAAAATGTGCTTAGCCTGTCGTACCAAGCTCGGGGTGCCTGTTTCAAACCATAAAGAGCTTTGTGCAATTTAAATATATGGTTTGGTTATCATGATCCTCAAAGCCAGGTGGTTGAGAAACATAGACTTCTCTTTTATGTAGCCATTCAAGAAAGCAGTTTTAACATCCATTTGAAATAGTTTGAACTTGTTTGAACATGCATATGCTAACAAGATCCTAACTGCTTCTAGTCTAGCTACAAGTGCAAAGGATTCTTCAAAGTCCACACCAAATCCTGATTGTATCCTTTTGCAACCAGTCTAGCCTTGTTTCTCACCACTTTACCCTCTTCATTAGTTATTCCTAAAGACCCATTTTGTCCCAATGACAGAAATTTCAGGGGTTCTAGGAACAATCCAGACATTTATTCTTTGAAATTGCCCAAGCTCCTCATGCATAGCATCAATCCATGAGTTTCTTTTAATGCTTCTTCAACATTTTTAGGTTCACTTGAGATACAAAAGCTAAATGATCATGTTCAACTATTTGATTAACCTGAGACCTAGTTGAACTGAGTCATTTATGTCACCTATGACATTCTCAAGTGGATGAGCTTTAGAATACCTCACATTAGTGACTGTTGAAGTTCCGGGTTGATCTGCATTTGAGGAGGTTGTTCTGGAGGAGGTGGCTGGAGGACTTTCAGCTGAGGTTGATCTTGTTGTTGTGAATCTTGTGCAGGTACTTCTTCTTCATTGCTTAACAGATGTCCGTCATCTACATCTTCGTACCTGCGAAGATATCCACTTTTAGTTTTGAGAGTTGTTTTAGAGATTGCATTTGGTTTTCTTTGTAGTTCTCTAGTGTTGTATCTTCAGTTTCATCTGCAAACCTGTAAAGATTAGAACTGTTAGGCTTGGTTTGAGATTCATCAAAACAACATGTGGAGTTTCTTCCACTTTTCTAGTTTTCAGATTAAACACCCTATAGGCTCTAGAGTGTTCTGAGTATCCAAGAAAAATACCTTGATCACTTTTGCTTCAAACTTATCCAAATCATTTTTATCATTGTTATGTATGAACACCTTTAAACCAAACACTTTGAAATACCCAATTGTTGGTTCTTACCTTTAGAAGTTCGTAGGGAGTTTTCTTGAATACTGGTCTTACCATGGCTCTGTTAACAATGTAGCATAACGTGTTTACCGCTTCTGCCCAAAAGGTTCTTGCTAGTTGATTCTCGACTAGAAGCGTGCGAGCCATCTCCACCAAGGTCTATCCTCCTCTCACAACCCATTTTGCTCTGGAGTTCTGGGGAGGAAAATAAGTGGTCTATACCTTGGTTCCTTCAAAAACAGTGAAGGAGTTGTTGTCAAATTCTCCCCCGTGATCAGTGCGGATGGAGCATATTGTTGACATTCCATGCTCAATTTTATAAAAAATTCTTCAAAACATTCAGTGCTTCATTCTTGTGAGCCAGAAATTTTACCAAGTGAACCTAGAGAAATCATCTAATGACAAAACCATATCGTTTGCCATTGAGACTTAGTTTCCGTAGGTCCAAATAGGTCCATATGCAACAGTTCATAAGCTTTAGAAGTACTCACCGGTGCTTTTGATTTGAAGGATTTCCGGGTTTGTTTTCCCTGTGCACATGCATCACATAAATTTTCATTCTTGTTAAAGAAAAATTTCAGGAAAACAACTTACCAATTTAAGCCTCATGATCTTGTGCAATACATTATAGCTAGCGTGACCGAGCCTACGATGCCACAATGTAAGCTCAATGTTTGTTTGCTACAAGACATAGATCATTATTTCTGGATCATCTAAATCAACCATGTAGATGTTGTTTATTCTTTTCCAGAAAACTTAGGCTTCCTGTTTCCTTATCAAGAATTTGACTGAATTGGATTCAAAGACAATTTTATGACCTTTATCACACAATTGACTTATGCTAAGCAAATTGGTGAAGGTCATCAACTAGTAGTACATTGTCTATTGAGTTAGAGGCAAATTACCAAACCTTACCTGAGCCGATGATCTGGCCTTTGTTGTTACCTCCAAAGATGACGTGACCTCCATCTTTTTCCACGAGCAGACTGAAATTGTCTTTATCGCCGTCATGTGCCTCGAGCAGCCACTATCCAGGTACCATTTGTTTTGATTGTGGGCTGCTAGACATTCCGCACATGTGGATCAGACAAGAGGCTTTGGTACCCAAATTACTTGGGTGTTGTTGTATGATTCATGCCAAACAGTAAATGCTTAGGGATCCAAACTTGTTTGATTTTCAATTTATTTGGATTGTTCCAGCATTGTTTTTCAGTATGCCCGACCTTTTGCAGATTTTGCATGATGATGGTTTATGAACAACAGTGGGCTTGATATTCTTGGGAGCATGCATTGGAATCTTACCCTTTGTTGCTTGTTAATTTTGGTTAGGAGCATGCTGTTTGTCCTGTCGGCAGCCCTGTTTGGGGCTTGTGGCAAATCTTCACGTTGACTAGGAACACACTTAATAGCTTTAGGTTCCTATTTTTTACCCTTGAATTGATTTTTCTTGTCTTAGAAGGGTTTTGTTTGCTAGAGCTTGGGCTAGGATCAATGAAATCGGTTAGCAGATTTTGCCATTTTCCTTTGGCTTTGCATTTTGAAACCCAATCCCATGTCTTGCAACAAACACATTTGAACCTAGAATGGCATCCATATTCGTTACTTTTGACAAAGCTAGATAAATCTTTAGACTTACCTTTTATTTCTTTTCAGCTTGTTCCAATCTTTCTTTTAGATTAGCATGCTCACTTTTAAGAGTTTCAAGAGAGTTCATTAGATCAACTCTTTCCGTTTGAACTTCTTGAAACTTAAGTTTCATGCTATCCAATTCATCACTGTGTGTTTGTTCATCAATCTTCATCATTTAATTACCTATTCAAGGATTCAATTTCTTCATTATTGTTTGATTCATGAACAAGGAAATGACTTTCTTCTTGAGTGCTTTATTTTCAGACTTGAATTCACAGAATTTTCAAATAGAACAGTATAAGCTTCTTCCCATTCAGTAATAAAATGTTTCAAAGGAAGAATTTACCTCGTTGGAGTCATCACTCCTTGCCATGAGACACTGAATCCATTATCTCCGAGGTAGCTTGACTGTTTTCGTCCTCGTCTTCATCGCTCCAAGTAGCCAACATTGCTTGGCTTTCTGAACGTGAACTTCTCCTTTTCAGCTTCTTCTTGAGCTCGGGGCACTCTCCTCTCATGTGTCCCTGCTTCTTGCAATCATAGCACACAACTTCAGATTTTTGTTAGAAGAATCAAATCTGTTGGACCCTTTGGAAAGGTTTCAAGTTACCTGAACCTCTTCTTTTGAATTTCAGAAACTTCTTAAACTGTCTAGTGAGCATGGCCATCTCGTCATTCTCACTATCACTAGAGGTTTTAGACTCAATACCTTCCTGTTGGGCATTCTTTTTAGAATCTGAAGAGATTTTCTTGGAAGCTTTCAAGGCAACGACTTCCTTGGATTCTCTTCAGTTTCTTTCTTTTGACATTGAGTTCATATGTCATTAATGAAATATTAGTTCATCCACTTTCATTGTTGAGAGATCTTTAGAATCCTCAATGACAGTGACTTTGGTGTTCCATGAGGATGGAAGAGACCGAAGTATCTTCCTCACCAAATCACTCTCTGAGTATTCTTTTTTAAGACCTTTCAGACGTTTATAAGAATCATGAATCTAGCAAACATGTTAGAGATGGTTCATCATTGTTCATCTTAAACATCTCATATTCTGAAACCAACATGTTTACCTTGGATTCTCTTACCTGAGACGTACCTTCATAAATCAACTCGAGCTTGTCCCACATCTCTTTGCTGAGGTGCATGTGGAGACTCTCGAGTTTCCTTCGGATGGACCCGCGCACTGCATCATGTTGAGGGCGCTCCATTGAGTGTCGCCTTCGTGATCTGTTCCTTGGTCCAGGTGTCCTCGTCCTGTGGCATTTCGTATGCTCCTTTTCTGACTATTTTCCATAGTTCAATGTTTTGAGCTATCAAAGAATACCTGCATCCGATTTTTCCAATAGGGTAGTCAGTGCCATCAAAGAGGGTGGCCTGGTCACTGAGTGTCCCTCGGCCTATACCCCCTTGTTAGGTTCCATTAGACCGTGAATCTCCTGATCGTAAGATCAAACAGATAAAGCAGTAAATCGGAGAAACTCGGCTCTGATATAAATTGAAAGGTTGCGGAATTCCCTATATGGTAATCTAGAAGGGGGGTTGAATAAATTACTATCAATTAAAGTTTAATTACTACCCTTTTTAAACACAACACAGTCTATCTGAATTTGCAGTAGAATCAAGGTGAGCTTAGATGTGTTGGTGATGTGTAGACGAAGAAGTAGTCTATCTAGCGTGTGTAGATGCAACGTGCCTATCAAACATCTAACGTAAAAACGTTCAAACCACGAGACACGTAGATTTACGTGGTTCGGAGTACACAAATCGTGTATCCTACGTCCACGGCACACACACACACAGAGTAAACTCCTTATGAGCGAGTTCGGTGACTACAACTCACACACATGTGTTTCTGACGTGCACCCATGATCAGAAAACACACACATGTGATTTCAAGCACAAGGGTCGCTTGAATCACACAACACCACACAGATGATGGAAAAATGAAAACAGAAAGAGTTCAGAGTGAAAGAATAAATCTGATGGAGAACTCTTCTGGGAACGCCTGGATGGAGTTCAAACTTCAAATGATTGCTTCAGATCGATGGAGAAGGTTGAATACTCGACGTTCTATCTTCAGTACTGCTGGATCGATGGATCTCTCGGTCTCTGAGTAGCAGTCTGAAGCAGAGCAGCAGCAACACCTTTAGATCTTGGACTTGCTCTAGGGTTTTTGGTTGTGGCTGCTTCTGTATGAGATTTTATCAAAGGATGTTTATATATTGGTGTTTACATATGGAGAGTCGTGGTAGAAGGAAACACCATCTACGACAACTTGGAAACTTTCCGTATATGAAGATCGACTTCGTTTGTCGACAGGTCGGTGTGCATCTGTCGACAGGAAGCAAAGTTTTGCAAGTGCCAGAAGTCAGGTTTTGCGGGTAGCAGATTTCTGTACTTACCTGTCGACAGTCGACTTGCATCTATCGACAAGTAGCAACAGTTTTGCACATTCCTGAGCTCTGTCTGTAGGTGGCTGTCGACAGGTACATAAGGTCTGTCGACAGGTAGTTGTTTCCTGAGCTTTGTCTTGTCTGTCTGTTCACATCTATCGACAGGACCTGAAGGGCTGTCGACAGGTGACTGTCTCATGAGTGGATCTGATCTTTTCTCTTGTTTTGGTGTATCTTTGTTGCATGCACTCACACCTACATGATCAAAATGTATAGTAAGATATTATGTATACATAGAGAATCAAATATTCCATCATGTTGTTTGCTTGAAGATGTTATGTATTAAATCTCAATTATGAATGTTCATCATCAAAACATGTTGTCATAAAATAATAGAATGATAAACCCAACAGTAAACACGTCATGCTACATTCGTAACAGAGCCATGGTAAGACCAGTATTCAAGAAAACTCGCTACGAACTTCTGAAGGTAAGAAAACCACCATTGGGTATTTCAAAGTTTTTGGTTCAAAGGTCATACATAACAATGATAAAAATGATCTGAACAAGTTTTGAAGCCAAAGCGATCAAGGTATTTTTCTTTGGATACTCAGAACACTCTAGAGCCTATCGTTGTTTAATCTGAAAACACTTGATGGTCTGTCTTACTACAAGCTTGGTGTGCTTATTTGATTGGTCTATATGTGCAAATTTGTCTTCATAAATGAGTATCTTTGTACAAAATAGCACACATTATGGGGGAGCAAGTTAAGGTTAGATGAATGCTAATGTGAAGGAAATCACTCAAATTTTGTCTATCTCAATACCCTCACAACCTTTGATCAATTCTGTCTTTCATTCTATTCATAAACTGCCTCTGAACAGGCATCTGTCGACAGCCTACAAGCACCCTGTCGACAGATCAGGACAGACATAACACTCTTTCTGTACACTGTGTACATCTGTCGACAGGTCCACTTTCCTCTGTCGACAGATATGTACAGTCTCTGCCTCCCAGAACCCTAATCTTCTGTCTGTGTGATCCTGTCGACAGGCCATTTCTCCCTGTCGACAGACACACTGAAAGTTGGAACTTCAAGCCCATTTCTTCACACATTCAGTAAGCAGCTTCATGTTTAACATATAAGGTGTCTATAAGGTGTTAATGCATGTGTGACCACACCATGTACAATGATATTTAAGCTATTCTTTATACCACTATGATTTTCACATACTACTCATGTTTGGGTTTAGGTTCTATCATTTGGAAACATTTCACAACTCTCAAGGTATACACCTCACTCCTCTAAATAATTTCTTTGTAGGCAAACATAGTTCTCAATTTACTTGATCAGTCTTTTGGTCATGGAACTGTATGTCTAATATTGATAGCTAATCATATAAACTACTTGATCTTGAGCTTTTAAAGCAATACATGGAGAACAACTACCTATTTCTGAAAATAGCATTCACATAAGAAAAATAAAATCAACTTCAAATTGGGAAAAATAGAGCAATGCTGTGTTTTGCTGAGTAACCGGGGTGATAGGCATCACAAATGTCTGCCCTCGCGTCAAAAGGCTCACTCATCAACTCTGTACAACGGTATGCTAGACATTTCCACTGAGTAACGGGGGTATGGGCACTTGTAATGTCTATCCTCACGTCAAAAGGTGTGAAGTCCTCTTAAGTACCACTTTTTCCCATTGCCTTTCTGAATTGCAAATAAAGAAAAATGAAATAGTGTGAAGCCTCCACTGAGTCATAAATCCCAGGGTCATTGGTTTTATGATTGTCTTGACATATAGATATTCATTTCATGCATCATTTGCCTATCAACAAAATGGGGATTGTGTTGTCTTACACTGCATTTATACAACGAAGGGTGAGAGTGCATTGTTCTTCATTTTAGTAGGTGTTTTCTTAATGCTCTAACTTAAATTCCTTGGGTATTATGTAAAACCATTAAGGAAAATGAATTGGCTTTTTATATCTTTGTATATGGTTGGTTAAATATGTGTTCACCTCTTATACACCTTAAATAAACACTTAGGAACCACTGCTCCAAAGTTCCAATTCACAAAACCCACCAAAACAGCAAACTGGCCATTTACTGTATGTCCCTGTCGACAGGCATCAGGGGCCTTGCGACAGCCGGCGGCATGCATCCGTTGGAAGTCCAACGGCGGCAATCCTAGGGATGATTTTGGTGGGACCCGACCTTTCAAACCTCACACCCTTTCTATAAAAGTTCCCACGCCCCTTCCACCCTTTCACACTTCCAAAACATCTCTGTCTCCTTCCTCTCTCAGTCACCATCCACATCGAGCTACAACTCTGATGGCTATGGTCCTTATGCAAACTTTTCCCTTCTACTGTTTTTTTCCATTAGCACTTCATGTACTGTGTATGCTTAATGAACATCAATGGTAAACTGAAAACTCTGTTCTTGCCTACTACATGTGTGTATGATGTAGCTTTTGGATGTTGTCAAAAGGGGAGAAAACTCAATTGTGCACTTACTTAATTGATTAATTTTGTCATCATCAAAAGGGGGAGAATGTGGGTTCACATTCTAAATAATAAATACAACATGTTTTTGATGATGAACAATGATGAACAATGTAAACAATGTGAACAATGTGAATTGAGTTTAATGCATGAGATCTTCATACAAATGACTTGTCACAATAACTTGGTACATGCTTGATTATATATGTTCATAATATCTCACTAACTATGTTTACTAATGTAGGAGATATACTATGCAAGACATGTGCCAACAAAAAGTATGAAAGATCAAGAAAAGTCAAAAGACAGTGTACCTGTCGACAGCCATCAAGACCTTGTCGACAGATACCAACGGTCAGCAACATACATGTTCTGGAAATCAAGCCCTGTCGACAGCAACAAAGCCTCCTGTCGACAGAAGCAGACAGTCAGAAAATCACAGTTCTGGAAAACATGTGCCTGTCGACAGCACCAAGGCACCTGTCGACAGATGCACACAGTGAGAGCTTCAATAGAACTTCCAGACTTCTGGAACTTGGCACACTGTTGATCCCTGTCGACAGCAGGTGTATGACCTGTCGACAGATGTACAGAAGCTTCATATACGGGAAGTTTGAAAGTTACCAAACTTGGTGTTTCCTTCTACCACGTCTCTCCATATGTAAACACCAATATAAACATCCTTTTGAAGCAAATCTCGTACACAAGCAGCCTCCAAAAAGACCCCTAAAGAGTTCTCAAGAGAAGTCTTGTTCTACTGCTCTGCTTCAACCTACCGCCCAGAACCAAGAAGAGAAGTGTTCCCAGCGGAGGTTGAAGCCTGAACGTCGTGGATTCAAGTGTCTCCATCAACTTGTGATCATCAAGACGAAGCTTGAAGTCCAGCCAGACGTTTACCAGAAGAGTTTACAAATTTGGATTTGCTTGGCAACTCTCAAACTCTTCTCTTGTTTCTACTTTTCATATCTGTGTGTGTGTGTTGTGTTTCAAGCAGTCCTTGTGCTTAATACCGTGTGTGGGTGTTGATCTGATCGTGGTTGCACATCAGATAACACGTGTGTGTGAGTTGTAATTTGTGAACTAGCTCATAAGCAGAATGTTTTCGGTGTGTGTGGCCCGTGGATGTAGGATACACGAGTTGTGTACTCCGAACCACGTAAATCTGCGTGTCTCGTGGTTTGAACGCTTTTACGCTAGATGTTTTAGTAGGCACGGCGTCTATACACACGTATTGTAATTTGCTATCTATCTGTCATCAAGTCACACACATCCACACATAGCTTAGAGTTTAACATTGTTTTGATAATCTTGTTTTAAAGAAAATACGGTGATAAACATTTTTAATCGGCAGTAATCTATTCAACCCCCTTCTAGATTACCATATAGGGAATTCCGCACCCTTCACCTCTGCTACCGGGGAGAGACAATGTTCCTCCTTGAACAGAAAACTGACGGCTGAGATTAAATCTTCCAGATTCGGTTCTTCTCCCCTTGTTTCTTCAGGCTTCCTCTTTTTGCTGGGCCGCTGGGCCTCCAGAACTTGATACGGAGATAACACTGCTTCCGTCATGATAGTTTGTAGCCTGGATGTACGAGCCCTCTGACAAATGATCATAGATGTCCAGGTAAGAGGATCTTGGTCTGACTTTGGTGCAGATGAATGTGCCGCCCATGGTTTGAATCCTTCGTCATATCCAAGGCCACGCTTTGTGAATTTCTTGGGGTCATTGATGATCTGAGTCCTCCCTTGAAGGCGGGCGCCAAGACCCTTTCCTGGTTGATATCCAATCGTAACCATGATATTCCACCCCTTGGTGTTTTTCAATTTGTTCTTCTTAATGGCGGCCACTAATGGAGACACAATCTGACGGCTGCTAGAGAATGTGTAAACCCATGGAAAATTCACATCAAGCATTGAGATGATGGGCTTGTTAGATGGCCAGACCGATGGCATTATCTTCTCGATGGCCTCCACTATATGTGAAGTCACTGCACTTTTAACTTTGACTATACGACCCTGGAATGGAAATTTCAAGCATTGATGAGCTGTAGAGGAGACTGCCCCTAATGCCTCGATCCATGGGTGACCCAGAATGGCTTTGAAGGTCGGATCAATGTCAAGCACATAGAAATCCACTGTCATGACAAGTGGGCCTAGATCTGCTTGTAAAGAGATGATGCCATGGCAGGCCGCCGAGAGTTGTCATAGGCCGCTATGGTTGTAGGAGTGGGCTGCAAGCGGCGCTCGGAGATGTTGCAGGACCTCAAGTACTTAGCAGGCACACATTTATAGAAGCTCCGGTATCGACCAACGCGGCATCAACAACCACTTTGTTTATGGTCAGGGTTGACCATAAAGGCATTCTCCTGGCCTCTGGAGGAGCCAGCTCACCGTCTGTAAAAGTATGGTTGGCCCCTTGTTCACAATGGAAAGAACAGATAGCAGATTGTCCGGGTTCATATCTTCACTTACCATGACCCTTGAAGAAGGCTCTAAGGGCATCTAGGTGGGTTGTTGACCTTTTGATCATTCAAGGATTGATATTTTTGTGGTCTGAGTCTGATCCAAATGCCTCAAAATGTCATATGGGACCCCGGGACCGATCTATCTCTTCATCTCTTGCTGCGCTGATTGTTGGATGGTTGGGTTGGCTGACTTGGCATAGATACGGATGAATTTGGGTACATCCGATGAACATCTGTTGGGTTGAGTGTGTTTTGGAATTTCCTAAAGTTGTATTTTAATGATGACCAATGAACATCACTCATACTTTGATTTTGATGATGACATGTTGTGATTTTAATGATGAGATACTATGATTTTAATGATGACATGTTGTGATTTTAATGATCACATTTGTGATTTTAATGATGACATGTTGTGATTTTAATGATGACATGTTGTGATTTTAATGATGACATATTGTGATTTTGATGATGACATGTTGTGATTTTGATGATGATATGTTGAACATTTATACATTTTATATATATCACAATAATGCTTAAACACATGTATTTGATGTTTAATATCTCATATTTTAATGATAATATCTGTACTAATGGCTTATGTGTTAAATTTTCAGGTTCACACATTTTTGTCTTGGTAGTGTCGACACTAGATCAGTCAGGTCGACACTAGACCCAATTTCCAGCAGATCAGTTTGCCTGACTGGGACAACAGTTCGACACTAGATCAAAGCAGGTCGACACTAGATCAAAGCAGTCGACACTAGATTAAGTCAGGTCGACACAGATCAAAGCAGGTCGACACTAGATCAGGGCAGGTCGACACACCCGGCTGAAACTCAAACGTGAATTTCTCTGAAACGTGGCCGCTTGCGATTTAGGGGATTTGGCCTAGGTTTCCATGCCCATGCACCCAAGGCACTTTATGGACTTATGGGCTATAAATACCCATGTTCCTTGTACCCCAAAGGCAAGAGAGCCCATACACTTCCAGAAGAAGCCTTTTGGCGGCCAAAGGGGGTTCTCCAGATCTGTCTCCATCTCCAGAAGCTGCAAGCCATCCTTTCAAGAGGAAGGACAAGGGAATCAGGGGAATCCCTGGAGAGAAGGTTGCTGTGCAAGCAAGGGAGCAGATCCAACTGAAGAGGCTCGGAGAAGAAGGATTTCTGGCATTTCAGATGCCATCAAAGCAGAGCATCGCCAATTGAGGAGAATCTCCATCGATTTCCATCAAGGATCCTCAATTGAAGCGTCTGCAAGGCCTCTTCATCGAAGAACACTCTTTCTACATCTATTTGTCTTATTTCTGAGTTTGTTCTTTCTTATTTCGTCAATGAGATTTGTGCATAAAGTTCTGCACAAATTTCTGTGTACGAACAGTCTTGAATCATATCATTGCTAGAGGATCTGATCTCTTTTGTGTTTGATCTAGCTTTTGTACTGTGAGTCGTCAAGCTCTGGTTTGTGAGTCGTCGCACTCACTGTGTGGTTTGAGCCGTCG
>CM024758.1:15588164-15640949 GCA_014218235.1 Colocasia esculenta | reverse complement strand
TGATCACTAAGAGGAGGAATGAGACCTTATTTGCAAGTACTGCTTGGTTATGAGTCCTCATGTGCCACCAAAGGAAGCTAGCATTTAATGGGTGATCTAATAGTCGGTCTTTTACATTAGGATTATGAGGTCAACATTCATGTACATGTATATATGAATTTGGTTTTTATTGTATTTCTTACTTTAATGCAATTCATGTACATTAGTATTGTATTTCTTACTTTAATGCAATTCATGTACATGTATGTATGAATTTGGTTTATTATTGCACTTGTTCACATGTATGATTTTGTTTTCATATTCCTTTCATATTTATTTGGGTTTTAAATTTGATCTATGCATGTATAGCATTTTTTCACTGCACACACTCACGAGAGCGTGTTAAGTCCGTGTCAATGAACCTTCTCGTTCAAGACTTTGAGATTGATGTGCACGAGTCTTATTTTCAATGATGAGAACGTGTATATCTAACTCAAAGTCTTGAATTGTCCCATTTTGGACAGTCTGTGAATGTTTGATCGCAGTTAGGTTGTCATTATTATGTGTTTGTATTATTTGTTGAAAATTTCAGGTGCGTCTACTCACTCCTCTCTGATATACCTTTATTGATTTAGAATATTTTCTTAGCCACTTATTAGTAAGTGTTTAAGAAAATATCTTAATCAATAAATATTTTTGGTATATCGGAGAGGTGTGGGGAGATGCTACCGAAATTTTCAGCAAATAAAACAAATACATAGTAAATGGTCATCTGAGTGCGATCAAATATTCACAGATGGGTAAAAAGTGAATCTTAATAATATATCATACCTATTTATTTTGACTTACTCGAACGATGTGAGGGTGTTTGGATTTTAACTCGTGACATGACATTTAATCTGTGTAGGAAAAATGTCTTATGAGAATCGGTCATGGATGTACCATGGAATAGTGAATGGAGTTGTGACCGAGGAGTTTAAAGACGGGTTGACAGTTTTATTCAGTTTGCATTGAGTAATTCATCAGTAGCAGTTGATCCGATGGGTAACATCTGATGTCCGTGTTCAGCTTGTAAGAACAGAAAGTGGATATCGACATGGATGTACAACATCATTTGTATACGAGAGGATTTGTTGCCCATTATGAGTTATGATCGTCTCATGTGAGTTGAATATTCAGTCGTCTGCACCAGCTAATTACTTTGCCTCCAAAGTACGTACGTAGACATGGTTGTCGATGCTGCTGTCCGGAGTTCATATTCATGAAGATCAAACAAATGAAGAAATGCGAATGATACAGCTCAAAGATTTTATCAGTTACTTCGAGATGCTGATGAGCCATTATGGGATGGTTGAGAAGCATACACGGTTGTCTGTAGTGTCGCAGCTACTGAATTTGAAATCTGAATTTCATAT
Organism: Colocasia esculenta; assembly: GCA_014218235.1. Classification (NCBI taxonomy): domain Eukaryota; kingdom Viridiplantae; phylum Streptophyta; class Magnoliopsida; order Alismatales; family Araceae; genus Colocasia; species Colocasia esculenta. The sequence continues at coordinate 15,639,555 of CM024758.1, read as the reverse complement.
GAGCGAGAGTTGTTTTGACCGGCTTCTCTTACTCGTCAAGAGCATGCTTCCTCATCAGAGAGGTTACCTGCTGACTTTTACCGTGCGAAGAAGATGGTGAATGATCTGGGGCTTGGTTTTATGAAAATTGATGCATGTCCGAATCACTGTATGTTGTACTACAAAGATGATGCAGATAAGACATCATGCTGTATTTGTAAGCATGATAGATTCAAGCCGAAGAGAGGGGACAAGTCAAAGCAGAAGGATGTTCTGTATAAGTCATTGCGGTACTTTCCGATCACACCCAGATTGCAGCGGTTGTTCATGTCCCCGAAGACAGCTGGACATATGACTTGGCATGCGGAAAGAGTCCGTCGTGACGAAGGTGAAATGAGTCATCCTGCCGATGGTGAAGCTTGGGCTCATTTTAGCCGTACTCATCCTTACTTCTCAAGAGATCCACGCAACGTGCGGCTGGGTTTATGCACAGACGGTTTCAATCCATTCGGAGGCTCGGTGGCATCTTACTCATGTTGGCCAGTATTCCTAACACCGTATAACCTTTCGCCAGGCATGTGCATGAAGCGTGAGAATCTGTTCCTTTCATTGCTGATTCCGGGTCCAAAAAGTTCAGGAAAAATATAGACATATATCTCAGACTGTTGATTGATGAGCTGAAATTGTTATGGTCAAATGGGGTTTCTCTTATTATGCATCCAGAAAATAGAATTTCAATTTGAAGGCTGCATTAATGTGGACAATAAGTGACTTTCCAGCGTACGACATGTTATCTGGCTGGAGCACCCATGTGGAGTTGGCATGTCCTTATTGCATGGAGGATTCTAAATCATTTGTGTTGAAATCTGGGGGAAAATCATGTTGGTTCGATTGTCATCGTCGGTTTCTACCGAGTTGCCCATCCTTTCCGAAAGCAAAAGGATTCTTTTATGAAAAATACAATTGTGATGGAGGAGGTAGATATGGAACGGTGTCTGGTGGAAACATGGCGAGGCGGGTCAGAACTTACCGACTGTAGTGTTCACACTAGCTGGTAGTACCCGACAAATCCCTGGCTTTGGGAAGGATCACAATTGGGTGAAGCAAAGCATCTTTTGGGATGTGCCTTATTGGTCAACACTTTTGATACGACATAACCTAGACGTCATGCATATAGAGAAGAATGTTTTTGATAATGTGTTCAACACAGTTATGGATGTCAAAGGCAAAACGAAGGATAACGTCAAGGCACGGGCGGATTTGAAAGTACTTTGCAGACGTCCAGAACTAGAGCTGCCAGCATGTTAGTGGAAAAGTGGTGCAACCTAAAGCTGCATATGTGCTTGGGGCCAGACGATTAAGGAAGTTGCAATGGTTGAAGCAATTGAGATTTCCGGATGGATATGTCTCGAATATTGCCCGTTGTGTAAATGTCAACGAGGGAAAAATATACGGAATGAAGAGTCATGACTGCCATGTTTTCATGCAAAGATTGATGCCACTCGCTTTTCGTGAGTTGTTGCCGAAGCCAATATGGGGAGCAATGACTGAGCTGAGTCAATTCTTCAGGATTTTATCTGCATCAGAACTCAGACTTCATGACTTGCAAAATATGGAGCAAAATATAATACAAACAGTTTGCAAATTAGAGAAGATATTTCCTCTAGCATTCTTTGATTCAATGGAGCACCTGATCCGCGCCGGTAGTTCCCAGCGACAGGTATATACATATGTACACAAAGAACCAGATGGATACATTGTTCATATTAAATTCACGAGATCTAACGTACATACATTTTTCAGGGACTGCCTCCCCGTCCATGCCGGTCGTCCATGCGACAGGTATACGTATAAATTGTGTTCAATTTAAATTCATATTTTCTAATGTGTATATAATTTTGCAGGGACCGCCTCCCCGCCGAGCACTCGAGCAGTGCCATCTTTCCCTTCTTCCTCACCATCAGGTACATGTATGTTTCCATAGATTAGTATTTTGTTTTCTTGTAATTTATACAATAATAGTGTACTAAATTGTTTTCAACAGAGGTGGAGAGCCAGCATCCAGTAGCTGAGGAGGGGCCTCAGCTACCGGGACGGCAGCCATGCTGGATCTCAGGGTAAAGTTGATCACTTCAAAGTTACTGTATTTGTTATTTATGTTATACATTTCATGTACACAATTAATGTGCAATTGCAGGGGAAGATAGATCTCGGTTCTGATTCCGTTATATTACGACGCTGGTTCACGCACATATTCCAGGACCAATGGATGCATGGAGAGAGTTCCGGTGCCCGTCCGGGATGTGTTATTGACATGTTCACGGTATTTTTAATGTTTAGATGAGTTGAAATCATTTATTTAATTACTATCTCTGTTAGTGCAGAAAGTTGAGTAATTTTATTTCTTTACAGCGGAGGTTTGCGTTCACGAGACCCGAGGATCTCCCTCGAGCTCGCGCCGTCTGGGAGTCTACTGCCCAGACTAATTTAAGAAAGTCGATGTGGGAGGCTCGGGACAAGGCAATGAAGACCACAGGCAACCGGGATCCTATGGCTTGGCTAGATTACGGCCCTGTTTGGCTGAGGAGGGACTATTGGGTCCCTTTGTGAGCGTTGGGCTGCTGGACCATGGCAGCAGCGGTCACAGGCGGCAATACGCAACCGATCAACTCATCCAGAGAAGAATGTGCATACTAGTGGGTCATCATTATGCGACCCATAGTCAAAAATTGGTAAGCATATTATTGTTCAATTGCTTAATACATTGATTATTATTGTGAAACTAACTAATTTTTTTGAATTGTAAGCATCACGAGTTCGAGCGTGCCCCTACATTTCGTGAGTTATTTGATCGGACTCATAAGCGAAGGGGACGGATGACTATGTTAGCGAGAGTGCCCGTACGATCGCTGTAAGTCAAGCTATAAATTATGAATTCAATTAAGATATTCAAATAATTTATGGACAATAATTTAATTTTAATTTGTTCTGCAGGAGACCTATGACAGGACGATGGCGGAGCGCTATGCAGAGGGCACTCCCCCACTAGACTTGGATCTGGAGGCTTGGGTCGACGCAGCGGGAGGGCCGAGGAAGGGTCGAGTGTACGGCTTTTGGGACAGCCTGGATACTGCTCCAGTGTTGTCCTCATATGCGAGTTCGATCGCTTCTCCGGCATACGCGAGTTCATCTACTACCCCCCCCCCGTCAGTGGTGTAGAGGAGATTAGAGACCTCATTCGGGAAGAGCTACGGGCACAGCTACAGACACAACAGGCAGAGCTACAGACGCAGTTCGGCGATATGGTTTAGCAGTTGATCTCAACCATGCAGGGGTACGCCCCACACGCCAGCACCTCAGGTCAGTATTAGTATTAATTTCATATACTTTGGATGAGATGAAACCACTAAAGAATGTCCCAACAGAAAAAAAAAGAATGTAAATTAATAACCTAACATAAGTGTAAAGGGTGTTCAATGACGGATCTTAAAAAAACTTAAGTCTAAAGTGTCAAAACACACAACCCGGTGGTCCAAAATCCCAATAACGATCGGATCGGCGTGCCGTTTTCTCCGACACGCCGGGTGGTTAAAGTGACGTGTGGGAACTGACGGAATCCAATTTGGATCTCTGGATTGGGTTGGGCATTGAAATGACGGATCTAAAAAACAGTCAAGTATATAAAGGGTCAAAACACACAACCCGGGGGTCCAAAATCCCAAATAGGGATCGGATCGGCGTGCCGTTTTCTCCGACACGACCGTGTGGGTTACAGTGACGTGTGGGAACTGACGGAATCCAATTTGGATCTCCGGATTGGGTTGGACATTGAAATGACGGATGTAAAAAACAGCCAAGTATATATAAAGGGCTAAAACCTACAACCAGGGGGTCCAAAATCCCAAGAGGATCGATTGGCATGCCGTTTTCTCCGACACGACCGGGTGGGTTAAAGTGACGTATGGGAACTGACGGAATCCAATTTGGATCTCCGGATTGGGTTGGGCATTGAAATGACGGATCTAAAAAACAGTCAAGTATATATAAAGGGTCAAAACCACAACCCGGGAGTCCAAAATCTCAAATAGGGATCGGATCGGCGTGCCGTTTTCTCCGACACACCCGGGTGGGTTCAGTGACGTGTAGGAACTGACGGAATCCAATTTGGATCTCCGGATTGGGTTGGGCATTGAAATTGCGGATCTAAAAAACAGTCAAGTATATATAAAGGGTCAAAACACACACCCGGGGGTCCAAAATCCCAAATAGGGATCGGATCGGCGTGCCGTTTTCCTCCGACACACGACCGGGTGGGTTACAGTGACGTGTGGGAACTGACGGAATCCAATTTGGATCTCGGATTGGGTTGGGCATTGAAATGACGGATCTAAAAAACAGTCAAGTATATATAAAGGGTCAAAACACACAACCCGGGGGTCCAAAATCCAAATAGGGATCGGATCAGCGTGCCGTTTTCTCCGACACGACCGGGTGGGTTACAGTGACGTGTGGGAACTGACGGAATCCAATTTGGATCTCCGGATTGGGTTGGGCATTGAAATGACGGATGTAAAAAAGAGTCAAGTATATATAAAGGGTCAAAACACACAACCCGGGGGTCCAAAATCCCAAATAGGGATCGGATCGGCGTGCCGTTTTCTCCTACACGATCGGGTGGGTTAAAGTGACATGTGGGAACTGATGAAATCCAATTTGGATCTCGGATTGGGTTGGGCATTAAAATGACGGATTTAAAAAACAGTCAAGTATATATAAAGGGTTAAAACACACAACCCGGGGGTCCAAAATCCTAAATAGGGATCGGATCGGCGTGCCGTTTTATCCGACACGACCGGGTGGATTAAAGTGACGTGTGGAACTGACGGAATCCAATTTGGATCTCCGGATTGGGTGGGCATTGAAATGACGGATCTAAAAAACAGTCGAGCATATATAAAGGGTCAAAACACACAACCCGGGGGTCCAAAATCCCAAATAGGAATCGGATCGGCGTGCCGTTTTCTCCGACACGACCGGGTGGGTTAAAGTGACGTGTGGGAACTGACGGAATCCAATTGGATCTCCGGATGGGGTTGAGCATTGAAATGACGGATCTAAAAAACAGTCAAGTATATATAAATGGTCAAAAACACACAACCAGGGGGTCCAAAATCCCAAATAGGGATCGGATCGGCGTGCCGTTTTCTCCGACACGACCGGGTGGGTTACAGTGACGTGTGGAACTGACGGAATCCAATTTGGATCTCCTCGGATTGGGTTGGGCATTGAAATGACGGATGTAAAAAACAGTCAAGTATATATATAAAGGGTCAAAACACACAAACCGGGGGTCCAAAATCCCAAATAGGGATCGGATCGGCGTGTCATTTCTCCGACACGACGGGTGGGTTAAAGTGACGTGTGGGAACTAACGAAATCCAATTTGGATCTCCGGATTGGGTTGGGCATTGAAATGACGGATCTAAAAAACAGTCAAGTATATATAAAGGGTCAAAACACACAACCCGGGGGTCCAAAATCCCAAATAGGGATCGGATCGGCGTGCCGTTTTCTCCGACACGACCGGGTGGGTTAAAGTGACGTGTGGGAACTGACGGAATCCAATTTGGATCTCTGGATTGGGTTGGGCATTGAAATGACGGATCTAAAAAACAGTCAAGTATATATAAAGGGTCAAAACACACAATCGGGGGTCCAAAATCCCAAATAGGGATCGGATCGGCGTGTCGTTTTCTCCGACACGACCGGGTGGGTTACAGTGACGTGTGGGAACTGACGGAATTCAATTTGGATCTCCGGATTTGGTTAGGCATTGAAATGACGGATCTAAAAAACAGTCAAGTATATATAAAGGGTTAAAACACACAATCCGGGGGTCCAAAATCTCAAATAGGGATCGGATCGGCGTGCCGTTTTTCCGACACGACGGGTGGGTTAAAGTGACGTGTGGGATCTGACAGAATCCAATTTGGATCTCCGGATTTGGTTGGGCATTGAAATGACGGATGTAAAAAACAGCTAAGAAACGATGGATCTAAAAATATTATCTAATTAAACTTGAGAAATAATCACATATTTTAAATTTAATTTTTTAAAATAATGTGTTCTTTTAATTATTATTATATTTCTCATATTAAGTTTTTTTAATATAGGATCCACCTCCGGCACCTGACGATGACGAGGTAGGGACAGCAGACGATCCAACAGATCTGTCTTGATTTTTTGTATTTATTATTTTGTATGATTTTATATTTATTATATTTTATGATATTATGTTGATCTTGAGTATTTGTGAAATTTATGAATATTGTAGCAGGTTTGAAAAATCTTTTTATTTGTCAATTTTTTAAAAAAAATATACTGCACATTTCCGACGGATTTTCCGACGGATATTTATCCGTCGGAAATTTACATTACCGACGAAATAAATCTGTCGGTACTTCCGTCTATAGTTCTGACGGATTGTTCCGACGGATTTCTGTCGGTAAATACTGACAGTGTGTTTCCGTCGGAAATGCTAAATTACCGACGGAAGGAATCAGTCGGTAAATTCGTCTATATTTCTGACGGATTTTTTCGAGGGTTTCTGTCGGTAAATACTGACGGTATTTCCGACGGAGTTGTCCGTCGACGTTTTCGACCTATTCCGACGGAATTATTGTCCGTCGGTAATTTCTGACCAACAATTTCCGACGGAAAATTTCTGACGAGCTTCGGACGGAAATCTGTCGGAAAGATCATGTTCCGACGGATTGCCGTCGAATTTTCGACGGATTATGTCCGTCGAAAATATCGCTTTTCCTTGTAGTGGCATGTGGCGTGGAACACTTCACATTATCTTTACAAAAGTTCTTGAACATTCCTTGCAAATTTTCAGTCTGTGAGAGGTTGAACCTTGACCTCTTCTTAATGTGTATGTGGAGGACTAACACTAAGTAACCTCTTAAATTTAATGTTTGGACACCTTGCATTTATATGAAAAGGTTTTATTACCGTGTAACACGTTAGAGTATCATACCATTTGTGCTCAAATTACTTTATAGTTTCTTTTATACTGTGATATATAAGAGTGGTAAGACAAAGGCAATAGGTTAATGATCTCCTATCAGATTTCTCTTTTCCGTACTTTGAGATCAATTCTATGTTAGGTGCACAACCCACTATTGGAGGTCATATATATCCTAATCAAACTATTTACATGAATAAGTGCTATACATGAATTACTACCTTTAGGCCCTGTGATGCACAGAAAATGTCACATAATGAAAACAAATAGATTTTTAATTAATATAAATTGTATTATTATCTATTTATCATAAAAAAAGAAATAATTTTAAATAGAGTTCTCATTGTCTAACTATTAAAGAGTTGATAAAATAATCATTTTCCCGCAAAAATATAAATGAAATCGACACCCCAAAAGTAAGATAAATGACTCCTAAAAGTGATAATGAACTTTGAAATGATAGAAATAAAGTGAGAGAATATACTACCAAGAGTGAATCAACTCTCAATGAAATTGACTTCCAAAAGTGAGAATCATCTCACAGAAGTGAGTGAATGAAATTGACTCCTATAAATCGGAATCAACTTAGATTGATGATAATTGACTCCTATAAGTGAGAGAATTGACTCTCAAGATGGAGAATCAACTCTCAAAAATGAGAATCATACTCTTAGACATGTAAGAATCGACTCCAAAAATGAGAATCAACTCAAACTAGTGAGAATCAACTCCCAAAAGTTAGAAAACCAACTCTAAGGTCGGTGGGAATTGACTCTAGAAAATAATCAACTCCCAAAAATGAGAATTGACTTTCAAAGTATTGGCTCACAAAAGTGAGTCGACTCAATAAAATCGACTCTGAGTAGTGAGAGATCGACTCCAAAAGTGAAGATAGAAATTGATTCTTTCAATGAAAACCTCCTAAAATGAAAGATGCGATTTCACTAAACCTTATCAGACGTTAACAAGAAATTAAAATTTATAATATGATCATTTTTTACTTATATTTTCAACATCTTGAATTCCTCAGCTTGTGGAGGACTACTACAGGATCCTATGAAGTTGAAGGGAATATAGGATAAGCGGCACAACTCACTCTGTTTTGGAACATGGGTTGCATGGTGACGGTGATGGGAAACGAGCAAGGGATTCCCAGCCGATGCTCGCCCGAAAACACATAGGGTTTGTGAAGGAGAAAAAGAAATCCTGATGTTTTATTAGTTCTAAAGAAAACCAACTGATCTCCGCTCAGCTTTATTTGTAGCCAATCAAATACATATTTTAATGGTGCAAATTATAAGGGGAGAAAAAACTATCCTGAAACAAAGGTCCTACAACATTTTGGGCACTTCTATCATCTGTGGAGAATCACATCGCGAAGAGTCCTAATTGTGGGTGGCGTCAGTCCCACAAGGTTGAGAAGAACTGGTCCTCGAGCTGAAGCCACCACTGGTAGAAAGATCAGTAGCATCATGGCACCAAATACTTCATATTATAGACATTATAAAAGAATAAAGGCTGTATATATCCGGCTAACTATTGGTCTCATTTATGATTGTGCCTTCTTACTTGATCTTCTATGTTAGCGTACCAAATTTTTTTTTTCCTTTCATTAAATGTATGACTCAAGATTCAATGCCCAACGGAAGACCACGTCCTTCATCATGTATCAAATTATCGCTGCAAAAGGTAAGATATTTCCCCCCATTGAGGCAATGATACGACGAAAGCTTAACGCTTGATACATATATCATTCTCCAAACAAGATTTCACCGTAAAAGCTATCCACTACAAATTTTAAGATCCGCCTTAATTGGGACATTGTTTGGATCAATTCTCGATCATTTGTTTTTTCTTTTTGAATCGAACAGTGTGTCACGAAATGATCGATATCATTAATTTATGCCGTATTAAACTTTACATTTACTGTTCCCTCTAGCGTACATGGATCTTGGACAGTTTTGCGAGTATCGAAAGCTTGTCTGAAGCTCAGAAATGGGTCTGATCGAGTCTATTGGACTATCGGGCATTGCTACGTTGTCTGTGGTTATAGTTTTTATCTTCTCTTCTCAACAAAATAAATTTTAAAAAGAAAATGTCAAATCTTGACAAATCAGCGTCACTAATTTCTTACATAAACATCTTTAACTTTTTTTAAGAAATAAATAACTTAACACTTAGTTTATTTTTTGGGGCTTTTTTGTATATATATCCCTATTAGAAGTCTAATTGTGTGAAAATACATCCTACATTTACATTTGCATGTATACCCTATTAAGATATTATAAATATTTTAAAAGACTCTACCAACATGAGTCACGATGGAAGTATAACATTCCATTAATGGATGCTAAATTGACAATGGCTGAAATATGTTTTCTTACTTATATACCTTGTTAGAAGTTTAATTGTTCGAAAATCCATCATGTATTTACATTTGTATGTATACTCTTCTTATGTAATAAAAATATCTTGAGAAACTTTGTTGTAACCGACCATAATAGAATTGGAAAAAACATATCAACAATGAGAACAAAAAGTTATTTTTTGTGTGAAAGATCTTAAAAGACCTAGCTCTCTCTCTCTTTTGGTGCTCATCTCTACAACTCACCATTCTCTCTCTCACGCGCACGCACGTGCTCCTACAAGTCGAATATCTAGGGGACTAGGGTCTCTCTGTCATTGGTGTTGGATGGGGAGATGCCTCTCTGACACCTCACCTCTCTCTCTCTTTCTCCCTCTTGGTGTTGTTTTCTCCCTCCCAAGACGAGTGCAATCTAGTGGATTGGGCTCTTTCCACTGACTGAGGGGGAGACTAGTGTGGTCTCTCTCCTCTCTCTCTCTCCTCTCTCTCTCTAGCAAGCCCAATCCAAGGGACTGGGATCTATCTGTCACTTACATTGGAGGGCATCTCCCCCTCCAATGCCCCCACCTCTCTCTTCTCTCTCTCTCTCTCTCTCTCTCTCTCTCTCTCTCTCTCCTCTTCTCTCTCTCTCTCTCCGCTCTCTCTCTCTCTCTCTCCTTCCCTTCCAATGTGGTCTCCCCCCTCTCGATCTCTCCTCCCACTGCACACCTCTTTCTCTCTCAATCTTTTAAGATTTTTAATACGTAAGAAGGGTATAGGTAAAAACAAATGTAGAATAGATTTTTACGCAATTAGACTTCTAACAAAAGTACATATACAAAAGTCTTTCGTTATAAAGAGATTTTTTTGGAAATAGTGATGGCTATTTCAGCCCTTTTATGTTAAGAATGTCCGTCAATGAAATGTTCCTGTTTGAACTCCTCCTTCCCTAAGATCAAGAACCTTTTGACCCAGCGGCTTGGGTTGAATGGGGAGTTGTTATGGGGGCCCTCGATAAAAGTCATCTATTAATCTATGTACTTGCGTTTCTCCTTCGCGAACAACTCTACGTCAAAAGGTGTGATGACACGATCGTTCTGGATCCGTGTTTAATGGTTTTGGAGCGGTGCACTAGACCATGAGGTGGTCACTGAACCTTGTTTAGTTTCTGTGTGTGTGTCTGGGCGTTGTGGGCCTTAGCTCTCAGCCCATTTAGCCCGCAGGTTCACTAGTTGTGAACATGACGGGGCATGTCGTCGCGTTTTGAAACGCGACGGCTTACTACGTCGTGATTCACAGAACCGTCTTTGTGTTAAGCGGCGCGTTGGGTTCCAATTGGCGACGGCTAGGGTTGTCGCGTTTAAGAGTTAAACACGACGTCTGACTACGTCGAGATTTTGAATGTGACTTTAATGCTCTATTTCGCCCAGACAGAGTAGAGGAGCTCTCCAGGCGAAGGGGGGGGCTGTTGAGGACTTTCTCCAACGTTTCAGCTTTGGCGGCTCGTGCGGTGCGGTTTCCACGCGAGAATGTCGTCCAGAGCAGGACACGTTGGCGGCTTCTTCACGTTCTTGGGCTTGTTCAGTTGGTAGGGAGATTTCCTTCTTCCTTCTTGTTACTTTTGTTTTGAAAGGTTTAAAGGGTGGAAGCATGTGTAGGTGGTTGCCATATTGAGCATATCTTGTTTAATGCTTTGGCTTGGTAGTTGTATCGTTTATGTGTTGGATTTCGTGTGGAGAAGGTGGGTTCGGCTTGTGAGCTGAACTCACTATCGCGTTTGAAACGCGACGGGGTGCACCGTCGCGTTCATAGTATGAACACGATGCCTTGTAACATTGCATTTCTCGTTTTGTCTTGTGTGATGTGGCGGTGGTTTGGATGTGACCACTTGACCGTCAAGTTCTTCTTGAACACGACGGTACTGTGATCCGTCGTCGTGATTCGGTGTGTGATCCTTATCACGACGTGTTGTGCCGTCGCGATTTGGACGTTGACTGTTGTGTTGACCGGTCCATTAACTATGTGGTACTATGCCATTTTGTTTTGTATCTGGATGGTGATACCAAAGAATATTATCTCACATCTCAATTTTTATGTCGTAAAGGTTGAGTACGTAAATAGATCTCAGAAAGATCTTGGTTCTCGGTATAATCTCGAAATATTGGGAACAGTAGTTGGATCCCTCTAACTCGCAAGTGATCACTCAACAGGTTGGCCATAGCTACGGGTAGGGGTGTACACGGTTCGGTTCGGTTTCCTCCATTTTTGGAGGAAACCGAACCGAACCGAATTCATTTATTGAACCGAACCGAACCGGTTCAGTTTGGTTCAAACCGAAATCCCCACGGTTCTGGCATTTTGGGGGTTTTTCTACCATTTTTGGGGTATTTTCTAACATTTTTGGGGTTTTTCTGAAAAGTTGGCAAAAAGAGGGGTTTTAGGGTTGGTCGCGAGTTTCGAACTCGCGACCACCCAGCGCGTGTCCACTGCGCTACCCCTTTTTTGTTTAATTTTATTAATTATATAACTATATATCTATATTCGATTTATTTCGGTTTCCTGTCCTGAAACCGAACCACTTGGCCCATGAAACCGAACCGAACCGTCGGTTCGGTTCGATTTTTCGGTTTGAACCGTATTATGAACAGCCCTAGCTACGGGTCTGTCTCTCTCCTTCCTCTTGATCTTCCTATTTTCTTACATCCATATTCTTCTTCAGATTGTGGAGGAAGGGTTGTGCGAGGTTAAGTTGACAATTATATGTAGCTCACCATCATATATAATTTGTACGAGCTCCAAATGTTATTGGACTATGACGGGTGGGACAGTGGGTGGAGGGAAGGAATGGGGTTAATAGATTGAGAAATAATTTTATAACATTATTTGATAATATATTAAAATAACATCATCATTAAAATTGTGCCACATTAATAATTAAATAAAAAAAAAAAAAAACACCTCGTACCATGTTTTGGTATGCATATAGTGGCCAACCTTGTAAGTTGACCTCCAAAAATGTGTTCAAAGAATTCAAATATATTCTTACAGACAACTTATGCAACAACATCCCCATCCCTAAACAAAGGAAGCTTACTTATGAGTACAAATTACATCGTTATTTCTTAAACTGTCTGCAAATAAGATAAAATGCACAAAATAAAGCACAAAATAGCATAAAGCTTTATGGCCAACCCCACACCAATCCAAGCAATCAATGGCCTTTACTGCAAAATTCTCAAACTCAGTTTTAGATTGGGTTTTCTTTAAAAATGGTATATTTTCAAATATTATTAGGTGAATAGTAACATACAAAATTTAATAAAATTTTAAAATAATAAGATCGGCTCTAGAATGGTTGATTTCCTTATTTTACGAAAAGCAAGAAAATAGATCATTGCATGGTCGATTTCCTTCCTATATATATATATATATATAGCAAATGTTTTGATTTTTTGAAAATTAAATTAATATTTTTAATTTTATATTTAAATAATATCTAATTACAAAGAATTTTAACCATAAATTATTAGAAGGTGATACATTTTATGATGGTTTTAGTTTAATTTTTTAAGATAAAATTTTATCGAGTGAAAATTATTTCAAAATTAATAAATTGAATTAATCTCGATATATATCCGTACTTCGAGAATTTTCGATGTTAATATTTTTAGAATCAACATATTTTTTATATAATTATGGTGATTTCATATTCAATTATGTTAATGAAATTCAGTGACGTTCTTTAAAGTATACACATATGAAGACAATACCAGAGGTATGTTAATAATGTAAAAATGTCTCTAAATAAAAAATAATATATTATTAACATAAATTTGGTACTATAAAAAGTTGATTATTTAATAAATAAGAGTTAATTGAATAGATATGGGTTAAATTAAAAATATAACGATAAGATAATGAGGCAATGATATAACTTGGCACTTTAACGTGGTCATGCGAGAGCCCCCTTCAAGGTTGCATCCCACAGACATTCTGCATTAACTTAAAGTTATCGCGGTGGGTATCCTTTTGGTTGGGGTTATGTTACTCGCGTTTATTAAATAATTAGTTGCTAAAGTATCAAGATTCTATTAATAATATAAAATTATCTCTAAATAAAAAATAATTAAAAGTAATCATGTTTTATAAAAATAGTTAATATGATTATTTTTAATTTAGGGACACTATTATATTATTAACACAAGCAGCAGACGTACGTATTCCTACATGACGTCACTGGATTTCGATAATAGAATTGAATATGAAACCACTATAATTATCAGAAAAATATGTTGATTCTAAAAATATGAACATCGAGAATTACCAAAGTACGGATATCGAGATTCATTTGATTTATTACTTTTTGAGATAATTTTCACTCAATAAAAATTTAGTTTAAAAATTAAACTAAAATCATCATAAAATATATCATCTTTTAATTAATTTATGTCTAAAATTTAATTTTTAATTAGATATTATTTATATATAAATTAAAGATATTAATTTAATTTAAAAAATAAAATATTTGCTACGTATACGGGGAGGAAATAGGCTATGCAATGACTTATTTCTTTACTTTCTGCAAAGTATGGAAATCGATTAATCCAAGATCGATTTTAGTATTTTATATTTTTTTTAACAACTGCGTCAGTGCACGACCGGACGGGCCAAAGTGTGTTATTATACGAATTAAAAATTTTATTCTACTATTCACCTAATAATATTTTGAAAACATATCATTTTTGAAGAAAACCTTTTAGATCTTGTCTTCTCACGTAGGGCATGCCACATAACCACTGGCTCCCCTCAAGCTCATCTTGGGCAGGATCTCCTTTCATCCGGTGCTTCTGGAAATGCTCGAGGTTTCTCTCTTGAACATCTCTGGCAGATGGGACAAGTAGCTGTTAGCGGAATCCACTCTGTGGGCAATCTGCCTTATTCTGTACCACTGTCATTAACTTTAGAGAAAAATTAATGTATTAGAAAATTATGTTTTATCGTGCACTTCTTATTTTTTATTAGATAGACACAACGGATTCTTAATATTATGTTGTCTAATAAAAAAATCAAAATATATGAGAAAATATAATTTTTAAGTACAATAAATTATTCTCTTAATTTTAAAATGACCAATAGTACAAAAACAAGAATAAGAATCATGATATGTTCCATCGTTCTTGCTTCCCATCGTTCCAGCTTTCTCAAGTAATTCAGAGAGCCAATGAGTATTGCTTACCATCGTTCTTAATTTTTCTCTTAAAAAAATTTAAAGATATGCCATTTTTTTTCCAGACATGTAAGGCTCTTGGCTCTCGACGTCCGACAATTGGCGGCTGGCGGCTGACGCCCAACACGCTCCAGCGTCCAACGCCCGATGCACCCCGACGTTCAGCGCCCGACGTTCGGGGTCCGGAGTTCGGTGTCCGACGTCTGGTATCTCCCAGTGTCCGGCGCCCAGCACTTGACGTCACATGGTATCCGGTGCCCCGACGTTCGGCGTCTGACGTCCAGCTCCCTGGCGCCCGACTCCCCGCGTTCGGCATCCGGCAATCGACTCCCCGACGGCAGGTGGCCAGCGCCCTAAACGCCGGCCGCTGGACATATCCTTCATTTTTTAAAAGAGAAAAATTAAGAGAATAAACATTCATTTAGACATAAGTTTAGACATTTTATCAACCAACTCTTAATAAATGTCTTATATATATTAAGTACTTGTTAAGTTTTAGATTTAGAGAATATATGAGAAAGAAAATATTAGACTTTAGACTTAAGTGTTATCAAACGTCACCAGTTCTTCTTATACTTTAACTTATTCTTAAACCGGCTATCATGTGTGTGTGTGTGTTTTACTTTCATATAATTAATGCATTTCTAAACTTCACCAATGGAAGGCCACGACATTGATAATTTAACTATTTTCTTCATTTACTTTAACCACTCTCTTTTTCTATTTTAACTAAGTTCTTCTTATACTCTAACTTATTCTATTTTAACTTATTCTTTAACTAGCTATTTTGTGTGTATGTATTTTTTCACTGTCATATAATTAATATATTTTTGAACATCAAGAATGGAGGGTCACTGAGTTCATACTTTAACTAATTTATTCATTTACTTTAATAATTTTCTTCTTCTACTTTAACTAAGTTCTTCGTATACTTATTCTTTAACCTGTTATTGTGTGTGTGCGTGGTTGTTTTACTTTCTTATAATTAATATATTTTTGAACATCAAGAATGAAGGGCCACTGCGTTCATACTTTAACTGATTTTTTATTTACTTTAATCACTTTTTTCTTCTACTTTAACTAAGTTTCTTCTTATACTTTAACTTATTATATATGAACTTATTCTTTAACTGGCTGTTGTGTGTGTGTGTGTTTTTTTTTTACTTTCATATAATTAATTCATTTCTACACATCAGGAATGGACGGTCACTACATTCATACTTTAACATATTCTTCATTTATTTTAGTCACTGCATTAAAGTAGAAGAGATAATAGGTTAAAATAGAAGTGCAAGCCAGTTAAAGCAGAAGTGAAAACATGTTAAAGAAGAAGAAAATTTGATAAAAAAGAAGATAAAATCAGTTAAAATATCTATTATTTGTTAAAGTAGTAGTTGTAGTGCGTTAAAATAATAGATATAATCTGTGTGTAGTTCTTGTATGTTAAAGTAGTTGTTGTAGTGTGTTAAATAGGTGAGGAAATCAGTTAAAATAGAAGATGAAACCTATTTAGAAGAAGAGAAAATCGGTTAAAGTAAACGAGAAAATCAATTAAAGTAGAAGAGGAAACCGATTAAAGTAGAAAAGAATATCAGTTAAAGTAGAAGAAGAAAATAGTTAAAATAGTTGTTGTCTATTAAAATAGTATAACTACAGTGTGTTAAAGTAGTAGTTATATATTATATAATTTGTTATAGTTGTTTAAAAAAACACACATACACAACAACCAGTTAAAGAAAAGTAAAATAAGTTAAAATATTCGAAGAAATTGATTAAAATAAATAAATAAATCAGTTAAAATATGAATGCAGTGATCTGCTTTTTCTGACAATAAAAAATACATTAATTATATAGAAGGATAAAACAAAAAAGGAAATGAAAGTTAGTCGGCAAAGGACGAAAGTGTTTACCAAAGACTAATTGGTAAAGCCCGCCAAAAGGAGGGATTATCTGACACGTCATTTCCAAACAGGAACATTACAATGTTTTATTTCTTGACTAATCATTGGAATCTTGGGTATGCTAACACCTGGTTCAACTATGATTGTACTATCCTACAGGAATTTCCTATTTTGATTCCAACAACCCACTGGATGCAAAATGGAGTACTAAATGGGAACAGAAAACTTGTTCCATTTATTGTCCTAATACTAGGACCAAATAAAAGTGGAAAATATAAAACCACATTTACTTGTTTTCACAGAAATAGTTAAACATGAGGCAAAGAATATGGTTGGAATACATCAAAGATTATGATTTTAAGATTGAGTACTATCCTGGAAAAGGTAATACTGTTGTTGATGTACTATCCTGGGAAAGGCAATACTGTTGTTGATGCTCTCAGTAGAAACCATGTGGCACTGATGGCATGTTTGATGGTAAAGGAATGAAAATCTTTGGAAGCGTTCTCCGCCTAAAATTTAGAAGCCAAGCCGCAGGAAGATAAGATTATGATGGTAAATTTAAGAGTCCAATCTGACCTTCTGGAACAAATCAGAGCACAATAAGACGATGATCCGATGTTGTTAGAGATCAAAGAAAACTTAAAGTCTAAACCTGATTCCCGTATAGATTCTCATGGAAATCTTCGATTCAGGACAAGATTATGTGTCCCGGACGATTGGAGATTAAGAAGCAGATACTAGAAGAAGCATACCGAACTTATTACACTATACATCCTAGAATTGTTAAGATGTACCAAGATCTCAAGAAAAATTTTGGTGATGTAATACGAAGGACATTGTAAAATTTGTTGCCAAATGATTGACATGCCAAAAGATTAAAGCAGAATATCTAAAGCCTGTATGAAAATTAAAACCTCTGGAGATAATTAAAACCTCTGCAGGAAAATTATCCCATGTCCATTCAGGTATGAAAGACATGCCGATTAACTTTCATTTCCTTTTTTGTTTTATCCTTCTATATAATTAATGTATTTCTTATTGTCAGAAAAAGCATATCACTGCATTCATACTTAATTGATTATTCATTTACTTTAATCGATTTCTTCGAATATTTTAACTTATTTTACTTTTACTTTTCTTTAACTAGTTGTTGTGTATGTGTGTTTTTTAAACAACTATAATAAATTATATAATATAACTACTATTTTAACACACTATAGCTATACTATTTTAATAGACAACAACTACTTTAACTATTTTTTTCTTCTACTTTAACTGATGTTCTTTTCTACTTTAATCGGTTTCCTTTTCTACTTTAATTGATTTTCTCGTTTACTTTAACCGATTTTCTCTTCTTCTAAATAGGTTTCATCTTCTATTTTAACTGATTTTCTCACCTACTTAACACACTACAACAACTACTTTAACATACAAGAGCTACACAAGAATTATATCTATTATTTTAACGCACTACAACTACTACTTTAACAAACAATAGATATTTTAACTGATTTTATCTTCTTTTTTTATCAAGTTTTCTTTTCTTCTTTAACATGTTTTCACTTCTGCTTTAACTGGCTTGCTCTTCTATTTTAACCGATTATCTCTTCTACTTTAATGCAGTGACTAAAATAAATGAAGAAATCAGTTAAAGTATGAATGTAGTGACCGTCCATTCCTGATGTTTAGAAATTAATTAATTATATGAAAGTAAAAAAAAAAACACACACACACACACAACAGCCAGTTAAAGAATAAGTACAAATATAATAAGTTAAAGTATAAAAAGAACATAGTTAAAGTAGAATAAAAAATAATTAAAGTAAATAAAGAAATCAATTAAAGTATGAACACAGTGGCTCTCCATTCCTGATGTTCAGAATACATTAATTATAAGAAAGTAAAAAAAAACACACGCACACACACAATAGCAGGTTAAAGAATAAGTATAAGAAGAACTTAGTTAAAGTAGAAGAAGAAAATTGTTAAAATGAATGACTAAATTAGTTAAAGTATGAACTCAGTGGCCCTCCATTCTTGATGTTCAGAAATATATTAATTATATGAAAGTGAAAAAAAAATACACACACACAAAATAGCTAGTTAAAGAATAAGTTAAAATAGAATAAGTTAAAGTATAAGAAATCAGTTAAATTATCAATGCAGTGGCCTTCCATTCGTGAAGTTTAGAATGCATTAATTATATGAAAGTAAAACACACACACACACATAATAGCCGGTTAAAGAATAAGTTAAAGTATAGTAAATTAAAGTATAAGAAGAACTTAGGTGACGTTTGATAACACTTAAGTCTAAAGTCTAATATTTTCTTTCTCATAGATTCTCTAAATCTAAAACTTAAAAAGTACTTAATATATATAAGACATCATTAAGAGTTGGTTGATAAAACGTCTAAACTTATGTCTAAATGAACGTTTATTCTCTTAATTTTTCTCTTTAAAAAAATGAAGGATATGTCTAACGGTCGGCGTTTAGGGCGCCGGCCGTATGTCACCGGCCACCTGTCGTCGGGGAGCCAACTGCCGGATGCCGAACGCGGGGAGTCGGGCACCTGGAGTCGGGCGGCGGGCGCCAGGGAGTTGGACATCGGACGCCAAACGTTGGGGCGCCGGATGCCAGGTGACGTCGGGTGCTGGGGGCCGGACACTGGGAGATACCAGGCGTCGGACACCGGTGTCAGACACCGAGGCGTCGGACATCGAACTCCGGACCCCGGACGTCGGGCGGTGGACGTTGGGGTGCGTCGGGCGTTGGACGCCTGAGATCGTCGAACGTCAGCCACCAACTTGATGATCAACTTATCCCCATGTAATTAAATGAATTACATATCTATTTTGGTGATTAACAAAACTATCTCAAGGTTAATCTAACATAGTTTCTACAAGATTTGAGCACATGAAATAATCCAAGGGAAAACAAGCAAGTCAAGTAAGTATTCATCACACCATAGCAATGTAAGTTTAAAGCATTATATTTTCTAAGTACACATCGACTTCTATTGTAAGTCATAACGATTTCCTTTGTTCATAACGATTTCATAAGTGCCTTAACGATTTCTTCATAGACTGAAACATCGTTTGAATTTAAATGAAATCGTTCCCACAATGATTTGTTAAGTGAGCGCATCGACTTGCTCTCACAACGATTTGCTTACATCGATTTCTTTTATCGTAATGATTCCTTAATAAATTCATAACGATTTGCTCTCGTAACGATTCCTTTAGTGATCGTAACGATTTGCTCTCATAACGATTCCTTTAGTGATCGTAACGATTTGCTCTCGTAACGATTCCTTTTAGTGTTCGTAATGATTTGCTCTCGTAACGATTTCTTTAGTGATCATAACGATTTACTTTTCGCAACGATTTCTTAAGTACTCGTAACGATTTGCTTGTCGCAACGATTTCTTAAGTACACATAACGATTTGTTCTCCACATCGATTTCTTTAGTGAGAACAATGATTTGTTCTCCACATCGATTTCTTTAGTAAGAACAACGATTTGCTTATGTCTCATAACGATTTGGTCATAACGACTTAATCATAACGATTTGTTGTAGAAACATAACGATTTGTTTATATAACGATTTGTTATCAAGTTGCAACGATTTGCTCAATAATGCATAATGATTTCATGAGTCATAAATGGATCGATTTTATGTATATAACGATTTGATATTTGACTTATCTTTGAAAGCGTTGAATAGTCAAAGTCTTCGCGCGTATCTCTCTGACAGCTGTGCATTTAATGAAGACTGATCGCATGTAGACGATATCTTCTATTTTCATGCTTTCTCTGTCAACTTCTTTTAGGACAACAAATTGGCATTTCTATTTTGATACATATTTGTTCTAACGATGACTGACAACAAGAGACAGCTTAGTTGTCCATTGTTTTAAGCTTGAAATGTGTGCAGGTCTCTCACATCAGTGGTCATACAACGTTAGACCACAATAGAAGCCAAAGGATATTACAAAAGATCCTATATCTTTGCGTGCATGAAACAATAAAGGACTGTTGACTGGAAGCTTCTAAGTGCCACTCAGTCTAACATCCACCAAGAGACAACGGATACTTCAACGTTCACATTCAAATTGAAGATATATATAGAAGAATGAAGCTCCAGAAGCAAGGAGATAGAAAGACAACGAAGATACAAGTGATCTACATCGCTCACAAGAAATTCCTTTCAAGTATTCTGCGAGTTTTTTTTTCTTCTGAAAGAGCCAAGCCATCATTCCCATTAGATTAGCTCTTTGCTCTCTGCATTTTGTGTAGATTCTTTGAGAGAGCTTGTTGGCACTGAGAGTGTTTGTTTTCTGTAGACTTCTTTTGCTCTCAGTCCTTGCTTCATATCTTGCCTTGTAAAAGCTTGATCTTGGAGCTTCACCTCCTGTATATACTTCTAGTGTTTGTTCCCTTCGTGTGAGAAGGAAGACCTGGTGGGATCCAGGGTGTGATTTTTCCCTTCGTGTAGAAGGAAGATCTGGTGGTATCCAGGGTGTTGTAGTTGCCTTTTTGAGTTTGTGAAGAGAAGACCAACTGTTGCTGGGTGTAAGGGTCCATAAGGGGGACAGTACCCTTGGTAGTGAAATCCTGAGATATTACTCAGAGACTAGACGTGGGACTCCTAAGGAGAGGAGATCTGAACCAAGATAATTTCTTGTGTTGTTTGATTGTCTTGTTGTGATTGCTGTTTATTTTTTCACTAACACTAACATCTATCGAAGTGTATTGTGTAAACGTTTTGTAGACAAGTTTAATTGACGAAACTTTTAAAGTCTCATTCACCCCCCCTTTGGGCTTGCTAACTGGGCAACACAACTGTCGGACGTCGAGAGCCAAGAGCCTTACATGTCTGGAAAAAAATGGCATATCCTTAAAATTTTTTAAGAGGAAAATTAAGAACGATGGTAAGCAATAACTCATTGACTCTCTGAATTACTTGAGAGAGCTGGAACGGTGGTAAGCAAGAACGATGGAACATATCATGATTCTATTTTTGTTTTTGTACTATTGGTCAGTTTAAAATTAAGAGAATACTTTATTATACTTAAAAATTATATTTTCTCATACATTTTGATTTTTTTATTAGACAACATAATATTAAGAATCCGTTGTGTCTATCTAACAAAAAATAAGAAGTGCACGATAAAACATAATTCTCAAATACATTAAATTTTTATCTAAAGTTAATGACAGTGGTAAGAATAAGGCAGACTGCCCACAAAGTGATTCCGCTAACAGCTACTTGTCCCATTTGCCAGAGATGTTCAAGAGAGAAACCTCGAGCATTTCCAGAAGCACCGGATGAAAGGGGATCCTGCCCAAGATGAGCTCGAGGGGAGCCGGTGGTTTGTGGCGTGCCCTACGTGAGAAGACAAGATCTAAAAAGGTTTCTTTAAAAGATATATTTTCAAAATATTATTAGGTGAATGACAAAATAAAAATTTTAATTCGTATAATAACACACTTTGGCCAGTCAACGGCCGGTCGTGTACTGACGCAGCTGTTAAAAAAATATAAAATAATAAAATCGATCTTGGATTAATTGATTTCTTTATTTTACAGAAAGTAAAGAAACAAGTCATTGCATAGCCTATTTCCTTCCCGTATGCGTAGCAATTATTTTTTTAAATTTAATAATATCTTTAATTTATATCTAAATAATATCTAATTAAAAATTAAATTTTAGACAAAAATTAATTAAAAGGTGATATATTTTATGGTAATTTAGTTTAGTTTTTTAAAATAAAATTTTATCGAGTCAAAATTATCTAAAAAAATAATAAATTAGATTAATCTCGATATCCGTACTTTGATAATTCTCAATGTTCATATTTTTAGAATCAACATATCTTTCTGATAATTATAGTGGTTTCATATTCAATTATATTACCAAAATCTAGTGACGTCCTGTCAGAATACATACAGCTGCTGCTTGTGTTAATAATATATAGTGTCCCTAAATAAATAATAATAACATTTACTATTTATATAAAATATGATTACTTTTAATTATTTTTTATTTAGAGACACTTTTATATTATTAATATAATGTTGATACTTTAGCAACTTAATTATTTAATCGACCAAAGGATACCCACCGCCGATAACTTTAATTTAATACATAATATCTGTGAGATGCAATCTTGAAGGGGGCCATCGCATGACCACTTAAGGTGCCAGGTTATATCATTGCCTCGTTATCTTACCGTTATATTTTTAATTTACCCATCTATTAAATTAACTCTTATTAATTAAATAATCAAGTTTTTATAATACCAAATTTATGTTAATAATATATTATTTTTTATTTAGAGACACTTTTATATTATTGACATAACTTTGGCATTGTCTTCAAGATGCATGTACTTTAATAGGACGTCACTAGACTTCGATAACATAATTGAATATGAAACCACCATAATTATAACAAAAAAAATATGTTGATTCTAAAATTGAACATCGAGAATTATCGAAGTACGGATATCGAGATTAATTCAATTTATTAATTTTGAGGTAATTTTTACTCGATACAATTTTATCTTGAAAAACTAAACTAAAATCATCATAAAATATATCACCTTCTAATTAATTTATGGTTTAACTTTTATTTTAATTAGATATATTTAAATAAAAATTAAAGATATGAATTTAATTTCAAAAAATCAAAACATTTGCTACATATACAGGAATAACATCGGCCATGCAATGATCGATATTTTTACTTTTCGTAAAATAAGAAATCAGCCATTCTAGAACCGATTTTATATATTTAGATTTTTATTAAAAATTTTATGTTACTATTCACCAAATAATATTTTGAAAATATGCCATTTTTAAAGAAAACCCGATCTACAACTGAGTTTGAGAATTCGCAGTGAAGGCCATTGATTGCTTGGATTGGTGTGGAGTTGGCCATAAAGCTTTATGATATTTGTGTTTTATTTTGTGCATTTTATCTTATTTGCAGACAGTTTAAGAAACAACGATGTAACTTGTACTCATATAAGTCGCTTCCTTTGTTTAGGGATGGGATGTTGTTGCATACGTTGTCTGTAAGAATATTTGAAGTCTTTGAACACATTTTTGGAGGTCAACTTACAAGGTTGGCCACTATATGCATACCAAAAGATGGTACGAGGTGTTTTTAATTTTTTTATTTTAATTATTGATGTGGCACAATTTTAATGATGCTGTTATTTTAATAGATTATCAAATAATGTTATAAAATTATTTCTCAATCTATTAACCGGCCCCTTCCTTCCCTACACGAGTCCAGGCGGGAGATATTTAACATGGCGGGTGCTTTGGGAAATGTAACGAGCTCGACGAGCGGGCCGGCCATTGGCTGGCTCCCGCACTCGTAGTGTCACCTCGACGTGACGCCTTGTGGGCAACAGGTGGGCCCATCTCGAAAGAGAAATATTAGTGCATTTTGATGTGCATTAAACGAAGTGAAGTGGCGGACACCGAGGACCTTGGTTGGATCGATCGATTAGAACTCTTGTTTAAAAATAGAAAGTTTTTTAGTTCAATTTTTTGGGGGGGGAGGGTTTACTTGATCTACATGCAATTCTCGAGGTGTGTAGGTTCGGAGTTTTTCCGATCAAGTGGGGTAAGGGCAATATATGTACACAGAAAATAGAGACTGCCAAGTCCTGACCTTGGAGTCCACGAACACCAATCTCTGAGTCAACAAAACCGCACGAGGTGGGGTTTCTTCATTACCAAAAAAAAAAAAAAAAAGGTGGCAGACACTTATTTGATAGAGAAAGGTTTATTGCACTTTAATATTGTACTTAACTTAAGTGCAATATGATTAGACAACAAACTCATGTGGCATCTAACAATTGAATTGTCACTTTTTTCACTCCTCATGTGAGGGATGTCACATAGACTATTGTCGTACAATATACAAATGCAATAAACATTCTCTATTTGATAAGTCGGTCAACAAATTTGGGAAGTGGAATCTCAGAACTCAACAACATCCATCTACTTTGAGTCTCACTTAGTGCAAGTCTTAGGGGCATGGCCCACGTCAACTCCGTTGTCATTTGTACGACTCACGCCACCTCCAAGTTTCCAACGTCAATATATGGAGATGGTGGATGTAAGGAGAGACAACTTGGGGGCACCCTTGCATGGCGAGCATGACATGATTTGCGTACAACCAACGAACACCTGCTATGTCCTACATACGACGAGTTTCATCACAAGCGACATAGACTCACGATGAAGGTTATACCTGTAACTATGTTGAATGAGACCAACTTCGACTTGATCACCATAAAGTCTTGGAGAAAGCCCTTGAGAGGTATGACGAGGCAAAACTCTACCACCGTAAAGAGCGATCTGTAATCACTTATCCTCTTACTCTAACTCTTATCAATATTTGACCTAGGAGAATATTTTCTAAGATCCCCTAATTCTTCTTCCCTTCTTGCAAATCTTCTTGACACCAAGATCGCCATCCAATTTCTCAAACCTCAAAATCATCAGGTCGACAACAAATTTGAGGTTCAACCCTTCTAAGTACAATTTCATCACGAGGGTTTACATTCTCTTAAAATTTTCAGAGAATAAAAAATTAGGGTAAAAAATATTTCTCTTCAAAAATTACAAATTCAAGGAAAATAATCCTCAATTAAACTAAACTAGCGTGTTCTCATTTTTTTGAAAAAAAATTCACGAGACCAGAATCAAACGTTCGCTTTTGTTTAGGAAGATAGAAAGAACACATTGGTACGAAATATTTGAAGGGGGAGCAGAAAAATACTTTCCATGTAAATAAGACGTATTCTTACTGTCTTGAAAAATAAAGTCCCAACTACCATTTTTCTCTTGTTTGCAAAACATGTAAAAATCAATCGGAAATATACAACCCGGGTATTTGAATTCCAAAACAATGATTTTCCTCAGCTTTGATACTCATATTCATACAAGAATATAAACTTCATGCATAAGATATCATCGTTGAAATATGATAAAATTAGATTTGATGGTTACCCACAGTTTTTGAGATGTTTTTAGGGGAAAACAGTGTACATTCGAGAAGCCAATTCATCTGTTTAGAAAAGCTCCAATCTAAAGCAAGATTTATCGCTTTGGAGATGTTTTTAGGGGAAAACAGTGTCATTCGAGAAGCCAATTCATCTGTTTAGAAAAGCTCCAATCTAAAGCAAGATTTATCGCATCGGAGAGTTAGGACGAATTGAATTTTTCTTATCCGTCACGATTCGTTCAAATCAAATCGATTGACATGAGAATCAGATGGAAATCATGAGAATCTGACGAATCTGGCCGACGACAAATCATGATCTGAAACACTCTTCCGTGGAAGGAAAAGGGAGTCCAAATGGAAATGAGTACTTACTTTATTGCTTATCTTACTTATCTTCTATCACGCACTTGTGGTGCACATGGAACCCACCGTCTTTTCTTCAAATTTTTTTATACAGACTCGCTTTTTTATTATAAAAATCAGATATTTTTTAATTATTTATTGATCACTCTTAACATTAAAATGAAGAACAACTAACTAAAGAAGACAGAACTTTTGTACATTGAAGTTGTTTGTCAATCTTTCGCTATTTGTCACCCTAAACATTAAAGTTGACAAATAATGGGTTAAGACTCTTGTACGTTGAACTTATTTGTCAGTTTTAATTTATTATTCGTCACTCTTAAGAATAAAAATGACAAATAATGTTACGGATGACACATAGTAGATTAAGAGTGACAAATAAATTTACTTGAAATGATGAAACAACACTTAAGCTCTGTAGCAGAACTATCACCAGATGAAATAAAATTATAAACAGCATTTCTGGAATTCCGAGTTAAACATGATTTCTGTAATTAATTATCATACAATGATACAAAAGTGCACAGAGCTCTCTACAGTGGAACAAACAGGCCACCATCGGAACAGGGTTAGAGTACATGTTAGATGTAAAAACTTGTTAGTGCCCTAGTTGTAAGACTAAACAATAAACAAGTTGGGACAAGATGCAATGTAAACCAACTGCTCTGCCCTCATATGCGTCATGTCCCAGAAAAACTTGGATGACATTGCATAACTATGATTAAGAGAACACTCTTAAGGACACTTTCTCTGAATGTACGAGACTCCATGTTCTTCATACCTGTGGAAGAAAAATTTCAATAGAACAGTTTAGAATGGTAGGAGAAAGAAGGGTGACCTGAATAGTGATGTTCTTGGGAGTATTGTTGATTCTCTACACAATGTTAAATAAACATTTGTAGTTCCTATGATGCCTCAGTATAAGCACGATGTTATATGTATTTTTGACAGCTTTAATGATGATTGCCAACATTACAATGCCAACATATAGTGTCCATGTAGAATGGCATAAAACAGATTAAATTTAACTCGGGGAACAGTGCGGTCAGCTGTGACTCACTCCATCTTGGAGAACCACATTTGTTGAAAGGACCCAAGAGATGCAAGAATGCTCCCTCCTATCCAAACACTGTAAGAAGCAACAGGAGTTATTATAAGATCACACCAAAAAAGGTAGATTGTGTTGACTAAATCATCACATAATGAACCATGCCACTAGCTGCTTTCCACAAAGAACACTATTGTAATTTACTACCATTTGCTATTGCAATCATGGTTGGCCATGCCGGGGGCACAAATACTGTTATTTCTTCTTCATTCTTATTTTATAATTAAAATTTAGTTTTTTTGGGGGGGCTGAGCAGGACCAATATGGTCCGGTATGCACTGTACAGTCCCATGAGAATCCAGTTCGGTCCAATAAACTGGTTTGGCCAACCACAATTGCAATTCCCCCATCTTCATTTAATTAAAGGACTTCAAACACAAGAATGGAGAAATATTTAGTCAGATTCCACATTGCATGAGTACGACTTTATGGAAACTCCTGATATTTGTCAACTATTCTACATTATATACAATAGACACAGGAACCCAAGGAAAGCAATCTATTTACTTGTTACTGTCCTATAAACCACGCATATAATGAGAAAAACACCTATAAAAATGGTTGTTCCACGGGTGAAATCCCCTACCTAGTATGCTGAAGGGGGTTATGCAGAAACGATCTTTCACCTTGTGAGAAGTGAGCAAAGATAACATAGTTGCATTCTTTAGTAAGACTGTATAACGGAGAGGATACAAAGCGAATCAGGCAATTTTCCGTGTCCACAATCATATCCGCTCCGAATAGAAATCGGATTTGAAGTGGATTTTTCAGGCGGGTATCCTTTGGATACAGATAGTATGCAGATACACCGAGTACAATAATCTAATAAACTTAGATAGTATTTTAGTATAACACATTGGTAAAAATTAGTAAGATCATGAGTTGTTGCACCTCCAAGAGCTCCTTTCCCTTCTCTTACCCCTCCGTCCTTGTGCCAGTACAGACTACAGATGGAAAGATTTGGAGATGGGATAAGAAGGGCTTCTTCTTGGTCAAGTCGGCGAATGCTATCCTGTCCGATGGGGGGATATGACATGAATTCCATAAGCATAAATGAAGCCTCGCAGCCCTCTCAAAGTCAAGGTTTTGGTTTGGAGGATTTCTCATGGTAGATTGACTACCCGTGAGAAGCTTCTGCATTTCATGCCCGAGCTGCCAGCCGTATGTTGCTTTTGTGATGCTGAAGCAGAATGCACGGATCACCTTTTTGTTAGCTGCCCCTACTCTCTGGGGGTATGGATGGAGGTTGCTCGGAGGACCAACGGTAATATACCCTATTGGAATGATACTAGGAGCATTTTGCGAGAGTGGGGAAGATCTTGGCTGCATGAGCAAGACCGGAAAGTGTGGTGGCTCATCCTCCATGCCACACTTTGGCTTTGTGGAGCAAGCGCAACCATCGCATCTTCAAGGAGGCACAGCCTGAAGGAGCTATTATGGATTACATATGTAATAGGGTTAAGAAATGGGCAGTCACATTGGCCTGTGATGTCAATAACTCGCCTCTTTTTGGTCTGCTTGGGGCTTTTTGACACCCCCCTTCTTGGTGTGGGAGCTGATGTATAGGTGTTTTGGGGGGTTTTCTTTTTGGGGCATTTTGGCCACCTATACGTGTACATTCTTCTTTTCCTTAATATATTCAGTGGTACCATCCACCTTAAAAAAATAGTAAAGATCAAAAATTAAATATTAAAATAACTCGCTATCAAAATATGCATATATCAACTATTAAGACATTAAACAATCACAAAACAAACCCAGCCCTTAGATCTAAGATCCAACGGTTTAAACAAAGCAGAGTTTTAAATGGAGCAGATCGGGTGATTCCGGGATTGCTTTGTTTATTTAACGGATCCACCGGATACTATAGACGGATAAATATCCAAACATCCGGACACGGATTCGAAGCGGATCTGGATAAAACCCAGATCCGTTTGCAGCCTTATTCTTTAGGCAGTGCCCAAAAGAGGGGGGGAGGGGGAGGGGGGAGGAGAAATGCTAGCTGCACATGTATAGATGAGTAGCTTTGCTACCCATCCAAGATGCTATTGACCCACATGCTGTATGTCATGTGTCATTCCCATTTGTCACATTTAACTAGTTATTTCTCGCCCTTAGCACTAAAGGGTAACAAATAGCTGACTAGGGGTGACCCTTAGTGAGCTATTTGTCACCATAGTAACTACAGGTGACAAATAATTGACTAAAGGGTAACAAATAACTTTTGCATTGGAAATACGTCTAGACGAAAGGTGGAAAAAGTGTGGGGTCCACACGCAATCTTTTGTCACTCAGTCAACTATTTGTCACCCACTGGCTAAGGGTGACATCATTGACTAAGGAACACAAATAGCTTTTTGCATTGGGAACAGGTCTACATGGAGAAAGGAGTGAAAAAAAGAGTGGGTCTGCACGTCATGTGTGACGGCCAAGGCCGTCCAGGACGGGTAGCAAAGCTACCCATTTAGGATGGGATGTAAACATTTTTCAAAAAAAAAAATGCCACTATGATGTCACAAGGCTACTAAGTTTGCCAGGGACTTTAACATAGAAATACCAAATCTTAGATGTATCATCTATTTGCAGTCTAAATAAAACCGGTGGTACACACATTTTCCCGTAAGTGCGGCCATAGAAAGAACCATTCATACATAAGATTGATGCGAAAATCTGAAGTAGCAGAAAGACAGTATTCTGTAAAAAAAAATACTATACCTGAAGCGTCTTTCCATTGCATTACCACTTGCCAATACCTTAACACGCGCAGCTTGAGGTGCCTCCTGATAACACAGAATCACGTGATAGTGAATACTCATGCAGATATTCTCCAGATTCCAATATTATCACCAGAAACAAGAATATTGGAGACACATGGATCGTAAAACAACAAGTTTTGTAGTACATAGAGAGAGAACTTAAATATTCACACACAAACAGTAACCGGACCCCTGATCAAGCCCTCATATCCATGAATTTTCTTGTTCCAAAGGGGGATAATACAAGGATTTCCTGACTTTTCTCTCTTTTGGTCTCGCAGACTCCCGGAATGAGAAACCACAAAATTGGACAGAGCACTATAATGAGGATATTTGTGAAGCCCAATAAGCTTAATGGAGAATACACATTTTACTTGCTGGTTGTGAGGTACTTCTATGTCTATTGCTTATCTCCTTACTGCTCCAAAATTTGGATACAGAAGCCAGGAAAACAAGAGAGGAAAAACTGAGAAGGCTAGAGAAGTCCCAAAAGAAGCATAAAAATCAAACTCTCAACGTCCATGGGCAAGGAAAATAACCAGAATTTATTAGCAGATCAACTTTTTAAAAACAGAGCAGTTGAACTGACAACTGAAGTATTGAAGCAGTGGATGTTCACCAAAAATTAATTAAAAAGGACTGCCCAGTTCCATCAAATGGACACGTGGAGTTGTCAGAAAAGTACCTCTATCAAGTCTTTCTCGAGACGTTCTTTTAACTGCTGCATAGATGCTGTTCCACCAGCAAGCTGTTAAAATAAGCAATGTTACTCATGCTGCAATGCTAAAAGAAAAGCACCTAAAGAAGAAAATTAAACTATCCTATAATTGAGCTGAGCTAGAGTTGCCTTTCATCAACGACCTATTGGCCAATAGTTATTACACATTCAAGTCCAAGTGATATATATACATCCAATATCATTAAAAATATTTTATGGAACTCAAAGGTAAATCCATTTACAGCTTGGCAAAGACTATTATGGGACACATCCAGGGAATCCTTTATAGGGAAGAAAGTAAAAATGGTGCATCAGAATTAGATAAACCCCTTATAAATGTTTGTTATCCTAGACAACAAATAAGTACAACTTAACAGGGAATAGAAGTTGCACAGGTTTAAGACCTTCTAAACAAGTCACTTTTTAGAAAATTCCCTACAATTCGTTGTTAACACGCGGAAATTTTTTTTTATAAAATGAAGAATGGTGCAGGACGTGCCAGTCTGTTTTGAGACAGAAATATTAAAATTTATTTTGGCGCATAGAACTTGCATGTCATTTGTTGGACGATTGCACCTATATTTTGGTGTATTTATTCTGTGCAATTGTCTTATCAGATGATTTGGGATTTTATGTACTGGACCTTTCCCCGCCACTGGAGTCAATGTTAATTTACATCGGCACGAGTCTGAACACCTTTGATTCTCGGACAAAGAGAGCCCTTTGTCTCTATTGGTCGTGACAATGTTCTTGCAAAGAAATTTAAAACATTTCATTTCCTTGAAATTTGAGTCACAATTATCTTTTAAGGCCTTTTCATTTGGTCCTGATCATATGACCGGGCCTTCGAGATTACATTGGCCGCAATAATTCCCCTTTGATTTTGCTTCCGTCTACATTTGGATCCATTGAATTTACTTCAGTCACGATCTGACTATTGGCTTTGCTTTTGTCAGGATCAGATAGTTGAACTTGTTTTATGGTCACGATCATCTTTTTGATTGTGATCGGACCCTTGGAGCTGACTTGATGTCCAGAAGGAATGTTCCCACCCAAGACAGGGTATCTTTTGTATCTTATGAGCCTTTTGGGTATTTCTGCAGTTTCTTACACTTTCGGTTTTTTTTTTCTTTTCCACCCTTCGAGGTTGATTGCAATTTGCCTTACTAGGTACGTTCCTCTACTTTTTTGAGAATTTCTGTCTTTTCTTGGTTTTTGAGTATTTCCTGACTTTATTGGGCATTATTGCCATTTCTTGGCATTTTTTAGTCTTTCCATCATTTCTTGACTTTCCTAGATATTTCTGATATGATAAGTCATAAGAGAAGAGCACACGCCGCTTCAGGGGAGTGACATGGGTCAAGTGCCACTGAGCAGTGCAGACAGCATAAACCAGGACAGTCTTGACAGTTTTGGCATTCTCGAGTTCTTTTTGTCGCTTTTTGATTTTCCCGAGTATTTCCACCATCTCTCGACAACTTCAGGCCTTTAGAAAAGACTTTTTCAGGGCTTCTTTGTCATTTCTTGACATTCTCAGACCTCTTTTCCTAGCACTCTCTGGCATTTATGCCATTTCTTGGCCTTTTTTAGTGTTCCTGGTACCATTAGCCTTGAGCCAGGCTCAAGAAAGCGCACAACATTTCGAAGAAGCAATGTGGGTCCTGCTCCACAGAGCCATGCAAACAGCATGTTACCAAGGGAAGTGCTGGGTACCAACAGATATGATCAGAGAACTGAAAACTTAACCAATGTTGTCTTTGAAGAAGAAATTTGGAGAAGATTGTATTAGTGGTTTATTCAAAGATTCTTCCGTAATTTCCCTCATTTGAGGACTCTTTTGTAGCTTCTGTCCTTTTTTGAAAGTGGATGGTACCACAAATATATTAAAGAAAGAAGACTGTAGTATCAGTGAATACACACCCTCCCCCCAGTCAAAAAGCATCTTCCAGTCTGGTCAAAATGGTGGAAGAGGTCACATTACATAAGCACAAAGACCATTCCCTCACTGTACGTTTAATACAAAAACCCAATCCTCTCCTGAACCCAAGTCTCCCTGCGAAAAATTCTCCCATTTCTCTCCCCCAAATAGTCCACAGGGTGGCATGCAGTATCAACCAACAAGAATGATGATTGTCAGCCGGCCGCTTACAAACTTTCCACACACGGATAAGATCCAGTACAGATCTGACCTGAGGGAAGACCACTTCAATGCTGAAACATAACTTTTCCACACCTCTACTGAATACGAGCACTGCACAAACAGATGGTCTGTTGTCTCTTCCTCTTCCCCGCAAAGGCAACACATTGTCTGAATGCCGCCCATAAAGCAACTAAGTCTATCCACCGTGGGTAGTCAATATAAAGACCATCTCCACACAAACATCTAACCTTTAGCGGGGATTTAGGTTTCCACACTTGCTCCAAAAATTCATACTGGTGCCCCCGTCTGCGAGAATTTTATACACTGCTCTGAATGAAAAGCGACCTGAAGTCTCCCATGACCAGGTCCACGTGTCCCTAGCCACTGCAGTCAGCCTCACCTGTTGAATTTAAGGCCATAAGCGTTTGAAATCCCTCAATTTCCTCTTCATAGAGATGCCTCCTGAAGCACCAGGACCAAAAGACCTCCTCATCCCCTGGAGAATTGTAGAATTCTGCCATAAAGCCGCTGGCTGTGAGGTGATCCTTGCTAACCTTGGGAAGGCCACTTGCAAAGGCTGATGTCCACACCATGTATCATCCCAAAACCTGGTTGAGCATCCATCCCCAATGGTCACTTTCATCCCCGCAATCACCACAATGCAGCTGATAGGATATCCCTCCAAACTGGAGAAACTCTGCATATATTGGGTATAAGCAAGTCCCATCTTCTGCCGACACTGTAGTACTTAGAAGATATGAATTGGAGCCAAAGCCCATGCTCCTCCGTACCAAGCTTCCAAAGCCATTTAGACAAGAGAGCTAGGTTGAATGAGCTTGATGTCTTTCAACCCCAATCCTCCATTCTCCTTGCTCCTGCATACTCTTCCCCAACTAGTGCAGTGTCCTCCCTTCCTGACATCATGACTGCCCCACCACAAAAACCTGCTCCTAATCATATCCAACCGCTTGATCAACTTCTTATGTGCCCTGAAGATGGAGAAAAAGCATGTGGGCAGGCTGTCCAACACAAACATACAAAGAGTCATGTGGCCTCCATAAGATAGTAACTTTCCCTTCCATGTCTGAAGCCTCCGCTCAAATCACTGCACCACTGGCAACCAGTCCCTGACCCGAAGCCTCCCCAGAGTCAGTGGCATTCCAAGATATGTGATAGGGAAGTTGCCAATCTGACACCCAATAATGCTGGCTACCCTATGGATCTCCTGCTCCCCCATACTCAGCCCAACAGCAATACTTTTATCAAACCGACCCAAGTATCGCCAAAACCTATCATGCTGAGGACCTGCAAGAGACATCCCCGATTCACCCTGTTGTATGCTTTTTCAAAGTCAAGCTTCAGAACCACTCCTTTTCTTCGCATCTGCTTCATTGTAGTTTCTGTCCTTACAAGGACAGTTTTGCCATTTCTTTCCTTCTGACGACTTTTACTGTAATTCCTGCCCCTTCAAGGATCCTTCTACAGTTTTTACCCTTTCAAGGACTTTTCTACAATTTATGGCCTTCCAGGGACCTTTCTTATAGATTGCACCCCTTTAGGGGCTTTTCTGTAACTCCATTGGCTTTCAATAATTTCATTGTAATTTCTGCCCTTTCCTGGGTGTTTATGCAATTTCCGATCCTTCAAGGGTACTGATGTAAATATTTTTACCCTTCGGAAGGTGTTTCTGTAATTTCACCTTTTAGAGGGTAATTTTGCAATTTCTGCCCTTTTGAGGGTTTTTCTGTTTCTGCCCTTTCAAGGGCTTTTCTGTAATTTCTACCCTTTTAAGGGCTTTTCTGCAATTTCTATAATTTCTGTCTTTTAGGGACTCTTCTGTAATTTGGGTCCTTTTTCAGGACATTTCTGGAACTTCTTGTCCTTTAAAAGGACAATTCAGCAATTTCCCACTTTTCAAAGGTTTTAGGGCTATAATGCAAATTTCTACGAACCAGGGGTTTTTGTGTAATTCTGGATACACATACTTCTGCCTCTTTTGGTCTTCATAGCCTAGGGAAATGCTTAATGCTCGGGCGCCCGGCTGGCGCAACCCCCATTGGGCAGTGCCCTGCTGCCTGGGCCCCATGCCCAGGCAGCGCCCAATGAGGGCCACACCAGCCGGGCGCCCAGCATTGCTCCATAGCCTAAACCCCTTTTGGAGACGTTCTCTTCTTCTTCTTCTTCTTTTTAACCGCTTGAGGGGGTGATGGAGAGTCTTTAAGTCTTCATAAATGAGGGTCCT
Organism: Colocasia esculenta; assembly: GCA_014218235.1. Lineage (NCBI taxonomy): Eukaryota > Viridiplantae > Streptophyta > Magnoliopsida > Alismatales > Araceae > Colocasia > Colocasia esculenta. The sequence continues at coordinate 15,604,716 of CM024758.1, read as the reverse complement.
CTTCATTCGATACCCCTCATTTGCTGCACAAGCACTTGATGAGATTGGGATTTTGAAAAATGTGACTTGAAAGCATGGTTTTCCATGGCAAAGAGAGTCGGCCTGTATCACGGGATTCCCAATTCACCCGGTTCCCATGCATAGCAGACTGATTCCCATCGATTCCCATGCGAATCAGCCCGATTCTCCTGAATCGGGATGAATCAGAAAAAATCTGATTCTGGGAAAATCGGTGATGTGGCGAACCATGCTTGAAAGGCCATCATCTTTTCTTCACTGTTTAAAGGAGGGCTTTTGCTGATAGCACATGCTTACTGAATGTGGGACTTTTCCATTTAATGCCTCGTCTACTACATGAGTGCTTGATGAACCAATGGATTTACAAATAAAGGTTTTCTTGACCTCATTATACACACTTGTTGGAAGATGGTTTTATCTCCACTGAGAAGTATGAGTTTCTTTTCATGAATCAGAAAATTACTTGAAGAACACCTTGAAGAAGGAAACTTGAGGGATTTCTTCACTGTTTGTACTTGAAACGGAGAGGAGCTTGGCCATTGGCTTCAATGGCAGAGCATAAATCAAAGCCCTTTGTGAATGAGGGTCTTCTTTTTACTTAATACCCTCCATTTAATGCAAAAGCACTTGATGAACAAATGGGATTTATTTCCCATTCAGAACATGTGTTTATTTTTCATGCATTTTGATATTTGACCACTTGCAGAACACCAATCCCTCAAAGAACACTTTACATAAACACTTGTTATCATTGTTTTCGCTTGACAATTGAGGGTTTCCTCATTGGTTGAGTGTTAAGGACTAGATATAACAAATGGGTTTTTCCCATTACATTTTGAATAAAAGAAAAGCACGAGGACCACTTAAGGATCACTTGAGCACTTGAACAACACCTTGAAGCACACTTGAGGATCACTACCTTGTCTTCTTGATTTAACACATAAACACTTGATGAATGAGGATTTCCCCCATCCATTTCAGTAGAGACTATGAGCCAAAATGGGTAAATGGGGGTTTATCTCCTCATTTAGAAACATATATTCTTTTGATTACATTTTGAAGATAACAACATGAAGAACAACCATCCCTTACAAAGAGGTCTTCAATAGTCACTTGATAAATGGGATTTATTTCCTATTTAGAAACAAAGAGACACAAGAACAACACCCTTAGAAGGAGCCTTCAACCTCCCCACCAAGGGGGTCTTCAACTCCCCACAAGGAGGTCTCCTTGACCAGCAGGAACCTTCTGCATCTTTACAGATGTAGGCTTCACAGTGACCTTAGAGACAAGATGGGCTTCAAGTGCTCACTATGAACGATGGTGGCCTCAATAAACACCCTACATTTAGTATCACTTTATAAATGAGGGAATGCTCTTTGTGGAGTCCCTCACATTCAGATTAATACACTTCATTAAATGCCCTTCACTGAGCATTGTCCAGAACTTCAGCACATTAAATATCATGGCCTGTATTTGTTCTTTTTAATGTCCTCATCCATCAAATACTTGATATACTTCACTGAATGAGGACATTTAAAACTTTAAACATTCTCCACAAATGAGGGCTTTCTTCACATAGGCGCTTGACAACTTTAATACTTGACATAGATGGGCATTTAAACATCCTTCACAAATGAAGGCCTTCTTCACTTGATAACTTGAACACTTGATATAAATGAAGACATTCTTCATCTTAATGGACTACAAAGAACAATGGACAAATGGGGGTCATATCCCCATTGAGAAACATGTATCTCTTCTATTACATCTTAAACACACTTGCAGAACATCCTCAAGAACACTTGCAAACTTGGGGAACACCTTGAAGCACACTTACCTTGAAGGACTTCTTGCACTTCGAAGGGAACGGCTTTGCCAATGGACTCTTCATTGAGGCTTCGAGAGGCCATGGGGGCCTTTAGGCAAAGCTCAAAGCACTTGATAACATGTTATTACCAGACAAATGAGAATTTTCCTCATTGACTGAGTGTCGAGTACCACGAATGGGATTTATTTCTTCACTTACAACATTTGCTCTTTGGATTGAATTTTGGGATAATGATAATCTCAAGAATAACAACACAAGAACACTACCCTTAAGGAGGCCTTCACTTCTGGCCAGCAGGAACCTCCTCCTCCTTTAAGGCCCTTGGGGCCTATTTATAGAGGCAAGAGGGGGAGAAGAGGGGTCCTACCCGGAGGGAGGTCCTCCGGGTTGGCCTTACCAGGAGGGAGGTCCCTCCGGGCAAGCTTACTCGGAGGGAGGCCTCTCTCCCTTGGGTTTTTTTCTCAAAGGGGTCCTCCCCTTATAAATATTGGCCTCTTTGCCTCTTTTGAGATGAAACTTTGGGTTTTAAACCTCTGTTGTTTCCTTTTAATTTAATTTTAAAATTTTGCTACTTATGAAATTTTTTGGGGTTCAACATCTGTGTGTAGTGAAAATTCCCAAGGGAATCACTTCCACATGGAAGACCCTTTGTCGGGATCCTCTTTTCCAAAACACTCAGGTTTTTTATTTTCCAAAATATGACTATTTCTGGGTGTCAAGGACTCAAAATCTGAAAAACTAATAAAAATTGGATAATGCAACTTCCTTTACAAATCCCGAAATGGTCAAATGCAATTTAGATAATCTAAAACTATTTACCTACATAAAAAAGGATCAATTACCAGACATTTAGGATCTATTGACAGCCATATCAGTCTTGGGAACCAGTTAAATCTAGTCAGTAAGTAATGATAAGGATTACATCATAACCATTACCAAGATACTACTGAACAGTTCTCTGCGTATATCCACGTCACACTTGTTAATGCTCTCAATCACCTGACAAAGAATGGTTAGATTACAGCAAGGAATTTGACTGTCAAAGATAGTTCATAAATGTAATAAAAGGTGACTCACCATTTGTGGAAGGCCACGGATGGCAGGAGCCAAATCTGCAAAGCGCTCCATGCCAGGGATCGTCTGATTCAAATGAGAAACAGGTTAGATGGGATTACTGGGTTTATAGAATCAGATGGAGCATGTATCATTGTTTCAAGAACACTCCAGTCTGTCACCAAGCTGACAAGTGTCAAATGTTCATCTGAACTTTGAGCTGATGCAATTGTAATGTACTTGAGCTGAGCTGCTGAGCACTGGGTTCTCAAAGCAAATAAAATCAATAAAAACAAAAACTATAGCTTATTTTTACCAATAATGGCATGCAAGCTATCTGGATGATGTAGTAAAGATAAAAAGTTCTTATGAGGTTTGCTTTCAGAGGCTTCCACATCCTCCAGAGAAAGGTAGGAAAAAAACTTCATAGATGGTCCAGAACTTTAAATTGGGCAACATTACTCAATTAGCAAATACAAGGAGTAGCTCGCTCTTTAACAAAATGGCGCATACACCCTTGTCTCCTGCATTTGACAACCACCACACAAATCCTCCCTGACATTTCTTTACTAGCCTACCATTTGGTCCATTTTACCGTTTTCCATTTACTATGTCAAAGACAAATATATTTCTTCAATTTATTCCCGGCTTCTTGTCCTTGCTGCTGTTTGTTCTGTGATTTCTTTTCAGAAGTAGCCAATTTAGAGACAATCAAAATGATGCTCTTGGTGCTATCTCGATGTGTGAACTGATAAAATGGAAACAGGTTCAAAAAGAAATCAGTTTACCTGGACAATGGATGGATTAAATAGAATATCAGGAATCTTAAACCTGTCAGCTCCAATCTCTATAGTCCTACATTGACATTAAAAAGAAACAATATATATAAGCTCAATATGAAAAGTATTTTAGTGGCAACGAATTTCCTTAACAAAAGTGCACTTAATTGCCACCACAACAATAATGTACAAAAGTTAGCGAAACTGCACTCAACAAAATGCGATGACAGACATCCATGTATTCTAATAATATATCACCAAACTAGAGTAAAATGACACTTGGAATAAACTTACTGCCCATCCGGAAGCTCATAGGGAGTCGTGGGAATGTTTGCATAAGCACTTTCTGTAATTTAGAAAACAAAGGGAAAAAGATCAACCAAGGTCCACAAGCAAATAACTTGACAAACACTGCGTAAAAAGAAAATTAGAATTGCTTATGGTGTAGTGCTTTGAGAAACCCACCCAACATTCCAACCTCAATAGCCAATATCAATGAAACTTTGTGACAAGAGCAACTGTTTCAAATTTGGAAACTTGTTTAATCCCAAAATTTGAAATCAGATTGGCACAAACAACCAAAGCTGCAAACAGAACAAGGATAAAGAGCAGATAGAAAGAAAGGTAATTTTATGTTGTGTAAGCTTACAATTTGACAAGCAAATTATTAGAAGTCTATAGGAAAAGGTCCCTTTGTAGTTTTCCCCTTGTACTGGTCAGCACATCATGAGAACCCCACTCCAAATGCTTTGCTCCTCCTTCGAAGCAAGTAAAATATACTCTCCCTTGTCAACAAGCTTACAAACCAGTATAACACATGTTTCCAGATATGATTTAAGCAACGCCTACTCTGTCAGTCAACTGTGATCATCCCCGTTGGTGATTTGGCGACAAAACTTCCGAATAAATATAACAAAAAGTTCCATAGTCTTAGACTCTTAAAGAGCTTAACATGAGCCCATTCTTGTCAAAGTGAGCTCCTCATGGAACATGAGGGGGGAAGACATATAAGCCATAAAAATAGAGGCCAGCATGGTTTAACTAGCACTACATAGAATGATGAAAATGAAATATCATCTGGGACCCCCAAAAGTCGTCCTACCAACTACCAAGTTACAGCCCCACAAGAAGACTCCTATTCATTGTCACAATTAAACAAGAGATCCAACCAAGGAAGATACATTTAGTCACATAGCAATTTGTCAGTCACATAGTTGGGTCCTTGGGATGCTATTAGCAGAATCTGACATCACTCAGGATCATGGAAAAGACTTGCATGAGAACAGATTTCAACAGCTTATTATGTGAACTGTGAAGTTGTCCTGGATCATCAGATGACCTTTGAGTTTTGTTTCTTCACTAAAAGGGGATTAAATTTTGAAGATGATCAAAAGGCCACAATTCGTTGAATCAGACAAAACAAATATATATATATATACAAATAGAGAACCAGAAGATACGAAAAGCTCTCACAAGATGATAGAGACAACTCCTCAACCCACATTCCCAACCCTCATACAACCTCCGAAGTGTCTACTTACACAAATAACATAACAAGAGAGAATCTGTGTTCCTCTTGCCATAACTGCAAGACATTGTGAAGAAAGTAGATACAGCTTTTAAAATCAGCCAGATGTCTAAATTCATCCTTGCAGATCCTGTTCTTTCCTCCAAATAGTCTATTAATTCCCAGGATTTAGCGGCTCTGATTCAGCATTCAGCAATCGGCATTAAGGTACCGGCTATACCAATCCAAAAGCCACGAACTGCTTTGAAGAGCAATTACAAATGGACCTGGACTGTACAAATTTATATGTAACCTTACAAAGGAAGAGCTACATGAATCTAGCCAAATAGTAAACCAGAAACCACTGGTGATGATCAAAGTAGTTGCGCTTGGGCACGAAGACAGTTGCCACAGAGAATTAAAAGGTACCGTCATATGGAGTATCTGGTACACGGCATACACATTCTTTGACGTCACCAGCAATTACCCTCTGTCAAGAAAAAGCAAGAAAATAAACTGACAACAAGAACATCTCAAGAAATTACCTTGACTGAAAGACACATATTATAGTCATAACAAACCTGAGAGTATAGTCTGTAACTTTCTGTGGTGTTTGGAAAATCAAGATCGATCATCTGTAAATTTCAGAAAAGAAGCATTAAGAACCGTGAAAGTAAATACATGTGGCAATCCTTTTGTTCTTCCAAAATGCAAATATCACTTTCTATGTGACCAATCATTGTATGACTTCTCATCTTAGCTCTCTGCCATTAACATATTAAGGTAAATAATAGACAAGAACCGGGAGTCAAGCAACTAGACCCAAGACCTTGTAGAAGAAACTAATCTAAAAGACTAAAACCATGGATAAAAAAGAGTATATCAAATGAGCAATGTGCATTAGGTATAACTGAAGGCCAAACAGCAACTACCTCAAATTACATTTTCTTCTCATTCTGGGCATAGCAATAGTTGTCAAGTTTAATGACCGAAACAGAGACACCTAATGTTTCCTAAGGTATCTAGGTAATGAAACATCCATGCTTATCTGTAACACCAGATGGTGTAACGGGATCATGTTCCAAGAAACTCGGGATACTCAGCCACTGACCATTTTGAGACATTTCCTTTTCATCTTTTTTTTTTGAAAAATGACTCTGAGACAAACAAGCATTTTCAGAGGGAAAAGAAGTTTGCTAGGGAATATCTATACCTATCTATATATACATATATAAAGATAGATATATGGATATAGAGCTCTCAAGGAAATAACCAAAAGAAAAGAAATATAAAAGAATCCAACCATAAGTAAAACAACCTCCTGGATTATTATAACAGATGTGCATAAAGGACCCAAAGTTCGTCCCACAACAGGCAAACGGATGCCTTCAGCTACCCACCAATAGCAGCATTACAAACTGAAGCCTACCACACTTTGATTCAGAATAGAGCGACATCACCTAGATCTTCTAGCACTTTTAGATAGTAAACATCAAACAGCAATCATAAGAATGATCTATGAAAGAGAAGTCTATAAATTGATCAAAAAGACAGTGACACATAATTACCTGAAATTCTCCAGGGCGAACTTCCTTTCTTTTAAAAGAATATCTAGGTTTCAACTGAAAAACAAATCACAGAAGCACTCAATACCAAGTTACATTAGATGCAGAAAAAGCACCATGATACTTCAAACCAAAATAACGATTAGTTACCACAATGCCTCTATTTTCCAAACTTTTCATCATGCATTCTGTTAGGAATTCTCCTCCAATTGGAGATGTAGCTACAGCCTACAAACAAGCATAATAAAACCAAGTTTCACAAAAAGGAAAGAAAAGAATTTGGCATATCAAATGTAATAGTGTATTGAAGAGCCAAGTAGCACTTGATATGTGAGTAGGGTCTTCAACACTATTTTTGGGTCCCTTCAATGGAGGAAATGGAAGATGCTGAAAGAGTAAAACCCATTCTAGAAAAAGAGGGTGGGAGGGACCACCTCTGAGAGGGCAGCCATGTGGCCATTGGCCACATTCACTCCTGAGGCATGTGGATGGAAGGGGATTATTCCTAGCATTAACAGGATTCCAACTTCTGCAAGTATCAGAATGTATGTTCTGCCAGACTGCCAGTAAAGCATCACCCTCATGTCCCTGAGGAAACTCACCTAACTGCCTTGGATTTCATCAAATTTCTTAGAAACATGCGCTCCTATAAACTCTATCCATTTGACATCCCCTTTCTCATACTAGCACCAAAGGCTCATGTCACGTCTACCCAAGTTGTCCTACCTTATTTACATGTTACTTTTGCATCAGCCATAACATTGATCCCGTGATCAACCTTCAATCCTCCATCTTCATCTACATAAATTCAAAGTAGACATGCATTTTTATCCTAGAAAATAAAGTATACCTTTTGAAGAACATATCCATCATGAACAGCAGCAACTGTGGTTGAACCACCCCCACTATAGAACAAATAAAAGCAACCATTATTATTAGTAGAAACAACTATTAGCACATTTCAAAGTGGTTTAAGGAGATTATGAACAGTTGAGTATTTCAAAAGTGAAAATCAAACATTCAACCATATGGTTCTCATAATTAATCAATTGATTATAAGATGCCAACAACATAACATACACGTCGGCACCAAAATAGGTAGTAGCTGTGTAACAGCATCATACTGTCTTTCCTAATTATCAGGAAAAATTTTGTTGATTACTCCGGATTCCAATGCATCTTTAGACAGCCTATAAAGGAATCATCAATGATTATTGACATCCTTCTCACCCTTTTACCTCAGGTACACAGAAACCAGTACTCTTCACAACAGGAAAAAAAAACTTTTGGAATACAAAAGATTTTCGAGACAGACTACAATAAAGAATTCTTTCAGAAAGTAAAAGATTTTCCAGATAGACTAGATTTAAGTTCTGTAGGACAAAGAAACCAAGATAAGCAGTTAACAGTCAAAAGGTCATGTGCATGTTACATGTGCCTATATTATCTCAGGCACCAACATAAGCATTTAGCAGCCAAAAGGTCATGTGTATGCTACATATATTTATAGCTATACCTCAATTCAAAACCCTGAGGCTCGCAACAACAAACAACACAAGAGCTCATATTCTTAGCATCTTCTACATACAGTGTGCTGGAGTATTGGCAGGAATGCAACAATGGAATCTTCGGGGAATTAGAAACTAAGTTGTGTATATTTCTGGTTGGGTAATTTCCTATCTTTACAATTGAGCAGGTATTCGTTAACTTATCTGTAGAAGCTTGGAAAGGGAGATGCAGATTTTGGCATAAAGTTGCCTTCAGCTGTTTTTTTTCTCCTTAAGATTGAGAAATCTCTCCTCACCTTCTTTAATTGCAATACCTCTGCTTTCATAAACTAGGTGATACCACCACTTTCTTTCAGAAAAAAACCCTAGTCGATGGTTCTCAAAACTGGCCGAAATGGAACTGGCTGGAACTGGTTCGTTTCCAATGAGAAGGAAACAGGCTGGAAATGCCCATAAAGACCGGTTCCATTCCCAGTCCCAGTTCCATGAATCTTTAATCAGCCAATATCTTGGAAACCAAGATAATCAATTAACAGACAAGATATCATGCATGTGGCTGATATGTCTACAACTTGATTCAATGAATATCTTGGATACCAAGTCAAGCACTTAGCATAAGATTGTAGACAAAGACATCCATGAGATGTTCTACTTTAATGCATCACCATAAAATGACCAGCAGAAAACAAACTAGACTTCTCATCTATTTGCTGTTTTTATGGTCTTCGACTTTAACATATCCTGCAATAAAGCCACATTCCTATTCTAGATTGTCACATTGTGTCTAAGGAAGCTTTCCTCAGGTAAATAATAATATAATAATAAGGGGATCTTATGACCATATAAAGACCAGATGTGCGGCCCTGCTAGTTCTATAATCATGTTTGCTCTCTAGGGCATTAAGTTTGTTCCACCAGTGGCAACTGTTGCACCCGTCACCTTCAGGTGGTTTCCAGTTTACAACTTGAAAACCAGTGAATTTAGCATCACCTGTTTCAGTGGGACCATGCTTGAGTACAACTGAGTCCATCTGCTTACCTCCCTTTAAAAAGGAAGCTACTATGCGTTAGAGACATTCAATTCACCTAATGAGAAACAGACACTCTAGGCAAGAATAATCAAGCCATATAGCATATATTACATGACATGCAAACAACAGCATTACAAACTCATTAGCTGAAAAACAGCACACCACGATTATTAAGCTAACAACGAGAATGTATAGCGAATGAAACAGGCTCCATTCTTCTCTCTTTTCAGTGAAGAAGGATAACTTGACATGATGGTGTATTACTATATAGCAAGGTGGAAACGATCTGGCTGGATCTGGGCAGAACTGACCTTAAAACAGAAACTGGCTGGACCAGAACCAGAACCGGGATGGAACCAGTCTAGCTGGAAATGGGACTGGACCAGCCTCTGCCAGCCTGCCGGTCGGGAACCAGTCCAGTCCTTCAAATTTTTAATATAACAGCCATTCGTAGAACAACACTGTTAACACGCAGAAATTTTATAAATGGACATGTGTATGTTTTTAGCATATCATCTTATTCTGCGTATTTGATTTATCAGACGATTTAGAGTTCGTGCACTGGCTATTCCCCACCGACGAAGTTAATTTACATTGCATTAAATCCGAACACTTTTGTTCTCTATCAAAGAATATCTTTGTTCTCTATTTGTTCTGACATTTATGATCTGCCTGGTCGCCCCTTTTAGGTACTCACTCTTGCAAAGAAATATGAGGATCTTCACTTCTTTATATACAATTGGTCATTCAAGACATTTACAATTGGTCCCGATTATATAATCGGACCTTCAGAATTGCACCAGACTGCCGTTAGACTCTTTAAACTTGCTTATGTCACGATCAAACCGTTGGACTGATCGGATAATTGAATTTGATCTTCAAGATTGGTCCGTTGGATCGCCAAGGTGATCACTTTCGGTCCATTGTATTCGCTTCGTACTCACAATCACTCTATGATCAAACCTTTAGGTTGACTTGACGTCCACAAAGGAACATTTGCACACAAGACGAGGTATATTTCTATCTTTTGACCTTTTGGGTTTTGTTGCAACTTTTACCCTTTCTTGTCATTTTGCAATTTCGTACTCTTTCTGTGTATTTATGCAATTTTCTCCTCTCTGGGATATTTATGCAATTTTTACCTTTTCAAGGGTGTTTCTGCAACGTTTACCCTTTTGGGCATTTTTTGCAATTTAGTACCCCTTTGGGTATTTCTGCAGTTCTCTACCCTTTCTGGGTGTGATTGCAATTCTAAACCTTTTTAAGGTTTTATAGCAATCTTGGCACTTTTTAAGTATTTTTGCAATCTCTTCCCCCTTATGTGGGGGTTTCTGCAATTTTGTCCCCTCACTAGACCTATGTTATCAAAATCGTGCACGGCGATCGCCTCGGCGATGAGGCGAGGCAAGGCGCCTGTCCGTCGCCTCACATCTACAAAGAGCACCGAGGCAATCACCCCGTTTGCTTTTGCAAGTGCCTCGGCCGCTCGTGGCGATTCCGGAGCTTCAAGCGCCTGGCCAGCCGAACCGGACCCGATCCGGTTTGGTCCAACCTATATAATGCAACCGAAACCCTAAATGGCCATACCTACTGCGATTTGTCCCCGGCTAGTGCTCTCCCCCTCCTCACCTCTAAGGCTCAAAGCCCCATTGATGGACCACGCGGCAGACGGGCGCCAGCGAGGGCGAGAGGCGTGGTGGACTTCTCCGGTGAGGGCAAGCGGCGCAGCGGACCTTTCCAGTGAGGGTGAACTGCGCGACGGGCATCTCCGACGACAGTGAGCATCGGCAAGGTCTTCCTCTCTCTCTGGTGAGCCAGTGGCGAGCCAGGTTACGCCTCTCTCTCTCTCTCTGGAGGCACTGCGTCTGTGAGAGGAGAGATCCCTCTCTCTGCATCTGTCTCACAGTGACACACTGTGTCACTATAACAGTGACGCACACCTCTCTTTCTCCCTCTCTCGTTGTCACTGCAACAGTGGGTTTCCTTCCCCCCTCGCTCCCTCTCACACTGTCAGAGTATCGCACACACATGGGGGGTGGGGGGTGTTGTTGAGACCCCTCCCCCTCTCTCACTGTCACACACCTTCTCTCTCACTGTGGCACAGATACAATGTATGTGTGTATTTGTTTAATTGATTACATGTAATTTAATTTGTTTTCTGCAAGAATTTTTGTGACATATATATATATATATATATATCTTTGGTTTCTATGATAGGTATATTATTTTAATAATATAACACCTCAAGTGCCTAGGCCATCGACTAGGCCTTTGAGGCGGAGGCGACCCCTCTGACTACATAGCTCTGGACATTTTTGCGGTTTTCCACCCTTGTGATATTTCTGTAACTTTCTACCCTTGCAGGAGCTTTATTGCAATTTTGACCCTTTCTGGATAAGACTGCAATTTCCTTGCCTTTTTCGAACACGATAGTCATTTTCTCAACATCCTCGGGTCCTTCCGTCACTTCTCGACTTTCCCGAGTATCTCCGCATTTTCTTGACATTCCGGACTTTTCCGTCATTATTCAACTTTGTTGGAGAGTTCTTGTCATTTCTAGACATTCTCGGACATTCTCATCATTTGTTGGCATTCTCGAGTATTTCTGTCATTTCTTAACATTCTTGGATTTTTCTGTCATTATTTGACTTTCCCGAGAGTTTCTTATCATCCCTTGTCATTCTGGGTATTTATGTCATTTATTGACTTGCCCTAATATTTCCGCAATTTCTCGACGTTCCAGAGTTTTTCCTTCATTTCTTAACATTCTCAAATCTTTCTGTCATTTCTTGGCATTCTCGAGTCTTTCCTTTCATTTCTTGATTTTTCCTAGGTATTCTCATTATTTCTCAACATTCCCAGGTATTTTTGTTGTTTTCGACATTCTCATACATTTTTGCCATTTCCTGTATTCCTTGGAATTTGTGCCATTTCTTGGCATTGCCAAATATTTTTGGTATGATTAGCCCTGAGCTGAACTCAAGAGAGTGCATGTTGTTTTAGGGAAGTGACGTGAGTTTCGCTCCACCGAGTCGAACTGATGGCATAAAACAAGGGGATGTGCCAAGAGCTAACTTTAAAATGGAAGGGGATATCTTAGTAAAACTCAGATTGCATAAGGACTTTTGTGTAGTTTTCCCATAAATGGGGTATTTCTGCAATTTCTGGACTGAACAAGGGCCTTCATGCAGCTTTCCCACAAACAGGGCACTTCTGAAGGTATCCATAAATATGACAGAGAACTGAAACCTCGCCAATGTTGTCTTTTGAAGAAGAAATCTGGAGAAGATCCAGACAGCATTGTATTTGTGACTTTCCAAGGACTCTTATGCATCTGAAGACTTTTCTGCAATTTCTGCCCTTCCGAGGGATTTTCTGCAAGTTCTGTCCTTCCCAGGACTTCTATGCAATTTCTGCCATTTCGAGTGCTTTTCTCCAATTTCTGTCCTTCTGAGGACTTTTATGCAATTTTTCCCTTTCAAGGGTTTCTGCATTTTTTGTCATGAGAACTTAATGCAAATTTTTTGCCCTTTCAATGGTTTTTCTGCAATTTTCCACAAGATGGAGTTCTTGTGTAATTTTTTAACAGAAGAGGATATTTATTTTCCACTTTTTCAGGGGCTTTTCTATGGTTTACCCGTTTCCACGGATTTTTTTGTAATTTCCCACAAATGGAGGTATTTCTGCAATTTTTTACCAGCAAGGACATTCTGCCAATTTGTGGCCCATAGAAGGTATCTTGCAATTTCACCACCTTTAAGGGGCCTTGTTGCAATTTATCCCTCTTCAAGGGCCTTTTTTATAATTTCACATACACAATTTTCCTTTCCTTTAACAGAATTTTCAGGAGAGAATCTAGGACTGAAGAAACTGTGATACAAGGGATTAAGAGTAACGTTTTGGCTTGGGTTAAACTATTTGGTCACTTTGGGAGTCCTCATTCTCCTCTCCTTTTGTTCATGGGGAGGTGAGGTTGTTTATTTTGAGTTGTTTGAACTGGGGAGAGGACTTTTGTTTGGAGGTCTTTGTTGCTTTGCCTCTACTCTTGTACATTCTTCTTATTTCAATATACTTTGTGGCAAGGTTTGGCGCATCCCCGATTCGGACCGGATCGGGTTTTTCCTGATCCGATCCGATTCGGGCAGATCGAACCGATTCGGTTCGATCCGCTTGGATTCGGCCAGAATTCGGACAGAACCCTTATTGAAGGGATCCGGGCGCATCGGGCGAGCCGCGCATCGGATCCTCCCTGATCCGATGCGATTCGGGGGGATCGGCCCGGCTCGATCCGGCGCGCCAAACCATGCTTTGTGGTACCATCCCCATTTCAAAAAAAAAAAAAACAATTTTCCTTTCAAGAGGTTCTTCATTGTTTAATAACAAAAACAACAATCCCCATGAGGGTCCTTCAAAACAAAGCCAAGGAGAGGACCAAGGGACAAGGGGCCTCTCCACAAGGCCTCCATAATCCTCTCCAAAATGAAAGGAGGAGAGAGGGAGAGGCTGGGGAGGGGTCCCCTCCCCGTGGCAGTGGCACCCCATCGGGAGGACCCCCTCATGGTGGGTTTCCACCATAAGGGTGGGACCCAACAGGCTCCTCCTCTCCCCTTTTAAAATTTCAATTAATATTAAAAATTAATCTTTCTTGGTTTCAATAAACACATACTATTCAAATAACAGGGATATATTCTACATGGACTTGCAATGAAAATAATGGCCTTTGGAAAGGAAATAAGTGACCACATCCAAAGCATGGTTTGGCGTATCGAATCGGATCGGCCCGATTCTCCCGAATCGGGGCGAATCATGGAAAACCCGATTCTTGATTCCATCGATTCGGTCCGATTCGCCTCATATATATAATATTATTATATCATATTAGTAATATATATATACATTATAAATATCATATATATGATATATTATATATAAATATATATTATACCCATGAGAATCGATCCGATTCGGATCGATTCGGGTCGATTCGGGGGGAATCGAATCGGATCTGGGCGAATCCGATTCGCCCCGAATCGGCGCACCAGCAAACCATGATCCAAAGTACTAACACTCTGGGCTGTACTTATGTGAGAGTAAGCAGAACTGCAGAAGACAAACTCCAAACTACAAAGGACAGCAATATTCTCCATGGACTTGAATGGAAACAAAGATCTTTCAAAAGAAAACAAGACAACCTCCAAAGGACTAAATCATGGCTAGTACTGACAGTAAAAAAAAAAAAAATCTAGAAGCAAAAGAACATGTTCATCTGATATATTGAATATATATATATATATATAATTTATAAATAAATGTAGGAACAGTCTTAACTAGATGGAATCATAAAAATGATTAGACAATACACACTGGTTCAGAAATAAGAATCACTTAGTGTGGACAGATCATCATCATCATCAGAGCCTTATCCCATTATTTGGGGTCGGCTACATGAATCATTTTCCGCCAAAGATTTCTATCAAGTGCTATAGTCAGTGTTTAAACTCAAGAAGTCCAAGTCCTTTTTTAAACGTCGCACCATCTCATTTTAGGCCTTCCCCTAGCTCTTCTACTAGCATCAACTAAAATTGGTCACATCTTTTAACCGGCGCCGAGTTAGGGCGACGGTATACGTATCCACACCACCTAAGTCTATTTTCTCTCATTTTTTATCAATTGGAGATATCCCCAAATCCTCACGGAAACACTCATTCCTAATCTTATCTTTCTTAGTCTTACCACACATCCATCTCAACATCCTCATCTCTGCTACACATAATGTATTAATGTGTTCCTTTCGTACTGCCCAACACTCGGTGCCATATAATAAAGCAGGCCTCACTACCATTCTATAAAACTTTCCTTTAAGTTTCAGGTATATGACGATCGCAGAGGACTCCTGATGCACTTCTCCATTTTAGCCAGCCTGCCTTAATCCTGTGTGCCACATCGTCATAAATCTCTCCATTATCTTGGATGATAGATCCCAAGTATCGAAAGCTACTACTCTTAGAAATATCTTGACCATCAATTGAACATATCTCCTTGAAGCACCTTTGGTTACTATAATTACAGTGCATAAACTCAGACTACTCCTACTAATTTTAAAATCTTTAAACTCCAAAGCATGCCTCCAACTTCTAGCTTAACATTTAAACCATCAATACTCTCATCAATTAAGACAATATCATCTGCAAATAGCATACACCAAGGGATATCATCATGCAAGTGTTTTGTACACTCATCTATAACCAGAGCAAAGAGATACGGAAAGATAAACATCCAAAATAGGAACCCACCTATCAACAACTAAAGAAGTGGCACGACCAGAAGCAAATGATGTGAGCACCTGGCAATAAAGAAATGGTGAGTCAAAATAGGAATTACTATGATAATCATGTTCACTGGATCCATCTACTGCATGATGATGCATCAAGAGCCCTCAAGAAAACTGAAAGAACAAGATGTGAAAACAATTGGCATCCAGAAGCATAAGCATAAGTTAAAACTCACAGCATTCTTTGCCAAGAACAAAGCAGGAACTTTATAATTCTCAAACATAAGCTCTGCTGTCCTGTTACATAGTAGAAAGAAGATTGATTATTGTTTAATCCTATAGCTGCTTGAGAATGGTATATTGGAAAAGTACAATCACACCAGCTATTGTAACTTATTTGCCATTCGCACAATCAGTTCAAACTTGAAACATGAAATTTAATGAACAAGTACATATATGTAACTAGCATTGATAACCTATCAGGTTTGACCATGTGGTCATAGTAAACCAATCATGACAAAGAAGAGAGTTTCACAACAATATCAAAGACCATTCAGCATTTACAACATCCCTGTAGCTTCAATTGTTGGTCTTGACCCAAGAATTGGTAGTAGCAAATCTGCACCCCCCCCACATTCTTTGCATTTTTAACAAGTTTTTTTTTGGGAAAAAAAAAGCATTCCTAGCATGTTAAATACCTTAATTTGTTATCCAGTTCAGACTTGAGTCTCTCCCTAAAGAATGCATTTTTGCAGTGACAGTTCGTTTAATTTATTATTCATATTTTTTGGTGTTTTCCCACAGTCCATTTGTTCTCCATTGACACTCTTTTTGCTTCCGTGCTTACTCTTGCTCCAACATTATTATGGTGATTTAGGGAGTATTTTGTATTCATAGTTAAAAAGTCATTCTCACTTAATATGAGGAATTGAGCCACCTTAAATCTTTTGTCACCATCTTAGTAAAAATTTCAAGAAAGAAGATGACCAT
>CM024758.1:15525367-15588064 GCA_014218235.1 Colocasia esculenta | reverse complement strand
TGCCCCCACTCCCACAAAGTTTGAGCAGTCTTAGACAACTTATTGATGAATAAACTCACTGCATTACCCTGGTGAACCTGGTAAGCCCAAGCTTGCTTTACAATATCCAAGAACTCAGGATCCCTCAGCCAAAACTTCTCCAGCATAAATCTCCTTTTGTACCCCCTTTTGTACCCCCTTTGACAGCTAGTTTCAAGGTCAGTTGGAAGTTGGAAATCTCTGGAGACTGGGGAGTTGCTTTAAGTGGCGAGTGCCTAAACTGGACAACCAAGCAGTAGTTCTTCCACTTTCCAAAACAAATCCCATGAACTTTCACATTTGTGGTTGAAGTGTCTTACAAAAAATAGGGAAAATTGCATAGGGAGCCCTGATAAAAGTATAATTGCACAATAATTCATTTAAAACCATATATTTTATAACCCCTCTTACGTAATAAAAATGTCCTTAGGGACCCTACGGTCATGGGGCGTGACGGAAAGGAGACATTCTGTTAAGGACATCACCGGACGTTATTCATGTAAAATGATATTTGCATGAAAAAACCTTTTAGATGTCTAATTGCGTGATAACCTGTCTTAAAATTGTATTGTTTTGTAAACCCCTCTTACGCAGTAAAAATGTCCCTAGAAACCCTACCAGTCGTGTTCTTTTCAATATACCCTTGCCTCCTCTCTGGCACCCTCTCTCTCTCTCTCTCTCTCTCTCCCCCTCTCCCCAGCCTCCCCTCCAACTGGGGCTGTTCATAGTTTGGTTCAACCCTCAAAACAAAACCAGGTTCGGTTCGATTTGGGTTGAAGACCTTTTTATTGCGGTTCGGTTGGTTTGGTTAGAGATTCACAAATTCGGTTTGGTTTGGTTTCTAATATGAGTAAACTGATTCAATCCAAACAAACTGAATTACTATTATGTCTATAAAAACTATATAAATTTTTACTTGTTCTTCTATATATAATAGTAAATTATTATAAGATTAGGGATAATTTAGTCTTCTTAGTTTGGTTTGAGAAAAAACTCCTGAACAGTGCTCACCTCTACATCCAACACCCCTCCCACCTGACACATGCACACACCTCTCTCTCCTCCCTTGCTGACTTTGGCATCTTCGCGTCCATCTCTGTGTCCCAGTGGGCCTTCCGCCCCCCTTCTTTTGGGGTTCATCCATAGACGACCAATACCTCACCTTTTTGAGAGATCTGAGCATGGAAGCTGCTTGCCCTGCAGGACCAGCAGCCACCCTCGCTCCTCTGCTTGAACAATTCGACATCTTGAGGTGGCCTAGAGGTCAGGCAAGAGGGATGTCCACGGAATCAGAATCGGACTGTCAGCCTTGGGGGGGAGGAGGATAGGAATATGTATCCAATGAGGTGCTTGTGGGCGGAGTTGGGCGGAGAGTAGATGTCGAGCCAGTTGAGGTCAGAGGAGTTCTGGACATCGGACCACCGGATCTGGACGATGTCTCTGAGAGAGAGGTGATTGGGGAAGGGGACCTTCTCTCCAAGAAGGCAGGAGAGCAGTGCACAGTCTGTGTGTGTGTGTGTGTGTGTGAGAGAGAGAGAGAGAGAGAGAGAAGAGAGGAGGCAAGGGGTATATGATTTTTTTTTAAAAAAGGGGTTTTGCATAAAGACTCTGGGTTATTTAGGATATTTTCTGTCAACAATGTCTGGTCACCGACGTCTGTTAACAGAATGTCTCACTTCTGTCCTGTGCCGTGACAGTAGGGTCTCTAGGGACATTTTTATTGCGTAAGAGGGGTTTATAAAACAACACAATTTTAAGACAGATTATCACACAATTAAACATCTAAGAGAGTTCTTCATACAAATATCATTTTCTGTTAACAACATTTATCGACGTCTGTTAACGGAATGCCTCCTTTCCGTCACGTGTCGTGACGGCAGGGTCTGTGGAGACATTTTTATTGCGTAAGAGGGGTTTATAAAACAATATGAATAGACAGATTATTACACACTTTTACTTTTATCAGGGTTTTCTATGCAATTTTCCTTTCTTTAATGAATGATGAGATTTTGCAACTGTAAGTTGATGGACCAAGACTAATCATGTTGTCGGAAAGGGAAAAAGTAGAAAAAATGTCACAATAGAAAAGCAACACGTGGAAGAAGAATGTTATGAAGCTTAGCCATCTCTGATCCTAGAAAGTCTAGATACTCAAAGATTAGGTAGAATTTGAATAGCATGCTTGAAACCTGCACCTACTGTCTTCCTTCTGAGGCGTTTGCATGTCCAAAAGAGTTCCATTTACCTGAGCTATCAATGTATTCTCATAAAACATCCGGCAGAAATCTCCTTGGCACCATCCAATTGCATTAAAATCAGTTTCTTCCCCTGCAGAATGCCATTTGATGACATAATACCGATGGCTTCTTGGCTGACTACTGGTGCTCACACTGGCAGTGGCCTGTGTGGTTTAGTGACTAGTCTCCTTGAACATCTGGATGTGCTTCTTCATAATGGTGTCAAGGCGGCTTTATCCTTCTTAAAGAGTGGCATAACCCCAGCTTTCCCTTCAAGGAGCTCTCCTTGCTTCCCACTGCCACCAAAGCCACCGCCACTGCCACTGCCACTGCCACTGCCACCACCACCACCTTGGGTGTGGAGTTCTTGAGCACTCTGTTTGTCAGTCTCGAGTAGCATCCAGGCTTCCACCATGGTTCTTCCCCATTTTGAGCACCTGGAGTATAGGGGGGTGGCAAACATGCAGTTCCCTGCAACTGTAGTCTATACAGAGGCAATGAGGCACAAATCAGATGGAACAAGAAAAGGTTATTCAGCTCATTGAATAACTATATGCTATTTCCCATTTTGCTACCTGTGTTTCTTGCATGCTTGGGCTGAAAGTCATTATGCATTTGTTGTGCACTCCTCTTTTTCAATATGCCATTCTTTCACTTTTACTTCCAGAATGTTTTGTCAATTGTCTAGATACACATATATCCTTAATTGTATTCACTGCTATCTGCATTCTTTCTCTTGAGTCTTGAAAGAGTCTGTTGACTGTTATGGCATTTCTTTGCTGTTGCACTTATGAGAGCTTTTCTGATCCTATTCCACAAATGCAGGTGCAAAAGATTCAGCTGTTGACAACGAACATTGGAGTTGTATACAGGTTATGTTTCATATTCTAGCTAGATAAGAGAATATAGTCGGTTTTTCGAGATCTTATCCTCTTTCACTTTCTTATATTTCCAATGTGATACATATTTATCCAATTTATTGGGAGATTTATCTAGATAATTTGCTTTAGTAAGTTATCAAGGCTTACAATTTACCTCTAAATCATTCTTCTTCATTCACCTTTTTTGAAAATTTATCTCTCATTTAGGATGTCTGTGTTGCTACTCGGCCCCTATTTTGCTGCATGTTTGTGTAAGTAATTATTTAATATCTTTGCTCAGGTGTCAATGCTTCATGAAATGGATGTAAAATTAGAGGGGATGCTGCTTAACGTGCTTTTAAAACTTGAATAATGAATGCATATGTTAACATGATGTTTCTTTTCACACCAACCAGAATGGTGGTTAGGAAATCATTCACAAATCATGGTTGCATCAAGTATGTTCTGTGTTGCATGGTATATCTTCATCTTTTTGGTACACTAATCTAGTTCTCAACAATTTGTAGCTGGAAAGGACATGTTAGTGTAATATCCATAAGTAGCCAAAATGCCTGCTTTTCTGAATGTGTATTTTGTGGCTTGGTTGATAGTTATGTGCCTTTTCATATAGACAGATGAATGCTTCTTTATTGGTTGCCACATGCATCTTGTTACGTGATTTAACGTCTTTATTGTGGTTTACCATTTCACACCAGAGTTCATTTGTTCAAGTAGTACACAGCTGTAGACAGTTTTCTTTACATATATGTTCATAGCACTTTATTGCAATGTTTTTGCCTTTTACTATATTTTAGATATGTTCCTAATTGTTGTGCAGTGGGATGGGCCCAGACTTTCGTGTTTTGGTCAGGAAAAGCCGGAAACAGGCCCAACAGTACTACAGATTATATAAAGTATGTTTCCTGCTTAGTTTTACTGGCTTGCTTTGCTTATTTTTGTATCATTTTTTGGTATTCTGATGTATGTTTTAAATTTATAAGTGTTTGGATTATCATTTTTTGTGGTATTATGTGCTTCAAATTTGTAATGTCCCGCATTATTCAGTGGCTCATATCTATTTCCATAATCATGCATAACTGTTTTGTTCCCCCTATCAATTACTGTATGTTTGAGTTCCCGTCACATCCAGGGTACTTATTTTAAGTCAGTTTCTTTTATACATATTTGGGCAGTTTTGAGTCTTTTGACAGACCATGGGATTCTTTGTTTGTCTAATGAAAAAAAAACAGCTAAATGTGGTTTTGTATTTTCCACTTTTATTTGGTCTTAGTATTAGGACAGTAAATGGAACAACTTTTCTGTCCCAGTTTGGTACTCCACTTTGCATCCAGTGGCTTGTTGGAATTAGAATAGGAAATTCCTGCAGGATAGGACAATCATGGTTGAACCAGGTGTTAGCCATACCCAAGATTTGCAGAAACTCACCCTCAAAACCTAGGCGTTGAGGGGAGGAAGGCCACACTATATAAAGCACAAGCCCATCTTTGAATATTCCGATATGGGACAATTCCAACACACTCCTGCACGTGCCGGCCCCATGGAGGGCAAAGGTCACGTGAATATTGATAGGGAATAATGTGGGTTCCACAATCGGGATGGAACTTGGCTCTGATACCATGTAGAAACTCACCCTCAACGCCTAGGTTTTGAGGGGTGAGTTTCTACAAGATTCCAATGATTAGTCAGAAATAAAATATTGTAATGTTTACTATATTTGATACATGATGCACGTGACTTTTCAGGAAAATCACGAACATAAATCCATTGATCAGAAAATACCTTTTATCAATCATTGGATGGAAGGGGGTTTTGGCATTGAAAAATAGGATAGCTGTTTTTTTTTTTTGGGGGGGGGGGGGGGGGGGTGGTAAATGAATGTAGACTGCAAAATTCTGAGGTTCATTTTAACGCGGAGTCAGGTTCAGATGTCATAGCTGCTTATTTTCTGTGTCTGCACGTGACCTCGGCTCACTGAAGCCATATCTAGTGTCCACTTCAGTGTCATTTTATCATTAACTAGCTATTAGTAATTTCTGAGTTGCTTAAAAGGGAAAGGAAATGGGTTTCTGTAAACAAGAGTTATACAATTTGTCTTCCAAAGGCCTAAGCTGATTTTAGTTTTTTTCATATGATGATGATAATGTAGAATACGTTAAAGAGAACAGTGAGTACATTATGCTTTCTGCTTTCCATTCAATGATTTATTGTTCTTATGCAGCTTCAAGCTTCCTGTAGTTTCTATCACCTGTAAACATTGTTACAATTTCATGGCTGCAGGAATCGATCCCTGTTACCCAACTTGTGAGGGAAACTGCAACTGTGATGCAAGAATTTACTCAATCTGGGTGCGTTTCTCTGCTTCTTTTTAATTTTTCTTGTAGAATATTTGTTTCAACTACATAAAAAATTAGAAGATAATTGTTTCCACCATTCACTTACTTTCTTTCTTTAGGTGGCATAGGATGGGTGGTGATAGGCACTGAACATAATTATAGTCTGTTAGTCACCACTGTCAGTTTTTTTACATACCTAACCTAGGGTGACCTGGAAGCAAGTTATTGACTCTGCCTTCTTTATAAAGTATGAAAGAGTGAGTCCTGTGGTGAAGGCACCAAGTTCTTATGCTTTCCTGTTCTATTTGGATATCACTTTTTGTCTACTAAGTTTGATGTATCTTCGAGTGATAATGAGTATTTAAAATTGTTTTAGAGTACATCATTGCAGGGTTCATTGTAGTCACCAGATGTTCTTTGTGCTTTTTATCTTGGCAGAACTTTTTCTGGCTTTCTTTTTCAAATCACCTTCTCTTTTTTCCTTTGTGAACCAATGATTGGCAGCGGTTCTTTAAGTACGATTCTTATCTGGAATCAAAGTTGTGCACCAGGCATTGAAGTGGCCATATGTAAGAACACTTCATAGATATAGACATGCCTTCTGGTTATCCTAGTAAGTAAAATGAATTTGTCTGTTTGACCTCAATGACCCTCATGGACATTGATAGATCTCATGGTATAAGTGACAATTTTAAATCTTAACCTCCTTTAATTTCTCCATGCACCAAATTACATCTAACTTATGGCTGTTGAGATAATTTAGGAGGTGCAAAATAGTTGTTGCATGGAGAAGAATTTAATTTCTTTACTTTCCTTGCAGTGGTGTAAGGCCATTTGGAGTTTCACTTCTTGCTGCTGGGTATGATGATAATGGTCCCCAGCTGTACCAGGTAGTTCAATCTGTTCTGATGAAGTTTTGCATTAAGACACTTCTCATCAAATGCATCTATTAAATGTTATAGTCATAACAATTATAAATGTGAAACTTGTATGGACTACGGAGTGCTTTCAGGGTGCATTTTCTGTTGCGGTCTCTCAATTGTAACATTTCCTACTGCTTCAAGCTATGCATTTTGTTATTTGTGGCTTCTGATCCACCCAAATGAGCATCGATAAAAAGTCAAAATATTGACAGTTAATTATGTTTGTCAATCGTTTTTATTGATCTATATCAATTATCAAGTTATCTATTTGGATCAGGAGCTTGACCAAGATTTGGACATTCTGGCCCCATGTCACTCACTCAAATACCTCATATTCCCTCACCCAAATGGCTATATTAGTTAGTTAATTTTAGGTGATAAATTTTCAGGACTGGTCTATAGAGGAAGGAGCTGGACCTTGATTGAGATACTGAAACCCATAGTTGTCAAGGCGGGCCATTCGTGGGGTCCCTAAGCGCTTAGGCACATAGGTGTTCACTTAGGTGTTGCCTAGGCGACACTTGGATCATTAATTAAAAAGTTTAAAATATGTATCTCCTAATATACAAAACAAGAATAAAATATATGGAAATTTATTTATAAGTCAAATGTATATGTGACTTCTCCAGGAGATGAGAAGTCACATGTACATTTGATTTATTTCAACAGACTTTAGATTTTTAGTGTTCTATGTGGTTTATTTGAATTATGGGATTTTTAGTTAGATCAAATTATGAGGGATTAAAAAGTTGACATTTTAATGGAACCACCAAAATCATAATTTCCTTTTTTGATCGGAGAGTTGACTTTTTCTAGGTAAGAGATGATTTTTCTGATATTTTTATTGGATGTAAATGGGGGGTATTTTGTTATTTACATGTAATATCTTAAGTAAATGAAACTTAAACGATATTCAGGAAAATAAGGTGTTGAACCATGCATCATAGGACCTAGAGCACCCAAAACATCATAGGGCCCAAGGCACCCATGTGGGCGAAGGCGCGCGCTTAGCCCCCGCCTAGGCACCACCTGGGGACACCTTTTTGGGTCCCCAAAAGGCGGACCCCGTCTACCCTTCAAATTGCCGCCTTTCCACTTAGGCACTGCCTAAGCGGGCGTCTTGACAAATATGTTGAAACTTGAGTGGTGATGGCTGTTTTCTTCTTCTTCTTTTTTCTTTTTTTTGGGGGGGGGGGGGGGGGGGGTGGTGGTGTTGTGGTACTTCGCTTTCTACTCCTTCAGTATGATGAAGGCTTGTATTTGTTGAAAGGTAATACTATCTTGAAGATGGCTCTATGAGTTCAAGTGCACCAGAAAGGGTTTGGGGCCATACAAATTGCAGCAGTGGCTGAAGATGGAAATGTATCGAATGAGCTTTGTGGCAGTTGCTGATCTTTATCTGTGGTGATTATGGTGATAAATGTGTGGTCAACAGCTGGCAATGACCTAGATGTCTCATGGGCTGCAGGTGCTGCATTGTGACGATGGTGAAAAGTGCCTGTTGCACTGTGGGGGTGAATGTGATATGTCACAACCAACTTTGGAATAAAAGCCTTAATTCTGCATTGAGGGTGTTGCTTGGAAGACACTAGAATTTTGGATGAATGTGGAATGCTGAAGATTTTAGTGAGCTGAAAATCATTTTATTTATAAGTATTGAAGTTAATCATTTTTATAAATCACAATCTTATGCTATTTAGCTACTTTCTGTCACAAGCTTATGCTTCTGCAGCATTAAATAATATTCTATTTTCTTTGAATTTTCTTGTAGAAGAGTTTTGATAAGTTAGAGAACACTTTTTTGTCTTTTTCTTTTTGTCTATAGGTGATCCTTCTGGTTCATACTTCTCCTGGAAGGCCTCAGCTATGGGGAAAAATGTTTCTAATGCAAAGACTTTTCTTGAGAAGAGGTACAAATTTTAGATTTCCTCTAAGTACATGGATGATGTATCATCATTATTTTCTAATCCATTTGACAGTGATTCATCTGTTGTGTAATTTTAGTGGTGGTTAAAGTTGGGGCACAAATTTTAGATTCATGTTTGATTCTCATTGTCTTGTTACTTGTTTTTTAAAAGATTTTTACACTTTTGTTCTTCAGTATATGGGTTTATGTCCTTTTCACGTTGCTCATAATGTAGTGTCACTGTTATATATTTTCTGCTTCATTGTACTGATTGATTTATTTTATTAAACAAATATAAGCCCGTAACTCTCATATTTTCCTTTTGTCATCATGATGAAAGTTTGTTACAAAGGGGTGATGGGAAGTGGGATGGATAATATCCCATTGATTAAAAAATTTACCATTACGAAGATACAGACCTGGGATGCTCTGGCCTTTTATCGGGGGAAGTGGATAGTATGCATATGGTCATTGAGAGAGAGCGATCTGCCCCCTTGCGTTAGTGTTATTGCTATTATATAACTTGTAGTTTTCTGCTTCTTTAGGTATACTGATGATATGGAACTAGATGATGCTGTCCACACAGCCATTTTGACTTTGAAAGAAGGGTATGTGATTTGTGCATTTCAACTGCATGATATTTCACGGGTTTAGGATTTCTTTGTTGGCTCTGTAATGGTCTTGTTTCTGTTAACATACAGATTTGAGGGGCAAATATCTGGCAAGAACATTGAAATTGGCATAATAGGCAATGATAAAAAATTCAGGCAAGTTTCTCTACACTATCCAGCTTTTCAAGTTGTGTTAATCTGAGGATGCAAACTTACGGTTCACATGCAAACTTGGATATAATAGGCTCTGTTTATCTGAGTTTGCTCTTACGGTTCAGCATGAAATATATCCAAGTTTGCAAACTCAGATTAACACATATCTGAGGATGCAAATTGGCATGATTAACACATATCTGAGGATGCAAATTGGCATAATAGGCTCTATCCACAGTACGATTCACATGCAAACTAGGATATATTTCATGCTGTTTTAATTCTTCTGAACCGTAGTGATCCTTTGTTTTTGTTTCTTGCAGAGTTCTTACCCCGGCCGAAATCGACGATTACCTGGCAGAAGTTGAGTAGGTTCGCCTTCACCTGATGCTCTCAAACCGCCTTGAGGAGATCTCAGGTCCCTGCACCTTTTATCTGCACGTTCCTAATTTATGTACAAGGAGTAGTTGATTCCTGCGAATCCAATTTATCAGGTTATGGTGTTTAGAAGAAAAAATTGTTGTTTCCCAATGACTTAAATGATTTGCTGGTTGGGAACCGGGTGGACAAGATGAACGAGGGACGGCTGGGCAGAAAATGTCACAGTAGCATTCCGCAATCTTGTGTTGGGAAATGTTTGGACCAAATCAAATCTTTTTTCTATCATTGCCTGGGCTGCCCATCTGTGACAGGTATTTGCATCCAGTGGCTTGTTGGAATCAGAATAGAAATTCCTGTAGGATGGTACAATCAGAGTGAACCAGGTATTAGCCATACCCAAGATTCCAATGATTAGTCAAGAAATAAAACATTGTAATGTTCCTGTTAGGAAATGACGTGTCAGATAATCCCTCCTTGGGCGGGCTTTACCAATTAGTCTTTGTAAACACATTTCGTCTTTTACTCACTAACTTTAATTTCATTTCTGTTTTACCCTTCCATATAATTAATGCATTTTTATTGTTAGAGGAAGCAGGTCACTGCATTCATACTTTAACTAATTTATTCATTTACTTAATCGATTCCTCATATATTTTAACTTAACTTAACTTTCTTTAATTGGTTTTTGTGTATGTGTTTTTTTAAACAACTATAACAAATTATATAATATAACTACTACTTTAACACAATTGTAGCCATATTCTTTTGATAGGCAACAACTATTTAACCTTTTTTACTATTTTAACTGATTTTCTCTTCTATTTTAATCGGTTTCTCTTCTATTTTAACGATTTCTCTTCTTCTAAGGCAACGTTTGTTACCAATTGTTAGAAAGTGAAAATGGTAATCGGCCGTACCTCGCCGCCCGTGCGAGGCTTTTGGCCTCGTCGCCTGCACCTCATGGCGTGGGCGACAAGGTGTGTAAAAGTTAAAAAAAAAATGAAAAAAAATTTCGAAAGCGTGACCTTGCTTTTTACCTCTCTCCTATTTTTCAGTGAATCCACTTCCTTGCACCAGTGCGGTTTTCTCTCTCTTAACAAGGAAAAGTGTTGCACACGCAAACCAGAGCAAGAGATGCATGTTTGGAAACGTCATACATCTTGTCAAAGATTTGATTTGGTTATTCACTTATAGACGGTAGATACTGTAGACGCGAGATTTGGTCCATCCCCGCGTGGCTCCATGGCCCAATAAGACTCGTTTGACCGTTTGTTGACTTGCCTCGGATGCCATGTTGACGGCAGCATCGATTGCCGCTGACTACATGTTGACGGCAAGGGCCCTGGACGTGACCTAGATTGGCGTCCACATCGCTGGACGTCTGCATGAGGTTGGCGGCAGGATCGGTTGACGTCAACCTGGTTTACTTGGTCTGCGCAACTATCTCGAGAATCTAGCCCACTTGCGCCATTCTCTCGCCCATGCAGCGCATGGGGCCGTTCCCAATGGGCAAATGGGCCACCTTGGCACCCCTTGACTCAGCAAAAATCCTACTTGGCCTCCCCCCAGTGGTTGGAGCCTTTATGCATGGATTGCCAAGTGTGCAAAGTGTGTTTCTTCACACTGAGCATCCAAGGCACCCAAGCTGCGCCCCCACTGTCTATATAACTCCCCTTGAGCCTTCTAAGTGAAGGGGGGAGAGGCTGGACGTCCATATGCTGTCACCTGAGAGAAGAGAGAGAAAGTTGCACCCTACCTTCCACCATTCATCCTCTTCCTTCTCTCCCATTGGGGCGTCCAGGAGGCTTCATCCCGAGCTGGAGGAGCCCTGCAAGGAGTCTACAACGCCAACAACGAGGATTAACACCCTCCTCTTCCTCTCTTCCCTTTCCCTTCTTTTAGTATTGCATGTTGCACACACCTTCCCACACACTCTAGGCACATAGGGCACCTTCCGACACACCTAGAAAGGAGTTTCCCAACCAAAAACGGAGGAAGAAGGGTGGTCATAGCACTTGGCCACCCCTCTTCTCAAGTCCGCAACCGGTAGAGAGCTAATGAGCGTCGACACCAGGACGACGTGGATGACCCCGCTAATGGATTTCATCAGGGATGGGGTACTTCCAGAAGATAAAGAAGATGCCTAGAAAACAAGACGACGAGCGTCAAAGTTTTTTATCATCGGTAACGACTTGTACCGAAAAGGATTCAGCTACCCAAATCTTCTGTGCGTGGATCCTGTCCAAGCCGAGGAAATCACCAGCGAAGTACATGAAGGTACATGCGGTTGTCATGCAGGTCCACGTTCTTTAGTGCGAAGAGTAACCCGACAAGGTTACTGGTGGCCCACCATGCTCAGAGACGCCGAGAAATACGTGAAGAGCTACCATCAATGCCAGCTCTTCAGCAAAATTGATCGGCAGCCCCCGTCGGAGCTCACGAACATAACTTCCCCGGGGCCATTCGCGCAGTGGTGAATGAACATCCTCGGACCATTTCCACCAGCATCGGGTTAGAGGAAGTTCATCATCGTCGGCGTCGACTATTTCACCAAATGGGTCGAAGCCGAGCCATTGGCGAAGATCACCGACGCCAACGCCTGGGGTTTCATTTGGAAAAACATCGTTTGCAGGTTCGGCCTTCCCCGAACAATCGTCACCGACAACGGACGACAATCGACAACGTCAAATTCCGTCGAACTGTGATGCGCTCGGTATTGAGCATAGATTTTCCTCGGTTGCTCATCCCCAGCCAAACGGGATGGCTGAGGTCACCAATCGGACGATCTTGGATGGGTTGAAGAAGAGGTTACAAAGCCACAAGGGTGCTTGGGCCGACCAGCTCCTGCACGTACTTTGGGCATACAGGACAACGTCGAAAGAAGCAACTCGAGAATCGCCATTTGCACTTGCTTTTGGTGTAGAGGCGGTATCGCCCGTAGAAATGCTCGTCCCATCAAGAAGAGTTCTCGGGTTTGACGAGCAAAGCAATAACCTCGCATTACACGCCGAGCTTGATCTAGTGGAGGAAAGACGAGGGAATGCATCGCGAGGATGGAAGTCTATCAGCGGAGGGTTAAGAAGAGCTCGACAGGAAGGTCAAGCTGCGACGCTTCGGGGTGGGATGCCTCGTCCTCAGAAAGCTCGCCATCTCAGATCCGAGGTCGGCGAGTGGAAATTGTCAGCTAATTGGGAAGGGTCGTATCGTGTCATTGAAGTCCTCAGTCACGGCGCTTATCGGCTGACAGACCTTAGTGGAACGATCATTCCAAGAACGTGGAACGTCGAGCATCTCCGAGGTTATTTCCTTAGTGCAAAGAGGTCGCTTCGACACTCTTATATACGAGGTCGCTTCGGCACTCATGTACGAGGTTGCTTCGGCACTCTGATTGTAGAGAGGTCGCTTTGGCACTCATATAGACGAGGTCGCTTCGGCACTCTTGATTCTAGAGAGGTCGCTTCGGCACTCTCGTAAAAAGAGGTCGCTTCGGCACTCATATAGACGAGGTCGCTTCGGCACTCTTGATTGTAGAAGTCGCTTCCGCACTCTCGTAAACGAGGTCACTTCGGCACTCATATAGACGAGGTCGCTTCGGCACTCTTGATTGTAGAGGTCGCTTCGGCACTCTCGTAAACGAGGTCGCTTCGGCACTCATATAGGCAAGGTCGCTTCGGCACTCTTGATTGTAGAGGTCGCTTCGGCACTCTCGTAAACGAGGTCGCTTCGACACTTATGTACGAGGTCGCCTCGGACGAGTTTTTGGAAGACGGTACAATGATGGGGGGCTAACTAGTCGTCGGCACAAAAAGCAAAAAGAGAAGGTGATTTCATTAAACGAGGAATATGAATTACATTTTCGGGGTCGGAGGATCCTCGGCCACCACATCGTTGACGGCCTTTTCTAAGGAACGGTCGATGGCGATACCAATGGCCTCATCTACGACCACCGCCACCTCCTCGTCGCGGTCACTGACACCCCTAGCTCCATCGTCGCCCTCATCCGGAGGGGCCGCCCGGAGAAGTCAAGGCTGGGATATAGCTCCCTCACCTTGTCGAGGCAGGCGTTGTAGCCCTCCTTGAAGAGACCAGCGACCTTGTCTTGAAGCTCGTCGGAGTCGCGATACTCTTCTATGGCCTTCTCCCGTTCATCGGCGACAAGTTGCGAGAAGTCCTTCTTCGTCTTCTCGTGAGCCGCAATCTTGTCGTACTGAGTTCTTCACAGCCTCAAGTGCCTTCTCCAGGGCATGCAAGGCTTCCTTCTCGGATGCGAGGGCCGACTGGAGGTCGCCCTCCCTCTTCTTTGCCGTCTCGGCTTCCTTCAATCGGAGGGCCTTCTCAGACGCAAGTTGTTCCTCGGCCTCGGCGACGCGCTTGTCGCAGGACTGCCTCTTCACCTCCACTCGATGAGTAAATGCCTCGAACGCGGCCAACTGGTTCAGTAGCGATGAGTGGAAGTCGTGAATAAGCCTGCGCGCGGGCCTGCTCAACGCGTCGGCCTTAACCTCGGCGGGAAGGGCCCGGCGCCCCCACTCTACCATGTCCAGCTGCAGTCCGGCGTGGGTCGTCGCCGAGGGAGCAGGAGTCGGAGAAGGCGTCGACAGATGAGGACGCTTCGGTGGCCTTTCCACGGGAGGGACAGGTGCCGAACCTTGTTCGGGTACCGTCGCCGACGAGTCTGCGGGCAGTTCGGGCTCAGTATCACGCGGGCACTTCTCGAGGCGGGAAGCCACCTTCTTCTCACGCAAGAAAACCCAGTTCCTGGCCTTCTCGGAAAGCGAAGTGCCCTTGCGCATCGGAGTCGAAGAAGTGCTCTTGTCGGCCATAGCTGTGGGTGCAAAAGGCATGTTAGAATCAGAAAACTGTAGGTAAGTTGAGGAAACAGCTGTGAGTTTGTCAATCTTCTGTGCCCTCGTCGATCAGCCTGAATAGCTCCGGAGGGTTCGATCAGATTGGGGGGTTGCACCTCCTTCAAGAACGCGATGTCCGAGAGCTCGGATGCACGAAGTCTTGGCGACCCAAACACGTTGCCCCGGACGTCAACGTCCGACCAGTTGGTCGGGAAAGGCCACCCAGAGGGACAGTAGATAAAGATAAAATTCCTCTTCCACCCATGGACTGAGGACGGAAGTCGGCTGAGGATATGCCGACCATTTCTCGCTGCAAAGTAAAGCCAATCCCCAAATGGTTTTAACGGAAAAAAGATAGAAGAAGAGGCGCAGAGTCGGAGGGACCCCCGCCGAGTAGCACAGAGAGAGAAAGCCGACGACTGTGTGCCAGGAGTTTGGAACCAGTTGAGAGGGGGCAGCTCCGAGCTCTAAGAGAGGAAAATGACGAAAGGGTGGAAAGGGAAACAAAGACCGGCCCGAACCGCTTCGGAATAAATGGAAAATCCCCCCTTCATGACGTGATGAACCCTAAAACCCCGATTGGCGAACATAACAGCGTCGGCCGGGAGAATGAGCCTAGGGTGCTTTCGCATCAGTTGAAAGTGTCGGAAGAGGTCTCGCATCGCGCGTCAGCCACGTTGTCGGATGGGTGGTGAGCACCGGAAGTATGGGCCGAGGGTTGTCCTTGGAATATATGTGCCGGGGAAACTTCGAGGACAAAAGAATCCTCCACGGGACCCGCCACCAAGGTTTCAATTGTTTCGGTTTCGGCTTCGAGATCCTCGGAAGCATGATCAGAAGCATCATCGGGGATGTTGGGATTCTTGTTGGCAGACTTGTTAGGGGAAGTGGGTAGTGACGAAGAACCCTCGGACGAGGAAGAGAAGGAAGAGTGACTCATCGCTTACCTCAGAAGGAAGCAAGCGTAAAAAGACAATCCCCGAGGATGGCAGGGAGGCGTCGGGTCGTCGGAGAACGTCGGGCCGACAGCCGGAAAGCAGCGCGCGAGATAAGGGTACTCCGATTCGGCACTGGCCCCTGGCTATTATAAGGCCGCAAGGCCATTCCCATCGGACGATTCGAAACCCAGAGGCGGCTCAGATTCTACCACGTGTCGAAAGGTCGACAGCCGGGCGTCGTTCACCCGGATCCCTAACGCATGCCGAATCCAAGCAAGGGCATCATGAGCGCAAGAGTTGAGGCGGTTACGTGACAGCTGTCGCCTTCAGTACTGACATAATGGCAGAAGATCGTGATCCCTATGATGGCAGAAGTGAAACGGCTTTGACACACACGCACGGATACCGGAAAGGTGGCGCATGCCTGTTCAGCTCCCAAGAGCGATTTGATGGAACGCGTCGACAACCAGACAAGTGGCTTCTCCTCGAGCGAAGACTCGCCTCGAGAAGAACCCGGGGGGCTAATGATGTCGTTCGTCGCTATCCGACCTAGTTCGCCGACGACAAGGACCGACAATTTGTCCGACAACAACCTCGTCCTCGAAACCAATTAGCCTAGACCGAGAAGGTCCATCGGATTAGGCGCGCTATCCGGGCGCATCCGGTTGGCTCCAGCCCAAACTTTCCCATCGTGCGGTATGGATTCTGGAAATCACGACCACATGCGCTCCTGCTGTCGCACGACCAATTGGGAAAGTTCCCATCACGGCAAGGCTGCCAGGTCCCAACTGTGAGGGGCTCCGTGATGGTCGCACTTACCTTTTACTACCTCACTTACTAAGAGTCGAGGCGCAAAAGGAGGACACACCCTCTCTCCACCACTGAAAATTCAAACCACCATGCCCTTATAAAAGACAGAGACATCCCTTATAAGAAAGGTACGCTATTCGTAGCATTGCAACTCTCTTGTCACAAACTTCTGCTGACTTGATCGTCGGAGTGTCCGACGGCCGAGGAGTCTCGGTGGTTTTTGCAGGTCGGGCTCGCCTCGCGGACGACAACACGACGCCGCTGATCCCTCGGGGCCCACTCTGCTTGGCTCCGTTGACCCCACTTGCTTTTGCAGCAACACACGTCAAAGCTTGTTTCAGGTGAGCACTTCCTGTTAACATTTTTCATTTCTTGTAGTGAAGGAAAATACTTCTAATTCCTCGTTCTTCGGTAGAAGCAAAAAAAAAACCTACTTCCATTAATCCTTGACGAATATGGGACTATTAATAGTCACATTAACTACTTAAACTTATTTTCACATTCTATGGCACGGTGCACTTATTTTTTGTATACTATCTCTTCTCTCCAAATAATCACTAAGGTTGTTTCCAATATTATGTTAGTAGTTGGATTAATACTCAATCGAGTCTTCTGAATTTTAAATCTTAATGTTGTTTCTATTATTGTCAGTTTTTAGATTTAATTTTGGGTAAATTAATTAGGAGTCTTTAACTGTAATTGGAAGATTTTTGTTGTAATATGATTTAACATATGTTATAACAAGAGATAACATTTACTGTAATGAATTACAATTCTGTCATAGACTAAAAATAAATCAAATATTTGACAGAAACTCCTAATTAATTTGCCGTTTAATATTGGTTTTGGTGGTCCAACTCCAAACTTTTAGAAGAACATGGAAAAGATATATAATAAAAGATTTTGAGGATATAGTTCGTGATTGAGACTTATGAGGACTTCAAAGTTTTGTTAAACTGAGTACAGACAACTGTGGGGCTAAGAATTAATGTCGACGTACTAAATTAAGTTCAGTATGTACGTACCCAGCTGTGCATGAGACTATAGGGAATGTGACAGTAAACAGTAGAATATTATAGGGTCCTATTACACACGAAATTATCCATTAATGAAACGATATATTTTTACGCCAATATCTTAAAGTATTTAGATTTAAATATGTATAGTTACTAATGGAAGGGCAGAGCCGGTGTGGCCCACGAAGACCTGCTCATTAGGTCCATCAAGACATGGAATGCAAAATTGGCCATTCGGGATTGGGATCGGTCGATTCTAGATGTAGTGGCGGTGGTTACCCTTTTGGTTGCTTAAATTTTGGCCAAATTGGTCCGATCGGCCTTTATCAGCCGATTCCATGCCGATTCTGTCACACATTTTTTACAATATATTTTAATTAATACATCTATTAAACCATCATTCCACATATATAAACTAATACATATGCATATATATTTATATATACACAAATTAATGTCTAATACGATTGTGTACATCAATTTACATATTTATGTATATATATATTAACACACATATATGATTGTATGATTGATATACATAATGTTTATACATTAATATATAATTGAATGATACACATAGTAACTATTTTTATATATTAATGATATGTATATATGTGTGCATATTGTTATTATATCGACATTAATATATGATTGCATGTACATTAAGCATACACACATTAATAAATGATTGATATACATATTAATGTGATTATCCATTAATATATGTACATTGATATATGATTGTATGATGTATATACATATAAATTTTGTTTAAACATTTCTATGATGTATATAGTGTATGATTACATATATATTCTATATTTATATATAATATTAAGGGATATAAATATTTGAGTATGATTACATATATCATAAATAAATATATATATATATATGTACATATGGAAGACATATTTTTCTCTATTTTTCTCATTTTTTTTCAAGTGAATCTATTTTTAAGTCTAACCAATCCAAACTTCGTATGGATCAGTCGAATTGTCGACTTCGATAGGCATTCATTAGCTTGCCTACTCATGGCATTTTGGAGGAGGATTATGGTTAGGTTCAAGTTTTTATTTTATAAACTTTGTCATGTAGAGGCAGCTCCAAGTTGGGCCAATCTGCTTGGAATCCATTCTTATGATTTACAGTTTCAGATTTATTCTTTTGGAAGTACAATATTCTTTACTCTATTAAAATAGGATTAAGTTACAAAGAAGTAGCATTCCCAACCTTGTGTTCCACTCCTGCATGTACCTTTTTATTTTTTCGACGTCCTGCATGTAATTAGTTACTTTCAAAGCAGTGAAATATGATTCCTGAATTGCTAACTACTTCTCATTGCTAGCCTTTCATGATATTTCCATTTGGAGCTCCCCCGGTAGAATTATAAAAGAAAGTCTGCAGTGGGCAAATTTTCTAGATGACAAACTATTACAAGTTTACCATTAGTACTGTAAGAGTACCTAGACTATATATACTTGCATGAATCAACCCAATGCGTGGACGGCTATCCAAGACAAGGTGAAATTAGCTTATTGCAACTTCTCCCACTGTGGTAAGTAGCTGCTTCGTCGGTATTTAATTAGTTCCTTTTAGAGTATTTTTGCATCAGGGGCTCCTGAACACAACATGACGTCGTGTAAGAACTTTGGCTGTAGGACTTGGTTGAAGCGGGAATAGACACGACGACAACTACGGTGGAATGGGCAATGGCAGAGTTGCTCCATAATTCCCACATGATGGCCAGAGCCAAAGAAGAGATTGAAGCTGTTGTTGGGACGGACGGGACCGTGGAGGAGCCCCATCTTCCCATGTTGCACTACTTAGATGCTGTGGTGAGGGAGGTGCTCCGGCTACACCCAGTGTTCCCCCTGATTCCCCACCGCCCCAGCTCCACCTGCACCGTCGTCGGATATAAAATTCCAGAGGGAAGCAAGGTGTTCATCAATATTTGGGCCATACACCAAGACCCCCAGTTTTGGGAGGACGCCTCAAAGTTCGAACCGGAGAGGTTTCTAAGCAGCGGAGGATGCAAGGTAGACTACACTGGGAATAGCTTCCATTATCTACCTTTCGGAGTTGGAAGAAGGATATGTCCCGCTATGTCTTTGGGTAAGAGGATGGTGAAGCTCATATTGGCTTCACTGCTGCACAGAATTGACTGGAGTTTGCCTGATGGAGTGAAGTTAGATCTCTCGGAGAAGTTTGGGTTTGTAATGAAGAAGGAGCAAGCCCTAGTTGCGGTGCCCATGTTGCAATAATTCTCAACAAGGACTCTTCTTCTACGTACGTACGATCAGCCAATCTCGTTGGAGCTTCACGAGGCTAAAACATGCTCTTTGGACACTTTTTTTTAAAGAAAAAATTATTAGAATGCTAGTCTATTACATCAGCATGTGGAGTGGAACACTTCACATTATCTTTACAAAAGTTCTTGAACATTCCTTGCAAATTTTCAGTCTATGAGAGGTTGAACCTTGACCTCTTCTTAATGTGTATGTGGAGGACTAACACTAAGTCACCTCTTAAATTTAATGTTTGGACACCTTGCATTTATATGAAAAGGTTTTATAACCGTGTAACACGTTAGAGTATCATACCATTTGTGCACAAATTACTTATAGTTCTTTTATACTGTGATATATAAGAGTAGTAAGACAAAGGCAATAGGTTAATGATCTCCTATCGGATGTCTCTTTTCCGTACTTTGAGATTATAATACCCCAGAAATTTTATTAATTATAAATTATAAATTTTGTCATTAATAAAAAAATTAAACTAGATAAATGATACGCATCATTATCACATGCGTAAAAATATATATAATTTGTAAAAATAAAAGTTATACTTTAAATAATATTTCCTAATGACCCATTAAGAAATTGGGCATAGAAAAATAATCCGGACCAAGTTTTAGAATTTAGGTGACTTATTATTGTAATTAAAGAATAATTCAGAAAATCTATTATTATATAAGCCAAACGAATTAACAATTAAAAATCAAATGATGGGTAGACTTTAACAATATGAATTGATAATCCATCATGAGAAAATTGGATCAATAGACCTCCCATGGCCATGTATAAATTCAAATGAGAAAAAGTAATAAAAATCCAAGACTCTATTATTCTCCAATAAAAGGGAAATTCCTATAAGTTAAATTCTATTAAGTGATGGACTTTGTGAAATAGTCCCATTAGAAATTAGTGGGCCAAAATAAGGATTTTTAAAGAAGAATAATAAGAAAATACCCTAAATTCATAACTAAATTATTACCTAAATAGAAAAGGGTTATTTAATGCATTAAATAGGAGTTTGAGTTAGAATTGGATTCCTAAACCTACCCTAATAGTTGGCCACGAATTAGCTCCCATCCTAACCCAAATAGGAAGTGGAAAGCTTGGGAGAAGGTTAGGAAGGAGGAAATTCAGAATTAAATAGGAGTTAGAGTACTATTAGAATTAGAAACATAATTAGCATAAATACTCTCCTAAAACCCTCATGGCCGACCCTAGCTCGTTGCCAAAGGTTGTTGGACGTGGAGAAGAGGCCAAGGAGGAGAGGATCTCGTGGGGAGAAGGAGTTCTTGGAGCTTCTTCCTCGTTCTTAGAGATTTTAACCCTAGAAGACAAATCAAGTCAAAGGTAGGCGTTCTCACGAGTAAAATTAATTAAACTCGTCTGTAGGTAGTTCCAATCACCAGGAACAAAAGCCCTCTTGATTCCCTCTTTTTCATCGAGCCAATCTTTTGTTCTTGATTTTAGAAGATCTGCAACATGATAACCCCGAGACATCATGTTTAATTCAAATCTCTATGAATACTTGATCCCATGCTACGAAATTCTTACTGTAGATACTTCATGTTGTTAGGGATCTTTTGCCCCTAAAAGCCCTAAATTTCATCGAGCATGCTGATCGAATTTAATCAATCTTTCTCTCTGTGACATGTTCTGAATACTTGTTCTTGCTAATGTTCAAACCCTATATGAACCATGCTCTCTCTCTAATTCCTATTTACTGGAAGTACTCTCGCATGTCTAGTTTCATTTGCCACTGGTTTTATGATTTTTCATCGTGTATACAATTAGTTATGATTTTTTGAACGACCCTGTATCAAAATCTGATAATTCTGGACCGCAATCCAAGACAGAGCAGAACTCTGTCAGGCTCAAGCGCAGACCCTGTGAACGCGACGGTCCGATAGGCCACATTCACAAGGACCATCGCGACGGAGCGCTCTGTCGCGATCTGATCGCGATAGGGCCTACCGTCGCGATCTGCTGACCAGACCGTCGCGACCCTCTTGCAACCCCGTCGCGACCTGTCTGCCCGAACCGACATGCCTGTCGCGACCTGTACAAGCCACCGTCGCGATCTGCCCTGACCCTGTCGCTACCCTTACTGGCCTACGTCGCGTTCACGGGATTTTGCATGAAAACCCATAAAATTTTTAACAGTCATACACGCAGTAAAAATACCTGTTTTAAAATGGAGCTTTATTGAATGCTTTAAAATACATATTCACCACTTCTTTTCTATCTATGACTTCTCTTACACATGCACACACATGACCATCCATATATGGCTGAAATCTGGCTTAAAATATCTCATAATGTATCTGGTAATTTATTGCAATAAAGTATTTTAATTGCCCTATTTTAAAGGACTTGTATTTGTTTCTTGCGTTGTTTATATACCGATATCGACTCTCCACTGTTCTAGAATTCTCTAGAACGTCCGCGCACTTGTTTCTATACACATTTTCTTGACTTGGACGAACTCTCCGTCGGATATTCCTTCTGTCGGACTAGTGAGTCTTTGTTCAAGGCCTCCGTAAGTCTCCTCTGTCCATAGATTCTCACATGGTCGACGAGCCGGTTGTACCCTAACACCCATTACACCTTTAGGGATCGATATGATCCAAACGGCTACTAGAATTCACTCTCGCCTTGAATCACGCCGAACCTCTGGACCTGTACCTAACATGGCCAGTGGTAGGGTCGTGAGTTCCACCTGACTGCCAACACCATGTGTGCGTGTTGTGCAACTGTTACTATCGCCTGTTTACTCGAAGAGTTACTTGCATTGTCCCTTAGCCCTCATCTATACTCTACTCGCTCATCTATTCACGTTCACTCTACTATCTCGTCTATTCATCTAGTACTCTCATCTATTTCTTGGTACTCTATTTGGCCATTAAATTGATTGTCTACGATAAAAACATGACTATGCTAGGCAACATTATAAGGGCCCGGTCTGGTCCTTGGGAGGAGCACCTGAAAGGCTATAACTCGCGGGGGTCTAATGATCCGGGTGATGGCATACACCTAACGCATGAACACGCAAGATTTGATCTATGACAATCAATTAATCAAACAGTCAATTATTGGTTTACTTGAATCTCGTGGTTGAAAGAATATCGACCAACACTTGCTATCGTGACTTGTGCACTGTAGTGCAACTTTACTTGTTATCTTGTATACGGCCAATCCGATATCAAACCTTGTCGTGCTATACTCTCGTGCATTGTGTTATTGTCCCTCGTTATCGTGTACCATACTTTCTATATGTTTCTTATTATTCTCTCTAGTATCCTGCTTTATAAGATATTAATCACTTAAAGCATGCTTGATCCTGAGATTTAGGTCCTACTGGGCGTTATCGCTCACCCTTCGTTATTTGTTATTGTGTCTCAGGTAAGTCGGACTTTGACGTCACACATACCAATGGGACAGGACCAGAGTGATGAGCTACCTGGAGTCAACTCATGAAGTTACCTTATACCATGGAGTCTAGTAGTTATTGCTTTAGATTTCTTTTCAATGTAATGATGTCATTGAGCCCTATGTATTGACTCCGAAATTAGTGGTTGTAATATTCTTAATAGAATTTCAATGAAAAGAAGAGTTTATTCAATTTATTATTCATTAGATGCTCTGGATTATTCAACTGTTGTACATTTTTCTCTATTATGTACTTGGTTCACGTTCTCGCCGATTTATTCCGCTGCTAAATTGGCGGGGCGTGACAGCGATCAATTCTATGTTAGGTGCTCAGCCCACTGCTGGAGGTCATATATATCCTTAATCAAACTATTTTACATGAATAAGTGCTACATATGAATGACTACCTTTATGGCCCTGTGATGCACAGAAAATGTCACATAATTCAAACAAATAGATTTTATAATTAATATAAATTATATTATTATCTATTTATCATAAAAATAGAAATAATTTTAAATAGAGTTCTCATTTTCTAACTATTAATGAGTTGATGAAAGAATCATTTTTCCCCAAAAATATAAATGAAATCGACCCCCCAAAAGTAAGATAAATGACTCCCAAAAGTGAGAATCAACTTTGAAATTGATAGAAATAAAGTGAGAGAATTACTACCAAGAGTGAATCAACTCTCAATGAAATTGACTTCCAAAAGTGAGAGAATCAACTCACAGAAGTGAGTGAATGAAATTGACTCCTATAAATGAGAATCAACTTAGATTGATGATAATCGACTCCTATAAGTGAGAGAATTGACTCTCAAGATGGAGAATCAACTCTCCGAAATGAGAATCGACTCTTAGACATGTAAGAATCGACTCCCAAAAAATGAGAATCAACTCAAATTAGTGAGAAATCAACTCCCAAAAGTGAGAATTGACTTTCAAAGTATTGACTCACAAAAGTGAGCCAGAAGTGAGTTGACTCA
Organism: Colocasia esculenta; assembly: GCA_014218235.1. Lineage (NCBI taxonomy): Eukaryota > Viridiplantae > Streptophyta > Magnoliopsida > Alismatales > Araceae > Colocasia > Colocasia esculenta. The sequence continues at coordinate 15,564,296 of CM024758.1, read as the reverse complement.
ATAAAATCGACTCTGAGTAGTGAGAGAATCGACTCCAAAAGTGAAGATTAGTAATTGCTTCTCTCAATGAAATCACCTCCTAAATGAAGAGAGGCCATTTCACTAAACCTTATCAGACATTAACAAGAATTAAAATTGTAATATGATCATTTCTTACTTATATTTTCAACATCTTGAATATCGTCAGCTTGTGGAGGACTACTACAATATGCCATGAAGTTGCAGGGAGTATGGGATAAGTGGCGCAGCTCACTCTGTTTTGGAACAGGGGTTGCATGATGATGGTGAACAGGGGAAAGGTTAGAAGAAGATGAGTAGGAAGATGGGAGACCGAGCAAGGGATTCCCGGCCGATGCTCGCCCGAAAACACACAGGGTCTGTGAAGGAGAAAAAGAAATCCTGATGCTTTATTAGTTCTAAAGAAAACCAACTGATCTCCGCTCAGCTTTATTTAAGTAGCCAATCAAATACATATTTTATAGGTGCAAATAAAGGGAGAAAAAACTATCCTGAAACAAAGGTCCTACAACATTTTGGGCACTTCTATCACTGTGGAGAATCACATCTCGAAGAGTCCTAATTGTGGGTGACACGTATCAGTCCACCAGGTTGAGAAGAACTCGCCTCGAGCTGAAGCCACCACTAGCCCTGTAAACGGGTCAGATCCGGATCGGATCTTTAGAGATCCGAATCCGGATCCGAATTCAAAAGATTCGAATCCAAGCCAAATTCGGATTGAGTCACATTTCGGATCCGAATTCGGGTTGAGATCCGAATTTAATTTCGGATCCGGATCAGATCCGGATCCTGTTGTGTTGTATTTTTTTTTAGATTTTAGTAAAAAATCTAAAAAAATGTGGATCCGGATCATGTTCTGTTATATGCTTTCTTAAATATAGTAAAAAAAAAAAAATCTAAAACATGTAGATCCGGATCATATTATGTTATAATACTTTCTTAAATATAATAACAAATCTAAGAACATGTGGATTTGGATCATGTTATGTTATATACTTTCTTAAATGTAGTAAAAATTTTAAAAATAACATGTGGGGATCCTGTTACGTTAAATATAGTAACAAATCTAAAAACAACATGTGTATCCGGATCCTGTTATATTATATACTTTCTTAAATATAATAAAACATCTAAAAAAACATGTCCTGATTATAGCAACAAAAATCTGGTTAAATATGATGGTTTGGCAGATCAATAATATAGTAAAAAAATTCTAAAAATATCAATGAAGTACTCAATCTGTGCTGGTTCAAGCAAGGAAACTCTGGTTAAATATATAATAAAAAAATCTTTTAAACTAATGAAATACTCATCTGTGCTGGTTATAGCAAGAACTTTCGTAAAATCTACTCAACAAGATAGTTGGGTAACTTAAATCAAATAAATAAGAACTCTTAATTGGTTTGAGGATCATTGCTGTCCAGGCATCCATATGTATGCATTGTAGGGCATCATCAATACAAAATTGTGCCCATAAAAATTGTGCAGATAATAAACCATTTTGGATATAAAATTGACATGGTCCATCTCCACGTTCTCTATGGAGGCTCTAACTGGAATAAAAACATAAGCTGTAAGAACTTTCAATGGATTCCACCAAAACTCCAAGCACCTAAAATGCCAAAAAATGAACCAAATGTGTTACAAAGTAACTGAAGAAAATAAAAAAATGAAAGCAAAAAACATAAAATCATAAGGAGTCTCCTACAAACATTACCTGCAAGAACTTGCACATGGATTCCACTAAAAAATCCAAGCACCTAAAATGCCAAAAAATGAACCAAATGTGTTACAGAGTAGCTGAAGAGAATAAAAAAATGAAAGCAAAAAACATAAAATTCATTCATCGAAATATAGAGATGGCCAGAAACCATAGTTGTCAAGGCGACAAAGCGACCAAGGCGTTTTTGGGCTCATTGTGTGCCTAAGCGCTTAGGCGCGCTAAAGATAACGTCTAGTCTAGGTTATTTGACCATGGGACAGTGAGTGTGTGTGTGTGACCGTGAGAGAGAGAGGGGAGTGACTCAGTGACCGTGAGAGAGAGAGAGGAGGGGGTACCGGTGGGACTGTCACAGAGTGACAGTGTGTGTGAGATAGAGAGGAGAGGGGGGGGGGACAGTGTGTGTGAGATAGAGAGGAGAGGGGGGGCGGGACAGTGTGTGTGTGTGAGTGACCGTGAGAGAGAGAGTGTGTAGTACCCCGAAAAATTCATTAATTAAAAATTATGGATAAATTGAAAAATTATCAATTAATAAATTCAACCAGTTAAAAAGGTACGCATTATTATCACATGCGTATAAACCCATATAAAAATTCCGTAAAAATAATAATTATACTTTAAATAATATTCTCTAATGACCTATCAAGAAATTTGGGCACATAAAAATCATTTAGACCAAGTTTAAGAAATTACGCGACTTATTATCGTAATTAAGGAATAAGTCGGAGAAGCTATTATTTTATGAGCCAAAGTGGATTATAAATTAAAATAAATATGAGGGTAGACTTTAAATAATATGGGATGATAGCCCATTATGATATTTGGACCAATGGACAATCTTGACCCATGAATAAAATTCTCTAATAGAAGGATAATTAAAAATTCAATAAGTAAAGTAAGAACGTGGGATGTACAATTAGACTCATTTGAGATATTGGGCCAAGAGTAAGAGCCTAAATGATGAATATTAAAAATATTGGCATGAATAATATTTAATCAAATTAAAAATATGAAGTTACTTGAATAAGTATGATAAATAGATTTAAATAAGAATAGAGGGTGAATAATTGAAATTAAATCAATACCCATTAAGTTAAATTAGTAATGAATTTTATTAATGGCCCTAACATGGATTGTTAGGCCCAAATATGAAGAGCTCATCTTGGGATGAGAAGTAATAAGCTAAATTCGTACCTAAAAATAAGTAATAAATAGAAAAGGGTAATTAAGATAAAGACTAAATGAGATGTAATTATCCTAAATAAGAGTCATCATCCCATCCTAACCCATTACCCACAAAATTAGACCTCTCACCTGTCCTATTAGGTGGGATAATGCAAGAAATATGGAGATAATAGTGGAAATTCAGAGTTTGAAGAGGAGAGAAGAGTTTTAAGGTTTTAGGACTCTTAAACCAAGACATACACACCCCAATTCGACCCTATCACCCTCTAGATTGTGGATGGAGCTCTAGGAGATGAGGGAGAAGACTGAAGAACGAAGGAGCAAGAAGGGAGGAGCTTGGAAAGGAGATTTCACCTCGTTCTTCATCAAAAACCCTAGCTTTTCATTCTTGCAACGAAAGGTAGGCAATTTCTCAAGCCAAATTCGTGTAAAAATTATCCTAGGAAGAGTTCATGATCCCGAGCAAAAGCCCTTTGGTTTCGCTCCATTTCAATCTCCCATGAGGGAGAATTAATTCTTTGAATCCCTGCCAGTTCTATGTACCTGACCCTTCATGTTTACTCTTAAACCTCGGGCATACATGATCCCATGCCATGAGAAAAATCTCATAAATACTACATCATGCTAGATTTCAAATGCCCCTAGTTTGCCTAATTTTTGTCATGTATCCATCTCTAATTAATTCGAGGAACCTTGACTGCGCCTGTTTAGGGCATCGATATGTCATTTGATCACAGTATGTCTAAACCTTGTCTATTTTCAAATTAATCGTGCATGTGGATAGATCTATATGTCTACTTTCGTTTAAAACTGGTTTCATGATTTTTGGATAACCGTACGATTTTATATGCAATTTAGAAGAGCCCTATATCAACCAGTATGAACCCTGGAAAAAAGGGAAAGTGTCGGACCCCTTTCTGATATCGTGGCGGCGCGACCCGCCGCGATACTAGAACGCGTTTCCCTCCCGGTCCGAGCCAGGCCAGCCCGGTCTGCGGACCGCGCCTGAGCCGCCCGTCGCGACTTGAATCGCGGCGGGTAGGCCCGACGAGATTCACAATTGCGCCAGAAACCTGAAATTGTTTACATACCCTTGTTCTATATACCATTTAACCCTATTTGACCCTTAATTGTGTGCTGTTGTGAACAACAATAACTTGAATATTACATTTGGTAAAAATTACTTGAAATTTGATTATTTAAAAGCCATTTGCACGATTTATCATATTCTCATGATTTCTTTACACTTGCACACTAAACATTATTTATTGCCATTTGACCCTATTAAATTACTCAATAATGTATCTGGTAATTAAGTGAAATTAATTACCTAATTTCCCTATTATTTAAATGACACATGTCTTCGTTTTATTCGTGTGATTTGTACACCGTTACCGTTTTCCCTTGGTCTTCGAGCACTCGAGGCACGACGGACCCATTTTCTACACACTTTCTCTTGACTTGGACACCTCTCCATCGGGAATACTCTCGACTGGGCCAGGGACTCCTTGTCAAGGCCTCCATAAGTCTTCTTGGCTTTGGCGCACGTCCTTAGCCGACGAGCTGGTGTACCTTTAAATCCCGTTACACTTTTAGGTTTCAGTACGATCCAACGGCCTTAGTAAGTTCTATCTTATCTTGTGATCACACCGGACCATCTAGTCAGTGTTCATAGAGCGGCTAATGGGCGGATGTGACTTCTACCAGACTGCCGGTACCCGACCTGGTGCTGTGCAACAGTTACTATCGTGATTTAACGTTGTTTTACGATTATACCCCTATCTCATCTACTATCCTTACTCTCATCTTTTCACGTTCACTCTACTATCTCGTGTATTCATCAAGTACACTCTTTAGACTCGTTGAGCTGTTCTGGCTCCTATCGTTGTACTATACATGACTGTCTAGCGCCATAATATGGGTCCGGTGACCCTACTAACTTGAATGCATACTGTGCAGGGCACGGAGAGTGTCCGAGGGGCTCCAATCTAGTCCTGGGGGCAGAGAGCCACCCGAAAATACCTGCAGGGGCTATTGACGGTGTTCTGCATTGCACCGGTTCTGACTATACTATCTTGGCTAGACATCTAACTGTTACTATTAGTTTCAGGAGTTCAGACATACTGTATCATTGCGGTGCTATTACTGTGCTAGCACTGACTGTTATAACAGTAGTCTGAGGAGTTCAGACTTACTGTACTATCGTTAAACGACTACTGTCCCAAAGGACTATTGTCGTACTCTTCTAGTGCACTGTGGTGCAACCATACACGCTATCTCTTTACACGCTATCTCTTTACACGCTATATCTTTACACGCTATCTCGTTACACGCTACCTTGTTATATGGTCTTTTCTCTATCATTCTAGTTTTGCAATATTCTTGTGAAATGTATTATCGTTCACATGTTACCGCATGCTATCATTCTTTTTATATAGTATGTCGTCAATCTCTTGTTATCTTGCGCTATTACTCTCTTGACTATACTTGATCGTTCTCTCTAGTTAACCTGCGGTTACAAGACATTAATCACTAAAGCATGCTTGTTTACACGAGATATTAAGTCCTACTGAGCATTATCGCTCACCCTTCGTTATTTGTTATATGTGTTTCAGGTAGTCAGGTGATGACCTTACACACATCAATGGGAATGAACTGGAGTGATGAGCGACCTGGAGTCATAGCGATGGAATGTCCCTAGTACCTTAGAGTTTAGTTAGATATTTGCTTGGTTATCCTTTCCAATGTAATTAAGTCATTGAGCCCTATGTTTTGGCTCTGAATTGGTGGATATAATAGTTTAGATGAATTATCAATAAAATGAAGATTTATTGTAATTATTGTTCATTAGTTGCTCTGATATTTGCGAATGTATGCGCAATTTACATTACCATACTCGTTGTTCATGCCTCCCCGATTTATCCGCTGCTAAATTGGCGGGGCATAACAGAGAGGTGGGGGTGCCGGTGGGACTGTCACTCTGTGACAGTGTGTGTGAGATAGAGAGGAGGGGGGGGGGGCTGTGTGTGTGTGTGTGTATGTGTGTGTGTGTGACCGTGAGAGAGAGAGAGGAGGGGGTGCCGGTGGGACTGTCACTTTGTGACAGTGTGTGTGAGATAGAGAGGAGAGGGGGGGGGGGGGGGGGGGGGCGACACTGTCACACACACAGTCCGCCCATTAGAGAGAGAGAAAGAAATGGCCATCTCTGCACGGAGGACAGCTATGGGACAGGGCATCCACAAACACTTCTCGAGGTGGCTAAATATAGATCAAAGAAAAAAAATCTAAGAGGCTGACTAAAAGACAAAAACTTTACACCAAGAAGGATCGTAAATATGCTTTTCAAAGACTCAGAGTTACAAAAACAAACCCAAAAGATTAGCAGAACAAGCAGATCTTTCTGCCATGAAGAGCCACGAGAAGGCTGTGGAGAGACCCCACAGAAACAAAATAAACCAGAAAGACCATAAAAATGCAACCTTTCTCCGCAGACGAATCATAAACGTGCTTCCAAGAGGCCAAAGAAACAAAAATAAATCGAACCAGCAAACTAGCACCAGAGAGAAACCCTATCCGACTTCATAAACCACAACGCTTAAACCCTATAGATCTTCTGATACCCATCCGGAACTCCACCTCCATCTTCCCCACATATTCACATCCCCACCTCTCACACCCACTACAGCTCCCCCAACAAGCACAAGGTATGATCACGACCCAGAACCCAAAAATCCACCCCAAAAATCAAAACTTCAAAACTCTGCCATCCAGCAACAATCCAAACCCCAAATCCTCCACCCCCCCCCCCAGCTCCTCCTGACCACCACTCCCCGCGCCAAAAATCGGAACCTCCACCTCAAGAGCAGAGAGAGGACGAAGAGAAGGAGGAGGGAGGAGAAGAGAGAGAGAGAGAGAGAGGGCGCAAGGTACCTGGCATCTGCTCACCACTACCTCAGGAGCTCTCTACGCGGACCTCAAGATGGCCGACTGCCACTGTCGCGATCAGAGGGGAGGGATCTCTAGATTCTCCACTGCAGACCTGCGGGGTGGGTTTGGAAGAAACCCTAGAATGGCTCAACGAAGGGAGATGGGGAGATTTTGGAAGGACCGAAGGAGCCCCTTTCGAGTCTTTCACTTCTCTTCGCCTCTTCCTTCGGATCAAGGTTTGGCGCATCGCCGATTCGGGTCGAATCGGGTTGTGCCTAATTCGATCTGATTCGCCTGAATCAAACCGATTCGGTTCGATTCGCATGGATTCGGCCAGAACCATGGTTTATGGCCCATTTCTTGGCCGATTCCCTTGAATCTGGCCTTTTTTTGTATAATTGTCTGGTTTAGGCCTTTTGTAAATGTGTTTCATCATATTCTATGACATTAATATCATGTAATTGCTATACACACATGTATTTTCAATCAAAAAAAGCATTAGAAGAGTGAAAACAAATTGAAACTCATTAATAGAAAGATATTTACATTGCACAAAGTAAATACAACAATTAAACTCTGAATTCCAATACATAATACAATGACTTACTCTAATATCCCCAATGCCCTTGTTGATATGGATCATATGCATTCCATTGGGATTGGATAGGCACGGACTCTGACTCTGAGGGAATCTCTCCAATAAGGTGATGACCTTTTGTTCGAGACACAAAACTACGATACTCATCCCATGTCATCATGGTATGGTATCTCTGACGAAACTAACTTAGATAATGGTCCCACACCTGGCTGCCGGGACGGATTACATTCAGTTGTGTCATCTATACATCCTCCACAGGAGCAAAAACTTGAACTGGAACATGAACAGAAAATGCAGGAGGAGGATACATATATGGAGATGGACCAAGGTAGCCTGCTGTGGCAGTGTACCCACTGTACGGTCCGTACCCACTAGAGTAGTCTGTGCTAGTAGACTCGGGGTGATAGCTATGGCCGCCATAGGATCCAACAGACTCTTGTGTACTCATCCTCTCAAAGTCTGATATCATAGTGTCATAGCTATGGGAATCCACTGGTGAACCTCTTGCTTGACTGCCAGGTCTAAACTTTTGCCTTATATTGTACCGCATTGGGGCACCATGACTACTATCTTGTGTTGCACCCCCATAAAATTGCTCCTCTGTGAATTCCATCCCACCACCTCCTTCTCCTTGATCATCGTCACCATCTCCTCCTCCCTGACCACCGTCACCACCTCCACCTCCACTGTTACCACCACCGTCACCTCCAGCATCTTAAGAAGAACCACTTGCAAATGCAATATAATTTTAAGATAGGTTAGCATAAATACAAATAAATTTGAGGTAATGTGCAATACAAAATGATGACCTACCAGTAGTCATCGAATCATGGGAGGCGCTGTTGGGCAATCGGGGTGAATCCAACGGAGACGGTGTCTCATCCTCTGCATTTGGATCCAAAGTCTCTGCATCGGCAATGTCAAGTGGGTCTTCAACAATGGAAGCAGCTTTCTTGCCTTTCTTGGATCCCCAACCAGAAAACCAACCCTTCTTTTTTTGTACTGGGGGAGGAGGTGGCTCTCGTATAACAACTCCTTTACTTGGCCGGGACTCTGTTGCACCAGTCTTTTTTCGACGGGATTCTGTTGCTATTTGCTTCCCTTTTGTCAATTGAGATGATGTGGGAGCCCTTGTAGATTGTGAGGGAGGGGCATCCTGGGTAGATGACCCTCTCCTTCTAGATTGTGTGCGGGGGAGGCCTTCCATTAACCTCTCAAAATCATCATCATCATCACCACCATGTCCTCCACCTGCAATAGCCCCCAACATGATACATTAGCACAAATGTAATTGATACAATATGTAAGATGAAAGAAAGAAATTACTCTCCCACCTCCTCTGTGCTCATGAAGCTCCAGTTCTATGTCCCTAAGAAGATCCACCTCAGCCTCTGGATCCATCTCATAATGAGGGGAGTACGGCTATCCCACATTCCCACGATCTCCCTCCTCTCTGTTGTTGCTTCTGCTACTGCCCTAGCTAGGAAAGTGTTAGGGCAAGGTGGATCGTCAGGATTATCTGCCTCCTCATCTAACTCATACTCCCCCCGCTCTGTTGTTGCTCGTGCAACCCATGAAACCATTGGGTCTTCTTCATCTCGTAGGAACCCAATATCAACAGGATCATATTCCACCTCCCCACGCTGCTTTGGATCTTGTGTGAGATGTTTGACCATCAACCTCATATTGTAGTACACGTACACCAATTGGTCCAAGCGCCTATATGACAATCTATTCCGCACTTTGGTGTGTATCAATGCAAACGTACTCCAGTTCCTCTCACATCCACTAGATGAGGAAGTCTGCGATAAGATCTTCACTGCAATTTTTCTCAATGTTGGCGCAGTATGCCCAAAGTTGAACCACCAATCAGCTGCAACCAAATTCAATTAGCTCAATCAGACCTCAACCATCAAGTTGCAATTATAAAAAATGAAATAAGAAGCATATTACCGCCCTCTACACGCTCTCGACCAGCAATGGCAGATGGCTCAGCAAAGGTCCCAATGGCCTCCCGAAAACTCTTCATCTGCATTTATTAAATTGATCATCATACATATGAAATTCAAGTATTTGTTTTGGATGGAAGTTGATAATCCTATACTTGCCTCATCAACGGCATCTGCCGCTAGCACAAGACTTCTTGACAATCTCTCAACAACCCTTGTAAAAGCAACCGTCAAGTCATCCTCATATGCTAGCTCGTGTGCGTAATGGTATGCAGGGTGGAGATAGTATGCTGCAATTGACGTATAAAATATCATCAGTTGTAACATAGAATAATATTAAGTGCATTACAGAAATAAGGACTGTTTCCTTACCCCCATATGTAGATCTCTACTCATCTGTCGGTCCCATCTATCCTCAACAACATCCAAGACCAAGTGTGCATGCCGAGGTGAGGCTTCACGGATCTTTTTCTTCGCGGCTTCAAGCTTTGCGTATACCAATCCTATAGACGGTCTCATATCCCCATCAACCACCCTCAACACCTCATATAGAGGTTCAATGATCTGAACCAGTTTGAACACCCGATCCCAAAAATTGGAGCTGTTGACGATGCCTTCCACCTCTTTTCCATCCGATGTTCCAGCAAAATTGCTTTGCAACCATTTATCACCCCTGAACATACGTTTCAACCCATCCTTGTGCTTCAATAGGCTTTGTAATGCCACAAAATTGTTGCAAAGCGCGTGACAGCCGGCCTCAACAACTCTCCACCAGTGGACTCTCTCATCCACGCCAACACAACATGATGATTGTAGATGAAATGTGTTATCTTCTGCCCTGCATCCACGACCATTTTCACGGGTTGCAGTGTCCCGATGTCTTTAAGCATTAAATCAACACAGTGGGCAGCACATGGGGTCCAGTAAAGATGAGGGTAAATCTTCATCAACTTCTCCCCTGCTTTTTTGTACGCATATCCATTATCTGTCACCACCTGCACAATGTATTGCTCACCTATCTCCTCAACAACCTCCCGCATCAAACTCAAAATGTATTCAGAATTCTGTATTCTATCGGATGCGTCAACAGATTTGTGATAGAAGACTTGTCTATCACAATACACGAGGAAGTTAATGAGGCTGCTCCTGGTGATGCCTGACCAACCATCACACATCAATGTGACACCATACTTCTCCCATTTCTTCTTAAAACTGTCAATGTAAGACTTGATCTCATTAACTTCATCCTAAAGATATTTCCCAGACAAGTCCCTAGCTGTAGGAGGCTACACATGTAGCCCTCCATGTTGAACCTCCTGTATAGCAGTTTTGTAGTAAGGACTGTTGCTGCATTGAATGGTAACCCTGTATGGTGCCACCACTTTGCAATTGCTCGACCAACCTTGTATTTCGGCCCCTGCTGGTTGTATGCATCCTCAATCCTAGTCTGCTTTCCAAGCTCCCTAGGATACACATAAGGGTCCACGTCCTCAATTTGCACACCTGTGGGTCTCTTGCTATGCCTTCCTTGTTTCTGGTAGTTGTGTTTGTGTGGGAGGGAGCCGAGTGAAATAATCCCCCACATTTGAAAATCGACGGAACTGAGTTCCGCCGGCGCCCCCTACCGCTGAGCCACTTCCACTGCCACTGCCAACCTCATGCTGAGCTCCATGAAAACTCACTCTGTGCACTGCCCTTTGATCACCTTCCCATGCCTCAGCCCTACTTTGTGCTCTGGCTCGTCTTTCCTGCACATCAGGATCAGGCACATATTCTGCAAACATTTCAACTTCATCATCAACGTCTTCATCTCGTTCCCTTCCTGATATAATCCTCTCTTGGATCTCATTATCTGCCTTCTTTCTTGTTGTCTCTGCTCGAACCTGTTTAAGATGTTCAATCATAAACTTCTTAACTTCTCTTGGCACCATTTTACACCCTTGCACGTCATGGTAGCCTGCTAGTCGACCACCAGCAAGGTGCTTCTTCAAACGGGAGACCCCACCTCCTTGTCCCGTAAAACCACAATAATTGCACTTGAAGTTGTGCCTATTTTCCAACATGATGCCATGCTGCCACCCAATATCATCAGAGCCCCTTTTCAGTGCCATCTTGTAGTACCCCGGAAAATCTATTAATTAAAAATTATGGATAAATTAAAATTTTATCGATTAATAAATTCAATTAGTTAAAACGGTACGCATCATTATTGCATGCGTATAAACCCCTATAAAAATTTCGTAAAAATAGTAGTTATACTTTAAATAATGTTCTCTAATGATCCACCATGAAATTTGGGCATAGAAAAATCGTTTGGACTTAGTTTAAGAATTTATGCGACTTATTAGCATAATTAAGGAATAAGTCGAAGAACTCATTATTTTATGAACCAAAGTGGATTATAAATAAAAGTAAACATGTGGGTAGACTTTAAATAATATGGGATGATAGCCCATTATGATATTTGGACCAATGGACAATCTTGGCCCATGAATAAATTATCTAATAAAAGGATAATTAAAAATCCAATAAGTAAAGTAAGTACATGAGTTGTACAAATAAGCTCACATGAGTTATTGGCCAAGAGTAAGAGCCCAAATGATAAAGATTAGAAATATTGGCATAAATAATGTTGAAGTGAATAAAAATATACAAAAGTAATTAAATAAGTGTGGTAAATAGATTTGCATAAGGATAAAAGGTGAATAATTGAAATTAAATCAATACCCATTAAGTCAAATTAGTAATGAGTTTTATTAATGGTCCTAACATGGATTGTTGGCCCAAATAAGAAGAGCCACCATGAGATGGAAGTAATTAAGCTAAATTCGTACCTAAAAATAGTAATAAATAGAAGGGTTAAGATAATGACTATTTTAACTCTTACTTATCTTAAAAGGAGTCCTAACCCTAATCTAACCCAATAGGACTCTATCCTAATCTAAAAATGGGATTTAGATGAGAGACAATTAGGTTAAAAATAGGAGACCCAAATTAAATAAGGAAATTCGTAACTATATTATCTCTTAATTAAAAAGGGGTCATTATAGCACTAATATGACTCATATATATCTTAATAAGAGTCCTAATCCTATCCTAAACTATTACCCACGAAATTGGATCCCTTCCCAACTCTATTAGGTGGATAAATAAGAGAAAGTGAGAGATAAATGCCAATTTTCGGAGTTGGATGAGAAAGAAAGAGTTTTAGGTGATTTAGAACTCTATAAGCCATCAAAACCCCCCCATTTGACCCTAGCACCCCACAATTTCGTGCTAAGACTTTTTGAGACGAAGAGGAGAATATCTGGACCAAGGAGCAAGGAGGAGAAGGCTTGGAGCGAGAAGGGTTTTCATAATTTCGTCATCCAAACTAGGGTTTTCTTACTCCACAAAAAGGTAGGCAATCTCTCAAGCTAAAATCATGAAATAATTATCCTAGGTAGAATTCATGTACCTCTTCAAAAGTCCTATGGTTTCGTTGTATTCCGCTCATCCATTTGGGCGAATTTAATTCGTGAAATCCTGCTGTTACCATGAACCGAAATCTCTTGTTTCCTCTAATTACCCACATGTACTTGCTCTCATGTCATGATAAAATTCTCGTGTATACTGCATCTTATTATCCTTCAAACGCCCCTAGTCTTGCTTGATTTTGATCTCCCATAAGGGAGAATTAAATCTTTGAATCCCTATCTATTGCTTGTACCCGACTCTTCAAGTTTACCTTTAAACGTCGTGCATACTTGATATCCTACTATGAGAAAATTCTATAAAATACTACTTCGTGTTAGCTTTCGAACGCCTCTGGTTTCGTAATTTTTCATCGTGTATTTATCTCTAATTAATCGTGGACCCTAACTGCATCTGTTTAGGTCACCGAAAAGTAACCCGATCAATGCATGTCTAAACCTTGTCTATTTTCAAATTAATCATGCATGTTGATAGATATACATGTCTACTTTCGTTTAAAACTAGTTTCGTGCTTTTTGGATCACCGTGCTATTTTATATGGAATTTAGAACGTCCCTGTATCACAGAGGACTCACCCTGGGAAAAGGAAAAAAAAAGGCAATCTCACCTGTTATCGCGACGGCGCGATCCGCCGCGATATCAGTGAGGTCGCGCCGACCGATGGTGTCGCGTCAAGAACGCGTCGGCATAAGTCACCGTGAATCACTCCGGACCGGGCCAGACCGGCCAGGCCCCGTGTCGCGCCCGACCGCCTTGTCGCGACTTGAATCGCGACGGGTAAGTCCGCCGCGTCTTCATGAATCCGACCAGAATGTAAAATTGTGCATATGCCCTGTTGTTTAAGCTATATACCCCTTAATTGGTAATGATTAACCCATGTTATAGTTAATTCGACTTGGTAAATTCATAAATGACATTAATGATATAAATTTAATTATTTAAAATGACATTGCACGACTTGTCATATCCTCAAGATTTCTTTACACTTGCACACTAAACATTGTTCATTGCCATTTGACCCTATTAAATTACTCAATAATATATCTGGTAATTAAGTGAAATTAATTACCTAATTTCCCTATTATTTAAATGACACATGTCTTCGTTTTATTCGCGTGATTTGTACACCGTTACCGCTTCCCTCGGCCTTCGAGCACTCGAGGCACGACGGACCCGTTTTCTACACACTTTCTCTTGGCTTGGACCACCTCTCCATCGAGAATACTCTCGACTGGGCCAGGGACTCATTGTCAAGGCCTTCGTAAGTCTTCTTGGCTTTGGCGCACGTCCATTGCCGACGAGCTGGTTGTACCTTTAAACCCGTTACACTCTTAGGGATCAGTACGATCCAAACGGCCTTAGTGAGAACTCTCTTATCTTGTGATCACGCCGGACCACCTAGCTTGTGAACACAGCACGGCTAGTGGGGCGGATGTGACTTCTTCTACCAGACTGCGAGTACCCGACCTGGTGTTGTGCAACAGTTACTATCGTGGTTTAACGTTGTTTTATGATTATACCCCTATCTCATCTACTATCCTTGAACTTTCATCTTTTCACGTTCACTCTACTATCTCGTCTATTCATCTAGTACTCTCTTGAGACTCGTTGAGCTGTTGTTGTAACGTCGCGCGTTTTCCGGATCCCCGTGGATCCAGGTTTAGCGGGTTTGGTGGCCAATGTGAGGCCCATTAGTGTTGTCTGTTTCTTATTAGATCCTTATCGGGCTTGGTTGTGGGTCTGTGTTGGTGTTCAGTACGCTGGACATCAACAGTGGGTTGGCGTCCAGGTGGGTGACGTCGACTTTGTGTTGGCGACCATGGGTTGCCGTTAACATGGTTTTAGCGTCCATCGATGTAGACGTCGATTGTTGATCTTGGCGGCCAAAGATGTGGACGCCTGTGGGGTGGCGGTTTGGTTAGCGGCATATGTGTTGACGTTAACCTGGCGCACCTGTGTTTTTAGGGTTGACCCGAGCCCTGTTCTTTCCCCTCCTCTTCGCCCACCTTCACCCTTGAGCTTCTTCGCGAGTTCTGACGGTCGGCGGGAGCTCGTGGGAAGGCTGTGGTGCGCGTGGTAGCAGCAGATCGGGCGGGGAATGGCGAATTGGAGCGCGGTGTTCGTGGGCGTTCCTCGGTTTCGGCGTGATTCAAGGTTCTTCGGGGTTTAATCGCGTTTCTGAGGTAGGGACTGACCCCTGGATTCCTCATGGTTGATTGGTTATGGTTTGTTTGTATAGATTGCATGTTAATTGAGTTTTTGGGAAAAAGGGTTACCATGCTGGGAAATTGGATGGTTTGATCGATCCAAGTATTGGATCTTACTTTTCTGGTTTAATTATGGTATATAGATGTAAGGGGAAAAGTTTCCCCATGTTTTTCTATTGTATTTATGGCTAGATTGCCTGTGCAATCGGCCTAGGGCCATTTTGTGTGTTCTTCCGGGTTCTGCAGTGAAGATCTTGGCGTCAACATCGGTTGACGCAGAGTTCTTCGTTGGGAGATTAACGGCTAGGTATCTAGCCGTTGATTGTGGGTAAACGGACAAGTGGTGGTCGCTTACTTGGTGTTGACGGCAAGGGACATTGTCGTCTATATTCTTTGGACGGCAATCGATGTCGCCGCTAACCTGTGTTTGTGCATGCGTCAGCACTGTCTGTTTTACGTGTTTGTGTGTGCATGGCGATGACCGGTGTGAGCCAGTGCACTTGTTACGCTCTTGGAGCATACTGCTCATGTAATGGGCATATTTTACGTGAATGATGTGTGATGTACGTAGTGGTTTAAGTATGTGTATGTTGTCCATATGTTGGACATGTTGTTTTCGTGACTGACGTGTGGTGCACCTGGTTGGTGTATTATACACGTGCTGTCTACGTGGTTTGGGTGTGTGCATACTACACACTTTGTCGTAATGTAATTTTTATGATTTGTCGTAATAACTGGGCAGTGAGGTTCCTGTGTGAGCCTAGCCATGACTTTGTAGTGTTTGGGCAGTGAAGGTCATGTGTGGACCTAGCCCTGGTTCGTTGTTGTCTTTCGAATAATATTATATTGATTTATGTATTAAGTGGTGTGTGTTGCCACGGAGGTCATGAGGTGACCGATGATAGGCAAGTTTGTGGTTCAGGTATATGTTGGTGTAGGATAGCTTTGGGGTCATATGGTGACCAATGTTAAGCTAATCCTAACACATGTATATTGTGAATTATAAGTAAAGGCTATATGTGTAAGTATCGTGGTTTGTGCTAGCCGAGTGTGGTGGTCCGGCTTATTCCGGAATGCTTCTCTAGTCGGGTACCCCAGGTTCTTTGTGAGCCAGGCACGTGTGTTTGTTGTGCTCGGGGTTTTGTCCCGGTACTTGTGTTGTACCGTTGAGGTCTGTGTCGTCTTCCTGGACACCCTCACTCCTGAGTTGGAGTTGTACGTCCGGCTGAGGGAAAGACGACAGTGGGGCAGCGACTTCCTAGAGTTTGTTCTTTTGTCGCTTGTAGCGCGCTCGTAGTTGGGGGTACGGACACCAGTAGACGTCACTGGTCCCCAGCTAGTCCTGTTTTCCAGTGCCTCACTTTAGGGTGCTCCGGCCAGAGACTCTAGAGGTGCCAGGCATGGGCCTGTAGCTGTGTGTCTGCAGGTGTGGTGTTGGTTGGTCTCCATAGTTGTTTGACTTGTTCTCGTGGAGCGGCAGTTGGACCTTTCGTCCGTGACTGCGAGGCTGAGAGGTTGTTCTTGTGTTGTGTTGTCCGGGTTGGATACTGGCCTGATCAGCTAGTAGACCGTTCCCGTGTGGTGGCGTCGTTCCCTTCCGACTCGTGCTTTGCTACTTGTCGTGGTTCGTGAGTTTGTGACTCGTGGTCGAGGTTTGACCTTTTCGAGGTGTGCCCGGTGTTGGCACAGTTGTGACTGTGATTGTGGTTTGTGGTGTGCCTGAGTGGTGGCACAGTTTCAGCTATAGATGGTGAGTATTGACTCACCACAAATGTGGTTTAGCTTGCTATGGTGTGCCCTGTTACGGCACTGGTTTACTTGCGGTTTCTGTGCTGGTGCCTTGTGGTAATAGGTACATGTACCCTTCGTGGGTTACTTTGTAGTTTTGTGGTGGTACATTGTGTACCAACCTTTTCAGGTTCTTGCGTGTTGTGGAGGTCTTGTGGTTTGACCTGCCACTTGTTGTATCTTATCCATTTTAAGTAGATCTTTGTTTATAATTTATTGTGGATTAGTTTGTGATTATTAATATGTTACCTTTGTGGGTAATTTACCGATGAGGCTTGTGGCCTAGGCATATTGTGGTTTAGTAGAGCTGTGCTCCGTGGAGGCCGTGTGAGACCTTCCACTTGTTGAGTTTTATTTTTCTTGGGTATGGTTCCGATTTTGGTTTTAGTGTGTGATGGACTAGCTAGTTGTAGCCAATCCTACCACTTATGTATGGCTCTCGACGTAGTGAGGTTTGGAGTATAAATGACCAGCTCTTTGTTAGCAGTCCTGTTACTCAAATGATTGAGGTTCGCCTGTGAAGCTTGTAGCCTGTGCAGTGATTGCCTGTGTGGCTTATAGCTTAGGCAACCAATTGTCGTAGCAATGTGCCGGTGAGACTGTGGTTTAGGCACTTTAATAGTTGGGCTGACTAATGATATTATATTAGTCCTGTAGTCCCACATTCCTTCTGAGAACTTTATGTTTATTATCATGATTATGTTTAATTGTTATTTATTGCTATGATGTGAGCATGAAATGGTTTGGCTATTGGTGTTGCCAGTGAGACCCTTTGGGGTTGAGGAGCTTGTGGTTTCAGAGTTGTTTTTGGGTGGTCTCTGTTGAGCCAGTGACTCGTTGAGGCTCACTCCCCTACAGTTCTTTTCAGGGCTTGTCGTGTGTTTGGCTTGCAGCGGTGTTGTGACAGACTTGTACCACCAGCAGTTGTGTAGTAGTTAGTGTTGTGTGAGCTTGTGCTCCCTCGGGGTATGCCCCAGGTAGTTGTACTTTTAAATTGGATATGTATTAATGTGATGAGACAGTTGTACAAATTTGTGAACAGATATGAGCACATGTACTTTCTTGTGTCTTATATTGTTGTGGTTTGTCTTTTATACTCTTCCTGGACACGTGTGTGAGATATCCCTTGCGAGACTTCGGTCCGTTCGCGGGAGCCGGATCTGGATATGAAGCCTTATTGGGCTTAAGTACCCCGGTCCGTCACAGTGTGGCTCCTATCGTTGTACTATACATGACTGTCTAGCGCCATATTATGGGTCCGGTGATCCTACTGACTTGAATGCATACTGTGCAGGGCACGGAGAGTGTCCGAGGGGCTCCAATCTAGTCCTGGGGGTAGAGAGCCACCCGAAAATACCTGAAGGGGCTATTGACGGTGTTCTGCATTGCACCGTTCTGACTATCTCGACATTGGCTAGACATCTAACTGTTACTATTAGTCTGAGGAGTTCAGACGTACTGTATCATTTTGGTGCTATTACTGTGCTAGCACTGACTGTTATACAGTAGTCTGAGGAGTTCAGACATATTGTACTATCGTTAAACGGCTACTGTCCCAAAGTGACTATTGCCGTACTCGACTAGTGCACCGTGGTGCAACCATACACGTTATCTCATTACATGTTATCTCTTTACACGCTATCTCTTTACATGCAATCTCGTTACACGCTATCTTGATATACAATCTATCTGGTTACACGCCACCTTGATACAAGCTATCCTATTACATGTCATTTTGATACACGCTATCTTGTTATACACTATCTTGTTATACGCTATCTCGTTATGTTGTCATCCTAATTTTGTAATACTCTTGAGAAATGTATTATCGTTCACTTGTTATCTTGTACTATTAGTCTCTTGACTATACATGATCGTTCTCTCTAGTTAACCTGCGTTACAAAACATTATCACTTAAAGCATGCTTGTTTACACGAGATATTAAGTCCTACTGAGCGTTATCGCTCACCCTTCGTTATTTGTTATTGTGTTTTTCAGATAAGTCAAGTGATGACCTTACACACACAACGGGATTGGACTGGAGTGATGAGCGTCCTGAAGTCATAGCGATGGAATGTTCTTAGTACCTTAGAGTCTAGTTAGATATTGCTTTAGATTTCTTTTCCACTGTAATAATGTCATTGAGCCCTAGTTTTGGCTCTGAATTAGTGGTTGTAATCGTTTAGATGAATTATCAATAAAATGATGAGTTTTATTGCAATTATTGATCATTAGTTGCTCTGATATTTGCGAATGTATGCGCAATTTACATTACCATACTCGTTGTTCATGCCTCCCCGATTTATTCCGCTGCTAAATTGGCGGGGCATGACACATCTACAAGGACAAAATAAATAATTTAATAAATTTACAGTGAATTCATTTAAATCTCAGAATTTGAACACTAAAAGAAAGTGTTCTTACTTCTTATATGATATTTTTTATATACATGAATCACATGATCACATAAATCCATTCACACACCTCCATATACTTTTCTGTAATTTCAAGCTTTATTAATTTTTTTTAATAAAAAAAATATTAATAATGCGAGAACATAAATTAATGTAGCTCAACTTCTTATGGAATCAACTTCTAACCATGATATAGAAGTTATACAACACATTCCTATCAATTTTTGGTTGTTTACAATTTTTTAAGATTTTTAAAATTATTTTTTCAGAAAATCATATTTTAGGGAAAATCTTCAAATCTACATGAAAAGCTTGTAGATCTTGATGAGAAATGGTTGCAAGTGTACACCAATCACTTGCAACATCATTTCCTAACAGATCTAACCCATACACCAAGAAAAAAATAGAAAAATGAAGAAATATGGTGGCTTACCTTCAAAGCCCTGTAGAACCTCCAAAAACTTGAAGAACAAGGCTTGAATGCCTCCAAATCCACCTCCAAATGGATGAAAACTCACGTAGGAAACCTCCACTTGTGGATTGGCATGCAAATCTAGGGTTTTTTCTTGAAAAAACCTGAAAACGAGGGGGGGGGGGGGGGGGGGGGGGGGGGGGGGGGGGGAGGGAGGCTCCCGACCTGCTGCGCTGCGAATCTAGACTGTACAGTCCCATTCATCGCCCGACACCCTTAAGTGTGTCGGGCGAATCGAACCCGATGCGCCAGTATCGGCCGCATCGAGGCGCATCGGGTTCGATCCGCCTGGTTAAACCAGGTCTGCCCGTATCGCCCCGAATCGCGCATCGGATCCCCTGGATCCGATGCGATCCGCCCGAATCGGGCCGGCTCGATCCGATGCGCCAAACCCTGCTTCGGATCAGGCTTCTGGCGCCCCGAACCGTGAACCCGAAACACGATATTTCGGGTCAGAAACTCTTGCCCCGGATGCGTCGAAGTCTCATTATTTCATGTCAAAGCATTTGATCCGAATCCGATTAACTTCAGATCCGGATCAGATTTCGGATCCCGTGGATCCATTTGACAGGGCTAGCCACACTGGTAGAAAGATCAGTAGCATATGGCTCCAAATACTTCATATTAAATACATTAGAAAAGAATAAAGGTTGTATATAAAGGTTGCCTCAATGGGGGAAATCATCTTGTTTTCCTTTCATTAAATGTATTACTCAGATTCAATGCCCAACGAAGACCACGTCCTTCATCATGTATCAAATTATTGCTGCAAAAGGTAAGATATTTCCCCCCCATTGAGGCAATGATACGACGAAAGCTTAACGCTTGATACATATATCATTCTCCAAACAAGATTTCGCCGTAAAAGCTATCCACTACAAATTTTAAGATCCGTCTTATTGGGACCCTGGTTCGATCAATTCTCGATCATTTGTTTTTTTTTTTTTTCGAATCGAACATGTGTCACGATATGATCGATATCATTAATTTATGCCGTATTAAACTTTACATTTACTATTCCCCCTAGCGTATAGGGATCTTGCACAATTTTGCGAGTATCGAAAGCTTGTCTGAAGCTCAGAAATGGGTTTGATCGAGTCTATTGGACTATCGGACAATGCCACATTGTCTGTGGTTATAATTTTTATCTTCTCTTTTCCACAAAATAAATTTAAAAAAGAAAATATCAAATCTTGACAAATCAGCGTCACTAATTCTTACATAAACATCTTTAACTTTTTAAGGAAAAAAATAACTTAACACTTAGTTTATTTTTTGGGTTTTTTTTGTATATATTCCTCTATTAGAAGTCTAATTGTGTGAAAATACGTCTTACATTTACATTTGCATGTATACCCTATAAGATATTATAAATATTTAAAAAGACTCTACAACATGAGTCATGATGGAAGTATAACATTCCATTAATAGATGTTTAATTGCCAATGGCTGAAATTTTTTTCCTACTTATATACCCTTGTTAGAAGTTTAATTGTTCAAAAATCCTCCTGTATTTACATTTGTATGTATTCAAATATTTTGAGAGACTTTGTTGTAACCAACCATAACAGAATTGAAAAAACCATATCAACAAATGAGAACGATAAGTTATTTTTTGTGTGAAAGATCCTAAAAGACCTTGCTCTCTCTCTTTGGTGCCCATCGCTACAACTCACCATTCTCTCTCTCTCTCTTCTCTCTCGCACGTGCTCCTACAAGTCGAATATCTAGGGGACTAGGGTCTCTCTATCATTGGTGTCGGATGGGGAGATGCCTCTCTGACACCTCACCTCTCTCTCTTTCTCTCCCCTTGGTGTTGTCTTTCCTCCCAAGACGAGTGCAATCTAGTGGATTGGGCTCTCTCCGCTGACTGAGGGGGAGACGGTGTGGTCTCTCTCTCTCTCTCTCTCTCTCTCTCTCCTCTCTCCTCTCCTCTCTCTCTCTCTCTCTCTCTCTCTCTCTCTCTCTCTCTCTCTCTCTCTCTCTCTGGGGCAAGCCCAATCCAATGGACTTGGATCTATCTGTCACTAATGTGGAGGGCATCTCCCCCTCCAATGCCCCCCCCTCTCTCTCTCTCTCTCTCTCCTTCCCTTCCAATGTGGTCTCCCCTCCACTCGATCTCTCCCTTCCCTACACACCCTCTTTCTCTCTCAATCATTTAGATTTTTTAATACGTAAGAAGGGTATATGTAAAAACAAATGTAGAATAGATTTTTACGCAATTAGATTTCTAACAAGGTACATATGCAAAAAGTCTTTCGTTATGAGAGATTTTTTTGGAATAGTGATGGCTATTTCAGACCTTTTATGTAAGAATGTCCATCAATGGAATGTTCCCATTTGGACGTCCTCCTTCCCTACCCAGCGGCTTGGGTTGAATGTGGAGTTTGTTATGGGAGCCCGATAACAGGAATCTATTAATCAAATTTACTGTGTATTCTCCTTCGCGAACAACTCTACGACAAAGGTACCTGTTTCTATTCCTTAAGTGGACACCTGAGTTTGAATGTGGTACGGAATCCTCTATAGTTCCTATATGGATTGCTCTCCCTGGCCTTAAGCCACATCTTTTTCATGATCCTTGCGTTCGCTCCGTTGCTGGCAACGTGGTCTGTGTTCTCCAGTTGCCCTGAAGATCTCGCAATTACAATGCTACTGCTACACATGCTTGTGTTGAACTAGATATCCTCAAGCCTAGACCGAGTCGAGTTTGGATCGGTTTGGGTTCTAAACATGGCTATTGGCATGACGTTGTTTACTCTAATCTACCTTCATACTGCACGTTGTGTTGTCTATTAGGTCATGAAGCGACAAGCTGTGAGAGAAAGGCAAACAGAGACATAATGTTTCGAGGCCAAGTGTTTCCGGGGGTGCTTCTGTGGGTATGGTTGATAAAGGTGTCACTAAGGACATGGATGTGCCGAACAAGTCTTCTCGCCCTTCACGACAGCTTAAACAATGGGTTTCTAAACCCCTTAATCCTGAGGTTGCAGTTCCTATCTCTAATGTTTTCTCTGCTCTTATGTCTGATCTTCTTTTGGAGAATGGTTCTACAACAACACATGATGTTGCTCTTGATAATTCTCATGCTATGTCTGATGTCAACTGCCATGCCATGTGCTTGTAACAATGAATCCTCAATCCATGAGTTACTCCTGGGTGATCAGCATAATGATCATTTGCCTAAGAATTCTTCTAGGCCGCTCAACAAGGCAAGTAAGCTAAGATTGCTTAACCATGATTAGGCGCCTTACTTGGAACAGAGATGCTGCGCGCCCAGCCCTCGGGCGCGCGATTTGTCCGGGCGGCCGAGCTGGCGCTGCCTTACTGGACAGCGCCCCTGCTGCGGGCCCCGACATTAAGCATTTCCCTACTTGGAATATCACGGGGGTTGGCCGTAACACCCTCTCATGCATTACGTAGGTTGCCATCTCTTTGTAAATCTATAAGAGTAATACTTGGTGCACACCACCAAGTGGTGGTGTGCACACAAATTAGACATCAATTGGTTGCCCATCACATCACCGTGATTGGGCATCCATCACGGTGGGAGCTTACACACACACTATTGGAAACGGTGTGCACCAAATATTACTCATCTAATAAAGTAGCTTAGCTGCACGTTGTGTTAGAAACAATGATTCCGAATGATTGCATGGGTCGGATAGCTGCCGCGTTGGTCTTCTTAATCATATTTCTAGTGGTGATATACCTCTGGTGAAGTATGGGTTTTTGGCACTCTTCTCTTTCGGTTGAGGTGATTAATCGTCATGAGTATTTTGTTACTGTCAAAGTTTCATCTAATGTGGATCAATTTATCACCTCATCTACTCCAGTTGTCGTTTAATTTGCATGAGAGATCACAAATTTGGAACTTGTTATCATTCTCAGCTGTGACAGGTCCCTGGATGATAGTAGGCGATTTTAACTCTGTTTTATATTCTCATGAGAAGTGTGGAGGCAATGCCCCCTATCAACCTTCTTTCAATGCATTTCATGGTTTTATTCAAGTTCAGCGCTTATGGACATTATTGGTTATTCTGGACGGTTATACTTGGAGAAATTGGCAGCATGGTGTTCGAAGTATAAAAGCTAGACTTGATCGAGCCTTGGCTAACCAGGGTGGATTTCTGCCTTCTCCCCCTCGGTTGCTCATCTACATCATATAATTCTGATCACTGCCCTTATTGGTGTCTTTTGAGCCTATTATGTGCTAAGCTCAAGAGGTTGAAAGACACTCTTAGGTCATGTTAGTATCGGGATAGATCGGGAATAAAGTGATGATATCTTCAAAATTTGAAGATATCTTCAAAAAATTTAACATATCCTCAATTTATCTTCGATCTATTTTAATGCCAAACAACCCCTTACGATCGGAACAAAAATTCCCTTGGCAACATCTTCCAAGCAATTTTGAACATGGAAATTAATGAAGTTCTGAGGCTTCAGTCTGATTATGATTCTACCCCCTCTTCTGCTCTCTTTCATAAGTTGGAGGATGCTAAATGTTATCTCAATGAAGCTTTGTTGAGGCAGGAAATTCATTGGAAACAAATGTCTCATTTTCGCTGGCTTAAGGAGGGTGACCGGAATACTTCATTCTTCCATTCTGTTGTTAATTAACCAGCGAAGAAGGAAGAATTCCATTCGATCATCACAAAATGAAGATGGAGAGGAGGTTTCTGATCAGGCCTCTATGTTGCTGATTGCATGATCACTCGAAGGATTGCTTGGACTAATCTCGCTAAACCAGTCATGGAGGGTGGCATTGGTATTCGATCTCTTAACATATAATGTTGCCTTTAAGGTTAAACTTTGTTGGAAGGTCTATTCTGGAGTTGGGGTGTGGAGTAACTATGTTCATCGCTCCTATGTGCTGAATCGCCATCTTTTCTACTGCCCGATTACTGGATCCCCTTGTTGGCGTAAGTTGCTGAAATATCGCTATTGGGTTATGGATAACTCATACTGGTTATCTGGCAATGGAGACCTCTCTTTCTGGTGTGACAATTGGACGGGGGATGGGCCGCTTCGGGAATTTATTGCTGATGCAGATTGGATTTCTTTTGAAATTGTTAGTGAGTTGAAGGTCAAAATTTTCATTCATGAAGCATGGCCAGTAACTTCTTCAGTCACTCCCTCCTGATTTGATTAGTGATATCTCTGAGTTTACGAGGTCCTTTGTGCAGCTCCACATATGTCCAAAAGATTGATCTGGAAGCTGGATCCAAGGGGCATATTCCCATACTTTTCCCATCGCTAAGTGGATTTGGCATTCTAAAATTCCAACAAAGATTTCTCTGTTTATCCATAGACTGCTTATGAATAAATTTTCCATTTGATTCTATTGTCCAATGTATCGGTATTCCACTTGCATCTAAATATACTTGTTGTAATAACCCGGCATGTGAATCTCCTGCACATGTTCTTATTTTGGGGCAGAATGCCCGAAAGCGAGTGTTTGCTGGTGGTATTTTCAATCTTTGCTTTCATCACCAATCCCATGCAATCTTTTGATCATATTCTTGCCTTTTTCTTTGGGCGTGGAAGCTAATTAAGGGGCCTCTCTTTATTTTTTTTGTATGAGAGTTGTTCCATTAGTGGTGGCATGGTACTGCCTTTGGAAGGATAGAGCTCTGTCAAATATGATGGCTGCAGCACTGGTATACAGAGTTCTCTTTTCCAGGCCAGAATGCTTATCAAAGATATTGTGATTCATTTCCACCCTAACATGACATCTTCTGCTCATCATCATATTCTTTTATCACGGCTTGGTTTTGTGAACACTTATGTTTTTAAGCCACCCAGATTAGTGTGTTGGCAAGCTCCACATCAAGGTGCCTTCAAGCTAATTAATACAGATGGTTGCTCTGGAGGTAACCCAGGTGACTCAGCGGGGGTGGCTGTTCTTAGGGGCCCAAAAGGATCTTTATTATTGCCTCATGTGAGTTCTTTGGCCACACGAAGCATTTATCTGAGCTGCGTGCCCTTATGCATGGTTTGCATATGTGTTTGAACTAGATTGCATGTTGCTGGTTACTATTCTGTCTGACCCAGGTGCCATGGATTATTCTTTATCCTTGGTGGAATGATGTCATAGGTTAAGAAGTATAAGGGAGCTTCAGATTGGTCATGGTGTTCAAGAGTGCAAACCAATTTTTTATTTTTTTTTAATGTTGATTCTCTACCAATTATTGTTAAGGGAGAATTGTTCTGGACAGATCTGACATTCCCCTTTACGAGTGGGTTTGCTTGTAGCTTCAAGGGTTAGGCGGATGTGCCCCCCTCTGTACTTCATGATCCGTTCTAGTGAAATAAAATAATAGGGGCTGACTTGGGGTATTGATAAGTTTTGGGGTATACAAGAAGAAAAAGTTGGCAAGGTCTCTAAGAATTTTTAATGCATTAGAGAGAGATGCATGCATATGCAAGATGACTTTTTCACGTAATTAGACTTCTAATAGAGGTACGTAAAAGTCGATTTTTTTCTTTTTTTCAAGAGTGTACAGCCTCAGACCAATTAAGATTGGGCGTGTAGCACGGTCAAGTCATAGTTTGAGTAATGCTATGCTCTTATTATCTTATCAGGAAGAGTTTCACATCTATTTTTTTTATTTTTTAAATAAAAATATTAAATATAAGAGAAAGTTGTGTATTTAATATAAGAGAAAGATTTTATATATACAAAATAATATACACAATAATTATATAACATTATATAAATAATAAAAATATACATAAATAACATAACAAGTGAACAAATAATGTTAGTCAGAAATAATATTATCATTTAATTTTCTATCCTCCCACAAAGTCGGCATGATCCCTGACACTGATCGTTACCAGCGATTCGGCATGACGATGAGTATCGTCCGTCGAGTCTGGGAACAAACTGAGCAAGCTGACCCTACTCCGAGTGAAGGTAAGTTGGCAGGGCACCAGCATTCGGGAGCTCGGCCCAAGGAGCGACCGCAGCCGAGCTATCCTCAAGCCCTATAGCAAGGGACTCGCAAGATCGAGTTCTCTGACATGCTGAGCTTAAAGCATGCCGAGTTGCTAAGCTAGGCCGAGCCCCTCTTCTGTCCCCTGTGAGGACTCGTCGCCCTCGGCCTTTTTTTATCTGAACCGGTCGACCTTTATAGGAAGGTCAGTTGATGGAAAGGACCGAAGATCACGGAAACCGTCCATTAACTACCCCAACACGTTGATAATGGAGAGGTCCATTAGCGGCAGGACGCCCTGTAGGTCATAACTGCAAGTCATCCGCAATTATCGCCCACTAATTAGTCCACGGGAATCTCGGGCAGATTCTAGGGCACGTCTTCGACCCACTTACCATAACCCTGCTCACGAAACCTCTATAAAAGGAGGAGACATTCCCAATGTCCAAGGTATGTAACTTCTAGCCCAGAAACCTTGTCTCTCCGACTTCCCGAATTAACTTGAGCATCGGAGTCATTCCCCACCGAGGTCACTCGGTGGTCTTACAGAAATAAGCGGCAGGTCGTCTTCCCTTGAGAGCCATTCAGCAGTAATCGACATCGTTACTCCAGCAGTAACAATCCCCTTGAACAATGTCTTTTTTTTATTATTTATGTTCTGTCAAAGTGGGCATACAGTTTCAATATGATACGGTACTTCTGAAACCCGAGTCGGCCAGGTTCCCCGGTGCGTCCAAACCTTATCTCAGACAGCGCGGCGCAGGCGATGGCCTCCCAAGTCCCTTTCCCGCGGTCATCTTCCTGTCCATCTCGGGCGACCACACCCTTCGCAGGACGACAACACCACGAACCCCAACTCTGGTTCAGAGACGGACACCCCGGCCTTTCCTCCCCCAACACCAGCCATCCAGAGCCATGTTGTCACCTTATTCTCCCCATCGTCGTCGGTGCCAACCTCCTCGCTGGACGTGACCACAACCTACTCAATTACCACACAGCGCTTGTCGCAAGTTGCAGAGCCATCCATGTCGCTCAACCGCTCTCTCCTCCACCCGGTTGAAGACAGCCGTCGGAGTCATCACGATACCCACCAAAGCTCTTCCTAGCTCCCATCCCAAGGGCGGGTCTTGGTCCACCACCTCCAAGCAGGTCTAGGCCATAGGCTTTTGCACTACTTCTCATATTGCATTTAAGTACAATATGATTAAGTAACAAGCTCATGTGATATCTAACAATTGAATTGTCACTTTATCACTCTTCAGGAAGGGTGCCACACATAGACTATTACTTAATCATATTACATTTAAAGTGCAATATGCAAGTGTAATATGCCTTTCTCACTTCTTAAACTCGTCCTTATCTGGCAAACAAGTAGCAATCAGATTACATCATTCGCAAAAATGAGATACTCGAGATATTGAAAAAATTGACAGAAGATAGCTTCATTGGAAAGGTTGCTCCAAAGACATTACAAAATAAATATCCAGATTTTGCAAGGTATTCTGGACGAATTTGCACTACAAGGAAAGAGCAATTTGTCGGTGACTACTAATCGTTGATATAGAATAAAAAATCGTTTACAAAATCTAACGTCAGCGGTTACAAGTCGTTGACAAAGTTATCGACATATTAGTCGTCGATTTATCATATGTTAACAAAAAACACAAATCGTCTACAAAAATAATATTTGTCACAGCTCATATCGTTGACAAAAGAGTTTATGTCAATGGCTTCTGGACCGCTGTTAAAATATATAATGTATCAACGGTTATATATCCGTTGACAATTCTTATTTGTCAAGGGCTTTTAAGCTGTTGATAATTGTTATTGTCAACGGCTTTTAAGCCGTTGATATATCTTTATCAGTGGCTTTCAGCCAGTGACATAGCCTATAATGTTTTAAATAAATTATTAAAAATAAATTATTCCCTATTTAGTACAGTACTGTACACACCCCACAACACAATAATATCACACAACAAAAATATACAAATACAACTAATCCATACACCACATCAAAATATCTAATAAATTCATACAACACATCAAACGTCTAAACTCAAAACATATATTGTTATATCAATCCCTCAATCATCATCATAATCGTCTCTTGCCTCATCTGTATCGTCGTCACCGTCGTCAAGTGCTCCCTCTGGTGCTTCTCGGTGGCGCAATAGCTCCTTGAGAAGTCTGAAACTGGTCTATGAATATACTCATATGTAGCATCTGCCTACGTATATCATCCATCTCAGACTCTCGTCTACGCAACTGCTGCTCCAACTCCCTCCTCATCTCATCCATCTCGGACTCCCGTCTACGCATCACATCATCCATCTTAGAATCTCGTCTGCAGATTTCTACTCGCAACTGCTCCATCTCTTGTTCATGGGTTCTTAGAACGTCTTCCATGCTGTTTATCTGCTGCTAATAGGTGGAGGAGCTCGACCCTTCTTCTGTCTCATACCAAGTGCAGAGTGTCTCTCGACTGCCTCCGCAACGAATGCTACCAGATCGGTCCTTCCCTATAAGTAAAACAAAAGCCTCCTCAACGGAAATGAGGGTACTCCCCTCTCACTATTAGTGAAGGAGTCGATAGCTGAATCATCCTCTCCTGCATAAAAAAGTCAAAGAAAAATTATTATTTATAATAAAATATCACATAAATATTATTCTAAATTTTAAAATACACTTACATATGGACTCCTACTCTCGTCATCTACCCACTGCTCGTGCCATCAGGTAATTTCTTGCATCTGCCATTTTGAAAATCTCCCCACGATTGGGTTCACGGTCATGAACAAGGCATTATTCACATGTGTTAAAAAAAGTAAGAACTAAGTGAGTACCTGTGGAAACTAACGGATGACATATGCTAACGATATTTAATAGATGGACTCAGCTCTTGACTTAAGT
Organism: Colocasia esculenta; assembly: GCA_014218235.1. Lineage (NCBI taxonomy): Eukaryota > Viridiplantae > Streptophyta > Magnoliopsida > Alismatales > Araceae > Colocasia > Colocasia esculenta. The sequence continues at coordinate 15,534,690 of CM024758.1, read as the reverse complement.
CTCTTTTGTCAGCAGATTTGTCAACGGATGATCAGTTCCGTTGATGAAATACTATTTGTCAACGGCTTGATTAAGTCGTCGACAAATATCTAATCTTATGGCAACAGGCGTTAGTGTTTGTTGATATAAACTTGTTTTATCAGCAGATTTCCATAGCCGTTGACATCTTCGTGACAAATATTGTCTTTCTTGTAGTGTGGTTCCCAACCCATGGAGGGAGCATGGCTCATTTGGATCATGAGGCCAAACGACGAAGATGGTCGGTCAGCTCATAAGGACTATAATTCCCTAAAAAATTATATGAAGAAGATAGGTAGATGGTTGACATCAGCCTATGGAGATGATTCTAGATGGAGTTGCTTTCGAGAGCATTAATGGTGAATTATGAAAGTTTCTACCACGATTGTACAGTACGAGCGCACACCAGTTTGAGCTTGACACTCAAATACATGATCACCAAATTAGTTTATTTCAAACCATCAGAACTCAAATTTGGTGGTCTAATTTTTAGAAATACTAATCTGATCGGCCTCCTCCGGCTTGTTTCAACACTGTTGAGACGATGAGAATGACTTGTGAAAACTGACAGAGTTTAAATCGGACTTCTAGTTAAGCTCGACGCTCAAAATAAAATCACCAATTAGTTTAATTTCAAACCTCGAAACTTGGGTTAGAGGGTGTAAATTTAGAAATACTAATCGGATCAACACTAGCTTGTTCCAACACAGTCGAGGAGATGAGAATGATTTGTGAAAACTAACGGAGTTCAAATCGGACTTCTAATTTGAACTCAACCTCAAATACACATTCACCAATTAGTTTGTTTTAAATCTTTGTAACTCGTTTTGGGGGTCCAAACTTGGAAATACTAATCCGATCGACCTCCAGTTTGTTCAAACATAGCAAGGGCGATGAGATGACTTGTGAAAACTGACAGAGTTCAAATCGGACTTCCAGTTTGAGCTCGACGCTCAAATACATAATCACCAAATTAATTTAATTTCTAACCATCAGAACTCGCGTTTGGGGGTCCAAATTAAATACTAATCCAATCGGCCTCTGGCTTGTTCCGACATGGCCGAGGCGATGAGAATGACTTGTGAAAACTGACGAAGTTCAAATCGGACTTCTAGTTTGAGGTCGATGCTAAAATACCAATCACCAAATTAGTTTAATTTCAAACCATAAGAACTCGGTTTGGGGGTCTAAATTTAGAATACTAATCTGATCGACCTTCGGCCTGTTCCAACATGCAAAGGAGGTGAAATGACTTACGAAAACTAACGGAGTTCAAATCGGACTTCCAATTTGAACTCGACGCCCAAATACACATTCACCAAATTAGTTTAGTTTTAAATCTTTGGAACTCAAGTTTGGGGTCCAAAATTAAAAATACTAATCCGATCGGCCTCTGTTTTATTCCAACACAGCCGGGCAATGAGAATGGCTTGTGGAAACTGACAGAGTTCAAATCGAACTTTCAGTTTGAGCTCGACGCTCAAATACACAATCATAAAATTAATTTATTTCTAACATCAGAACACCAGTTTGGGGTCCAAATTTAGAAATACTAATCCGATCGGCCTCCGGCTTGTTTTGACACGGCTGAGGTGATGAGAATGACTTGTGAAAAGTGACGAAGTTCAAATGGGACTTCTAGTTTGAGCTCATCGCTCAAATACACAATCACCAATTAATTTATTTTCAAACCATCAGAACTCGGTTTGGAGGTCTAAATTTTGAAATACTAATCTGATCGACCTCTGGCTTTGTTCCAACATGGCAGAGGAGATGAAATGACTTGTGGAAATTGACGGAGTTTAAATTAGACTTATAGTTTGAACTCGACGCTTAGATACATATTCACCAAATAGTTTAATCCTTCGGAACTCAGGTTTTGGGTCCAAACTTAGAAATACTAATCCGATTGACCTCCAATTTGTTCGAACACAGTTTGGGGCGAAAAAAATGACTTGTGAAAACTGACGGAATTCAAATCGGACTTCTAATTTGAGCTCAACGCTCTAACACACAATCACTAAATTAGTTAATTTCAACCATCAAAACTCAAGTTTGGGGTCCAAAATTAGAAATAGTAATCTGATTGGCCTTCGACTTGTTGCAACACGGCCGGGGCGATGAGAATAACTTGTGAAAACTGACGGAGTTCAAATCGGACTTCAATTTGATCTTGACGCTCAAATACACAATCACTAAATTTTTAATTTCTAACCATCAGAACTCGGGTTTGGTGTTCCAATTTAGAATACTAATCTGATTAGTCTCTGTTTTGTTCCAACATAAACAAAGACATGAGAATGACTTGTGAAAACTGACGGAGTTCAAATCGAACTTCTAGTTGAGCTCGACGCTCAAATACACATCACCAAATTAGTTTAATTTCTAACCATCAGAACTCGGGTTTGGGGTCTAAATTTAGAAATACTAATCTGATCGGCCTCTGATTTGTTCCAACATGGCCAGGGCGATGAGAATGATTTGTGGAAACTAACAGAGTTCAAATCGGACTTCCATTTGAGATCTATGATCAAACACACAATCACCAAATTAGTTTAATTTCAAATCATTAGTACTAAGTTTGAGTGTCCAAAATTAGAAATAATAATCTGATCAGCCTTCAACTTATTCCAACACGGCCAAGGCGACGTGAATGACTGTGAAAATCGATGGAGTTCAAATCGTACTTCCAGTTTGAGCTCGAGACTCAAATACACAATCTCCAAATTAGTTTAATTCTAACCATCATAACTCGGGTTTGGGGTCTAAATTTAAAAATACTAATCTGATCGGTGTAGACACGCCAAATTTGACAACATACTGAGAAATTTTCATGTTATATTATGATGACTCAAGTGACTCTCCTCAATAAATCATTTGAGTGATTTTCCTATTTTTATATTTTTCTAAGATTTATAGGATATTTTATGGTGGCCTCAGGGGTCCTTCGTATTCGCGGCGGGGTCAGGGTCGCGTTTTAGTGAATCGATTGGTGAAGGCTGCATCAATTGCTAATGTCAATCGATGGTATATTTGCATCGAGTAACTCCGTCGCGTTTCATATCGATTGGTGAAGACAATCGATTAAGCTTCAACATTGATCCTAAGGACAATCGATTGAGCTTCAACATCGATTCCTAAGGACAATCGATTGAGCTTACATCGATTGCTGATATATGTGTTGGGTCACTTCGTCGCATTTCATACATCGGTTGTGGCATGTATTGATTGGACATAAACATCAATTGCTGATATAGCGTCAGTTTAGTTCGTCGCATTTCATATATTGATTGTTGAATCTTACATCGATTTCTGAGACAACCGATTGCACTTAAACATCAATGCTGAACAATGAGTCACGACTAGTAGGTCGACACAATTTTTTTATCGATTCCCAGTCTAATTAATTGATCTTTTGATAAACGCGTCCATTATAGTTGTCGCGATTAAGAGTTTCTATACTCAATTTTGGCAATTTCTTAAAATGGTTTTTAAAAGGTTTCTATTGCCAAGTAGATACGCTCCACTCAGGTCGTCGTGTTTCTGACCTTCCTTATTTATAAGATTGATTCTTACTAAAACATGATTCTTTCCAAAAGCGCGACATGTCATGTCGTCGCGATTTAAACTTTCTATTTATAAATTTGGCAATAATCTGATCAATATTGAAAGGTTCATTATAAGTGCGATGATCCTTGTGGTCACAATTCGTAATTGCTATGTTTTCAACTAATTTGAAATGCGGAAAGGGTCAGTCGAAGTATGGAAGTCTTTTAATGTGACGACTTGACGGCACGTGATTCATCTTTAAAGGCAACCCCTGTGTCTATCACGATTTACATTTTAATCCTTATAAAAGGACCCCCATGGCCACATTTTTTAGAGAAGCATCCAAGAGTATTGGCGAAGCCCTACTACATTCTAGAGTTTTCAAACTCCGAAGTTTGAAGAGAAGAGCCCTCCAAGCTTTCTTGGGGTGTTTGTAGACACGCCATTTTGACGACACATGTCGAGTAAATTTCATTTTATACTACAATGCCTCAAGGTGGCTCTCTTCAATTAACATCTTGAGTGATTTTCCATTTTTTCAAAAAATTTAAGATTTTTAGGATTTTTTCTAGATTTTAAAGGGGTCTGTTGTGCTTAAATGATTCGCGTTGGGGTCAGTGGACACATTTTAGGATGTTTTATCTTCAGCGTTTTAACCGACACGTATCACACTTCCTTTTTTTGACACTTACCACGTTTTGAATTGCGTCTGTTTATAATTGCCACGTTTAAGAGTTTCCATTTTTGAATTATGGCAAATCCAAAATTGTTTTTGGAAAGATTTCCTTGCTAATTAGAATCGCGTCCGCATGGTTCTTCGCATTCTAACCTTCCACCATTTGAAGATCAACTCTCTTTAGAAGATCAATTCTTTTCAAATACGCGACCACTCAAGTCGTCACGATTCATATTTCTATTTATTAATATTTGGAAAGGATCAATTGAAATCGGAAGTTTTGAAACGCGGCGGTTAAGGTCGACGCGATTCTAAGACCTGCTATAATCGATGTTTGGAAAGACTTAATTGGAGCAAGTATATTTTGGTAAACGCGGCGCTTTTGTTAGTCGCGATTCAGATCATTTAGCGTTCACTGTGTTCGACGCGATTTCTGTATTTTTCCCCTATAAAAAGACCCCCGAGGCCACTGTTTTGAGCATAACCCAAGCACTACGGAGAAGCCCTGCTGCACTGAAGACTCGAGACTTCCAAGCTAAAAAGGACTTCCATTTCAAGCTTTGGAGATCGTCTTCATCCTCTCAAGCGCATCGGGGCTCATGGAGGCTTCTTCCATCTTTGCCATCTCGGCTTCGCAGTGCTTCTCTCTGCCATCTTTTCCCCCCCTCCCCTCATTTTGTTTTTACTTCATTGCTTTTAGTGCATTCATCACACAACTCTCACACACATCATTTTCCCCACACCTACATTTTGGGGTTTAACACCACTCCCACGAGTGTGTTCAAACCGCAACTGTCTTTTCTTACCTTTCTTCGAATTCGATACTTCACTCATAGTCTAACCATCTTTCACTTGTTTGTGTGTTTTCCCCCATTTTTGCAAGGTAACCGATCATGCTAAAGTTTTCTTCGTCGGCCGGCCGGTGGAGAAGTAGAAGTCAACCCGAAACCACACTCCCGCGATCTTTGGTGAAGGTAAGTACCATCCACGCCTCTTCACCCACCTCCTTCGACACCCATGTGTGTTGGCGATCACACTTCTTCATCGTGCACAACACCACCTGACACCTTCTTGTCCTTTTTCTCTCTTCTTTTCACCGCCTACGCATTATATTTCTTTTATTTTCTTTAAAAATCTCTTTTTTAATTACTCTTTATGGAGTGTTTAAAAAGCACGTTCACAGTGTTCTTCAATTGAAGGGGTGGTGTTGTCAGCTTTCAAGCTTCATTGGAGCATGGGGAGGAATCTCTTCCTCTCAGCCTTTGATGTGCTAGGAGATCTAAGATTTTTCTTCCTTCCCTCTCTTTTGCTTTTTTAATTCTTCTTTAGTGCATGCATCTGACCATCACACAATCACCATAGTTTCTTTACTATCATCACACACACATCATTCATTTCACACCATATTCTTAGGGGTTTTTAAAACACCACCAGAAGGTGTGTTCAAGTCCATGCAAGCTTCTTCCTTATTTATTTTGGACTTGATGCTACACAACTTGGTCTAATCCTCTCTTTCACTTGTTTATTGTGTCTTTCTTGCAAGGTAACCAAGAGCTAAAGTCTTCTTCGCTGACCGACCTATTGGAGAAATAAGAGTCAACCCACAACACACTCCCGCAATCTTCGAGTGAAGGTAAGTAACCTCACCTTTGCTCTCTCCTTCGATATCCACGTATACCTGGCGATCACACTCCATCTCTAGTGTATACACACACTCCTCCTTTTCTTCTCTTCCATATTAAAAATCATTTTTTTTCTTTTAATTTTTCTTTGTGGCATTTAAAGCACATTCACAATCGGCATTGTTCTTGTTCCACACGGTCGGTGGCGATGGAATGACTTGTGAAAACAGACGGAGTTCAAATTAGACTTCTAGTTTGAGAGCTCAATGCTCAAATTCTAATCACCAAATAGTTTAATTTCAAACCATTGGAACTCAGGTTTGGGGGTCTAAATTTAGAAATACTAATCCGATCGACCTCCGACTTATTCCAACATCCTGATTGGGTGATGATTGTTTTGATTACAGAATAATTGTTCAGTAACCCCTTCCGATTGGTGTTCGATTGTTCCAATTACTCAACAAAAGTCTAGTAACCCTTCCGATTATTGATATAAGTGTTTCAATAATGAACAGGTTCAGTAACCCTTCTGATGGTGTCATAATTTTTGATTACTGATCAAAGGTTCAATAATTACCTTCTAATTGGTGTTGTAATCATACTGATTACTATACAAAGGTTAAGTATTCTTCTTTAAATTTATCATTAATTCTTTTTACAAAATTCTAAGTGTACATAAACCAATTAAGGTCCATTTGTTTGGCCCACCAAAGTAAGAGTGGGACTAGACCAATCCCAACCCATATGAGGAGAGATGAGGTGTGGGGTTAGACCCCACCAGAACCCCCAGGCCCACCATCCTCGGACGGTCCTATAACCAAAGCCAAATTCTAAGGCTCCCCTCTCAATGGTGCAAGGTGCCCCACTCCCGTCACCTGATCCATCCCAGCCATGCAAGGGCATGGCCCTACAACTGCATGGGATGTGTCCGTAGCAATAGAGGTTCCCCTCTATGCATGTCTCTCTCTATGTTAAAGCAGTCAAAGGCCTTCTGGCCATGTTGTATGATTGGTACATGCCTCTCGAATCTACTCGCTTCAGCAATCACTCCTACGTGGCACACACTCTTGTAGCTTGTCTACAGTTAGAAAAGAAGCAACATATATAATCCAGAGGACCCCCGACATACACTTAAAAAGGACACACTAACAACAACACAAAAGAAGAGGCTTGAGCTCAGACATATTATAAGTCAGAACTTTGAGTTCTTACTCTCTCCTCTCCTCCTCCTCCTCCTCCTTGGCTTCCCCATTCATTTCGGTCATTTCTCTGATTTGAGAGTTGAAGAGTTCTCTCTTGAGACCACTTCTACATAGCCCATAACCGTTCTTCTAACTCATAGATCGATAAAAATCGTTGTTTCTCTCATCAAATAATTTAAGAATTTATACGAATTAGATATTGGAAGTTCGTCAATTATTTCTCGACCTCTAACCGGAGTTTTTTAGAAATAAAGATATAAGATCAGTCTTCGTCCTTTAACCCAAGTTCACTTCTAGGACAATATATTTTAGGGTCACAAAAATTTTATCTCAATATGGGCACCCGTCAATAGCATACACTCTCCTCTATAGAATCGTGAGCTTATAAAAATGATCTCGTCTCTGTTAATTTATGACAACCTGACAAAACCCACTTTGACACTTACATCAAGTTCTTTTTGGAGCAATTCCATGGCCTCCGGTCAATAGAATTGCCACTGTTGTAATTTATATCATATTTATTACAAACGTGACCTTGCAGTAACCAGTTCTCTTTTGTTTGTTTTCTCTACGATTGTTTCAACTTGTTATGGGGGAAAAATTAGATCCGCCGACATGCACCACATGTCTCTGTAGGACATGAAGGTGGACACATACCCTTAACAATTCACAGCAACATATTCAACATTCTTTTGCATATTGGTCCACATGTCTTGATGTCCTCTTCTTTAGAATAATAAATTAAGTTCGAAAATAATTAAAAGAGAAACTTATATCTCTAAAGTATATCATATTTAAATATATGCATTTAAAATCTTCATATTATATCTTATATCTCTAAAATTAAAAAATAATATCAAGTATATTCATGTCATTAACAATAGTCAAAATGGAAGGAATATTTTGCTATCATGTAAACAAAATCGTTAAAAATAGTGAAAATACTACAATAACATTTTGTTATTTTATTTTTTTAAATAGAGAGTTGTAAGGATACGTTAATCTTTTTACTCTCTTAATTTAAGTATGATTGACTTAATTGATGTAATCAAATGATAGATACAATAATATATTTTTTCCATTTCAAAAGTATAATGCATATTTGTAGATGGGACAATTAATTAGGAGTCCAGTTAGAGGGAGTGATTATTTCTAGTCTCTATAAAAAAAAGATACAGAGTCCTTGCCTTTTTGTGTGGTTCAATTTTAATCTTTACTTTTGGTTTTTCAACATTATGAGCCTTAAAAGATGATTTTCATACTTTGGCACTGGTGTTTTAAATGTGTTCCTTAACATAATATGTTTTTTTCACTTATAGTATGTTTTTTTATCTCACTTACAGTAAACATTAAGTCCTTTTATAGTAAAATTATTATTTGTTACAGTAAATGTCAAGTCTTATCATAGGGTAAACATTATTCCCTGTTAAAGTAACATTTCATTAAAGTAAACAGTTATTACATTTTACAGTGAAAATGATAATCCCGTATAGTAAACATTATTGTCTTTACAAAAATGTCAAATCTATTATAGTAAATATTATTTTTTATTATAGTAATATTTTCTTTACAATAAAATTGAGTGTCTATTACAGTAAATGTCAAATTCCATTACAGTAAATGTTATCCCTGTTATAGTAATCTTTTAATGTTATAATAAAGAACATCACTTATCTTATAATATCTGATGACGTTTACAGTACTCATCTTATCGATGCTTAAGCGATATAAAGACTTATTGTAAGTGATGTAAAAAATATATTGTAAGTGAAAAAATATGTTAGGCGTTGTTCTTTATTATAACATGAAAAGATTACTAGAATAGGTATTTACTGTAATGAGGCTAATGAATATTTAAAAAGGCACTCAATGTTCACCGTAAAAGAAAAGATTAATGTAATAGAGAATAATATTTTATAACAGGATGTGACGTTACTGTATAGAAATAATGTTTATTATAACAGAGTTAACATATACTACAAAATTTGGTCGGGATAGAGCTTTAGATGTCCTAGAGGGGCCGGGGTGAATAGGACTTCTTGCACTTTTAAAATTTATCTGGAAAAACAGATAACACTAGATAGTAATGTTAGTACTTAGTGTAGTGTGTGAAACAAGTAAAAAGCTTGGCGGAATCAATCACACAAAGTGCACAGACCTGATTCGGCCATTCCAAAAATGAAAGTTCTACGTCCAGTCCCTAAGAAGCCTTTGGGATTCACTAAACTGCCAAGAACACTTGGTCTTCTCTCAACC
>CM024758.1:15436441-15525267 GCA_014218235.1 Colocasia esculenta | reverse complement strand
ATCTATTGTTCGACACTAAACGACAGTAGTCCATCTAAAAATCATCGAACATGCCTGATAATTCGGATAAAAAAATATCACAGACAAAGTATCACGATTTGTTCGAGATAAACTTTTGAGGACGGTCTATTTCATGTTTACTACATGTTAATTATTTCGACACTTTTCTCACTGCCGGAGGTAAAATAAAACTGCGAACACCCTACCCTCTCCAGCTGGTTTCGATTTTCAGTATAAACTCATCTTAAAATAAATTTATAAATTTTAAGACCAGCAGTTTTCTAAATTAAATATTTTATCTTTATGATTTAAAAAATGGTTCTCTGACATTGCACTACCAAACGACTCCTTTAAAATCTGATCTCTGTTCCACACTAGGCACCGTTTGAAAGCAAAGTTGGAGAGATTTTGAGGTGTAAAATTTCTAACAACCTCATAATTATTGTCAAATGTTTCAGGACGTCATCGACTTTCGTATGTGTGGGACTTTGAGAGAAGAGAGAGAGAGAAAAAAAAATATGACGACTATTTTTACAAAAGTGGTTTGGGAGCCACTTCCGCAAAATGGTCTGCGAAAACTTGGCGAATGTGGACGTGGCGAACAGGTGTCCGACGTCTGATTTTTTTTTTTAAAACAGTTTGGCTACTTTCGCAGAGAGCAATATAAACGACGAGGTGAAAATCTCGTCGCTCAGACACTAAGCCTACGAAATTGACTTCTGTCAATTTTGACTTCTCCGAAAACCATGCCAAACGGTGGCTAAGCGACAATAGGCCATCTAAAAATCATCGAACATGCCTGATAATTCAGATAAAAAAAATCATCACAGACAAAGTATCACGATTTGTTCGAGATAAACTTTTTGATGGTCTATTTCATGTTTACTAAAAAAGAATCTAATTTAATTTTTTTGCAGAATTGACCAGAGAGGAGTTCAACTTTTCCCCTGTCGTTCTCGCACAAATCGCAATGATGGGGTGCCGCCGGCCCCCTTCCTTCCACTTGCAGTTTGCACATACGAAGAAGCAACCTTGCCCTTTCTTATTATATCCCGGGACCCCTCAAAACAGCACACAGCGATCATACGCCCACTCGGATCCACACGCCTTGGTCTGTTTCGTCCAGTCCAAGCAAGCCAAGTGTGGACCACACTCTTTCTTTTGTCTTTTACTTTTTTTAATACGTTGGAAAGAATTGTAGTATAACCCACACACTGTATCTGTATTGTTATATACTTTGAAAAAAAAAACATTTGTTTCGTGTCAAAATTTAATCGATTATTGAGCGTTTTATCTGAGGACTTTGAAATTTTTTTGACGCCACAAAACTAATTAATTGTTATTTACATCTATGTGAACTTAATCGGTTATCGATTTCCGTCTTGTGTGGTTTTTAAAAAAGAGATATTGGAAGTCAAGACAATTGATTCTCCATGGATCAATGATAAAGATATAGTCGATTACAAATCAGAAATTGATAGATTAAAAGAACTTGAAGAATGATAAAAAAAAACCTAATTATTGAACCAATGACTTAGTCAAAAAAATTGAATCAGCGTAACCTGATGGGGGGTCCCCACGTGTCGGCCGAAGTTTCGGCTAGACCGACCTCCTAGAGAACCAGAGCCGACGTCCTGAAGTGACTTAAACTATAGCTCATGGCGTCGTCTAGGCCGACGACTCATGTCGATTAGAACGACCTCTCGACACTCTTTAGGTCAGGTCAGCCAAGGACGTGGAGTACTCGAATCGATCTTGACTGATACTGAACACGACGTGTCTGCGGGGTTCTCGGAGCGTAGCTCGCGTAACGACCGATGCATCATACGACGAGGTAATGGCCGAAGATCGTGTGTCCGGTGATTGTGGCCATTAAGACCACGATCTGGACGATCTGACATGACAGTTATGACCACGATCTAGCGACAATCACGGAGATCTGCCGCAGGATTTGCCGGGTTGTCCAACTGTTACAAGGGTTATCAACTCCTACAAAAGAGGCAGACACTCTACAGATGCAAGTACACTATTCTGCTCATCTGGCTAGGCTATTCTGCTAAACTAGCTATTGACTTGAGCATAGGAGTGTCTCCCCGCCGAGACCCTCGGTGGGCTTTGCAGGTCCTCGGGCATCGTCATCGGGAGCTCGGAACACACGTCTTATGTCGGCTAAGCGGACTTCGACTCGGTCATCTCGGCTTAGTCATCTAGGCTCGGACGCCTCGTATTGGTCGCCTCGGTGATCACCTCGGCTTGAGCTAACATCGGCGTTACATGTCGTAACATAATCGATGAACAAGTTATTATAACTGATTATTAAAATGCATGAATCTGAATATTAAAATATCATCATATATTGTGGCGTTCCTCACTATCCAGATCCCAAATGGAACCCGACCCGATTCCGCCTCTCGCGAACTGCTAAGCTCGCAAGAGATATCGACATACGTGTCCAGTGGAAATACAACAAGAATAGTTAAACATGTGTAAAAATACATGAACAATCATATGATCTCACATATATTTAAATGAAGTTAGATTGTCCTAATACATTAACTAATGTCCAAAAATAAAAGTACAACAACCTAGAGCATATATACCCCAAGGTGTACAATTGAAGCAAAATCACACACTACTGCTCATGGTACAAGTCCGCCTTTAAGAACACAACTGCTCACGTTCACCTGAAAGGAGAAGTAGGGGTGTGAGTCTCACAAGTTCAATGACTTAGTAGGAAAACTCGCCAAAAAACACAAAGTCACACAAATAACGCAAGTTGTTACATAGAATAATTAATGTACAAAATTAAATATAATTCACATCTAATCAAATTAAAGCACAACTAACATGAAGGAGACCGACCATTCTCTTAATTACATTCTTAAACCACAACGTAGCCCTAACCACATGTTCACTGGACTAAATCAATTGTTAATCAGAAAATAAACGTAATGTACTAAAGGTCGAGTAACCGTCATTGTAAACAGAAGTAACCACTGCAACTACTAAAAACTTGAGTTGGAAAGGCACGACACCACCACTGATCGGATCACGATAAGTGGGTAGCTAATCCAAAACCTGATCTGGACAAAGAAACCACAATAAAACTCTCTCAGTCTCGCAACTAAGGATGAAATGTCCAATTGTAGCTCTACAACAACACTCTATAAGTCAAAGAATTGTGGAGATCAACCAACACCACCTACAACTGGCCGGACTGCAGACCCACGCTTGTCACACCTCTAAGGGTTTTCCGAGATCCGAAGAGTGAGGCTATGGAACACAGGACTAGCTGGTGCCCAGCATATCTGCTGGTGTCCGCGCCCTCAACCATGAGTGCACTTCAAGCGACTGGTAACAAACCAACTACAATACACCACAAGTTGCTGCCCCACTGTCATCTTTCCTTGGCTAGATGTACAACTCAAATAAAGGAGTAGGGGAGTCTAGGAAGACAACAAAACCTCGACGGTATCACTGTACCGAGACCAACCCCAATACACAAGCGTGTCTAACTCATAAAGAACCTGTGGTACCTGACTAGAGAGGCATTCTGAAATAAGCGTCGAACCATCAACTTTGCAAACCACACATACATTACACATCCTTCACACCTAATGTCGATATTTACTGTTCACATTGCAGGACCACACACTGGTCACAAATCTTACCATTACCATCATAAAATACTGTCTAATTTCATTTACGATCACTCTACCAGAATCATACATGGATCATTAACATTCCATTAACACGTCATAAACCCTTTGCTTAATCGTTAGCCTTGCTAACACCACATAACTAAACCATTAGACTCATAAATGGGGGTTCTGTTGATCAAAGAGTCAACTCTGAACTCCACAAAGGAAAATCAAGTCTCAGAAGACTACACCACGACAGAGGTACAAATCGCATCAAGGACGCACCACCCCGATAGGCTATGTTCGCAGTTGAGAACACATCGGGGATCATTGCCGCATTAAGAACGCGACTACCACCCAAATTGCATTCTTACACAGAGAACTAGGTCACCCAAGTATCACCCAGAAACCCCTAAAATCTACTAGAAACCATTTAATAATCACAAGTCTTGCTATTAAACCATAACAAACCTTCAAATAACCATACTTAACACTTAATTAATCAAAAGATCAACCCTGCAACATTACTAGGAAGACATCTCTTGAAAAAGGAGAACGCGCCACAGGGCTCGGTTGTGTTAAGAATGTGCATGTCCGATCAACTGCATCTCCAACTAAGAACTCATCCTGGGTCTCGACCGCGTCATTAACGCAGCTACCCAGCCAACTGTGTTCTCAGACAGAACGTAGACACTCACAGGTCTTACACAAAGCATCCCTAAATCCGGCATTCCAATTCTTTCTAAACCACTGCAACGCACTGTACACTACCAAAACAATCTGAAATCACTCGAATCACCATGCCATCACATCAAAACCCCCTAACATGATCTCACCACTACATAAACACATCCTAACATGGTTTCTACTTAAACAAAGTTTCTCGTGATTGGGAACAGTTATTCTGATCTCAAATAAGTTGTGCAAATTGTTTTAATTGAAAAGACAAAGAAAGAGTCACGAGGAATAGTGAAATCTCTCTACCTCCACGAAGAACAATGCGCGTGGAGATTTTCCCACAATCCAATCGCCTTCTTCATAGACATTACATGTATATAGATAACTTCTGAATACAACATGAAATAGATAATAAATAATTTAACAAACGAATTCACATAAACACATAAACAATGTTTTGATAATCACATAAAAATTATTTCTTTTGGCATGAATATTTGAGTTGATGAATATGATATTTGTTAATGCAAAGTTATCCAATTGATAATATGAGTATTTTTATTGATCACTCAAAATTAAATATTATTAAGACTATATAATAAGATAGATATATTCAAAGATCCACCGATATAATAGTCATATGTGTGTGTGTGTGTGTCTGTGTGTGTGTGTCTGTGTGTTATATCTTATTCATATACTCTTATATTCCATATGTTTTATTGTGTATGTTATTCAGTTCCATCAATTTAACTCAATTATAATTGAGTTAAGAGGTTAAATAATTAGCTTATTTTCTACAACTATCTCAATTTTCTCTCTCTTTCCTCTCTTTTGAGCTTCAACTCCATCCAATCAACTCTACTCTACTACATCATCTCTCTTGAAAAAAAGATATTTTACTACTTATTTAATGGTTATGTTCACATGTTAATAACATAATATTCCTTCTATTTTTATGGATTACTAACTACATAAATACAAGTTACAACTAACTGGTGACTTTTATCAAATTTAAAGATATAAAGTATAATATAAGAACTTTAAGGGATACACATTCAGATCTGATAGATTTCAAGAATCTATATATAAAATTTTCCCATTACTTACCTCATCTAATTATCTAGGCTGGTGGTGGCCCCCACTTAAAAAAAGAGATGAGTCAGAGCTCTCTCATGTGTGGAGGACCACCGGGGGCGGTCGGCTGTTGAGACAGCACCAGCTCATGAGACCATCCCCCAACCGGTCTCCACGCCACACCGGGGTTTGGTTAGAGTAGCTGCTGCAATATATGATATGATGACCCAACTCAAAAAAAAAAACCAAAAAAAAAAAAAGATGAAGGCTAATCTAATCAGATATTAGTGTTCTTAATTACATGAGCTAATCCGACATTAGTAAATTGCACATTCCAAGAACATAGACAGATCTAAAAATTTCATCCAGTGAAGTCACTTTTAAAAAAAAAAATTGTAACCAAATCAATTTAATAGAAAAATTTTACACACATTAATAAAATATTAAAATTTCAGCTGAGTCATGTGACCCCACTGAATCTAAACTAGGTCCGTCACTGAATCTAAACTAGATTTGTAAAAAATTTTAGGAAAAATTTTTATGAATATTATCAAATATCTACCTTGACGATTGTAATAGATTGATACTTAATAAATAGAAAAAAAATTTAAAAAAATTGCACACTCCACGGACCATGCTATATATGTATTGAAGACTCTGATCATACTTGTTTGTCTTCTTCCTTAGTTTAATTAATAGCATATATATTCCCCTCCCCCCCCCCCCCCCAACCATTCCCCAATATTGTTTATTATTTCAGTTTCGAAAGTTTGATGTGACACTATCTTTGTGGGTCAAGGAATCTTTGAAGGTTAAGTGGGTCAAACTGTACGTTGTATAGTTAGTGGGTAAGATTAATGTAAAAGTTTTAAATAATTCCTCCCCTTGAAACTTCTACTCAATTTTGAGACACATAAGTTTAAATTGTCCACATGGCGTACTAGATGATACTGACCCGGTGTACCTGATCTATATTGTGCCTAGAAGTTTATGGTCCCAAACACGATGGATCTTGTTTGTGTTTTTTATTTTATTTTATTTTTTAATATAAATTAGATCAAATTGAAGTTTATCGATTCAATATGCTCTAGTATAGATTGTACCATAAATTAATTGATTCGGTTCGATTTATCAATCTAACCAATCTTGTTTCATAGATTCAAGGGATAATTAGTAGTACTAGAAAAAAGACTAATGGAAAGTTGGAAGGTTTTGTCATGAATACACTGCACCACTCGAACCTCTTTATAGGTGGAGTAATTTCATATCAAAAGATAGGTCAAGTGTCGCCTCGGGACACTGCCAAGCACCTTTATTCTCTCCACTTAAATTACTTTTTTTTTTCGCTCGGACTAAATTTTTTCTTCACTGACTTGATCGTTAGAGGATCGTCCCCAGACTCACATCTCTGAGGCAGATTTTTTTTACATGTCAAGACAGGTCGAGCCAAGCAAAAGACTTGTTCCCCACTCTTTAGCTCTTTGTTCGAGCGCGTTCTCGAGATCGACGTGGACTCTGTCTCTGCAAACTTGAAAGTCAAGTCGGGACTGACCATACCAATTACGAGCAGGGTTGGTAGTATTGTAAGACTCAGTCGCGCCGAATCTTTGGTGGAACGATGCGTACCACACCTATTCTCCAACCCCCACAACCGACTTCCCCCTCCCCGACACCCCCTCCCCTAATTCGGTGACAATCCAACAATGTTAGGGACCAAAAAATCTCTGACACGATATGATACGGATCGCGACGACAGGTCGAATCCTGATTAGGAGTACCCTTCTTAAAGTAAAAGCTATGTAGAAAACTATTCATATTTACATACATATCCTTCTCGTATGAATTAATTGTCAAAAGGGTCTCTATAGTAAGCTTCCTTCAAAATATCCCCGGAATTTCCTATTCTCATCATAAAATCACTCGTTAGAAGATTGGACGGAGAGTAATATATATAAGAAAGACATTTATGTTACTAATTCACCTAAGAAGGATATAAACATAAAAATAAATTTGGGGTAGACTTTTCCATAATTTTCTCTTCACGTGAAGAGGTATTTATGTACTACTTCCTTCGTAGTGGGCCCACGTCTGATCTGTGCTTTGGACACTTGACGTCTGCTTGCCGTCTGATCCGAGGTCCCCCGGAGCCGGCGTGCATGGATAACGCAGTGACACGTGCCAGACGTCACGCACGGCACTCGTGCGACCCTGCTTTTACCCTATCCGGAAACCCCTTATCCGGTTTTTAGGATTCCCAATCCATGTTTGCTTTTGCTACATCCGAATCCCCCCCAAACGGTCACACGCAATGGAGGCACGTGGGCATCCATCTCACTCCAATCCGTGCGCGAGTACTGGCGGGTGCCTACGCGGTCTGGTACTCCGCGGCCTTCACATTAGGCTAACATTTTTCTGAGGAATAAAGAATTATAATAATTTTTTTCTTATAAAACATAAAGTTATGAGAGTTAGCTTTTGGTAAAATAAAATTCATTTATTTATATTTTTCCTTGCATGGTATTTTTTGAGAGGAGGAGCCGAGGAGGTGATAGGATTTTAAAAGAACCAATGTAAGAGATGCCAATCAAATGATCCACAACCAATATAAATAGATTCTAAGTAAACTATCAAATGGATGTAAAATTTAATTGACTCCTACTGGAATACATTTGTGAAGAGATGAATCAAACATTCATTTATATAATCAGACTCGTTATTTAATAAAAAACTTAAAAAATATAAAACCTTGGACAAAAGTCACAAAACCAGACCAACTTTTTACAAAGAGACTGTTTGTTGTGTACTGTTTGGTGTGACATAGAATATTACAAATTATTGATATTGAAATTTAAAATTTATGATATTACTTTTTCTAGTTTTTTTAAAATTTAAAATTAAGATTGATGGGAAAGAGTGTCACATGGGTCAAACAATTTTAAGTTCAACAACATACAACCCTCTAAAAAATAAACAAAAAAATTAAATATTATATGACACTCCGAATATAAAAAATACCATCTTACAAGGTATTTTTAAAATGTTTTAATCAAAACTTAATCAAAAGCGAGTCGTTGGATGCCACGTGCAGTCGCAAAGTTGCACCGCTGGACCAGCAGACCCCGGAGAACAGCCCTCGCCGCCGAGCGGAATGCAAAGGGCTGCGCCCAAACACAGATGTTGGCATTTTAATAGCCGTTTCTACCTCCATTTCTACCTCTCTCTCTCTCTCTACAGCTCCCACAGCGGCCGTGCCACCCCCACGCTCGCCGGAAGCCACGGTACGGCCGCGACGCCTGGGGGGAGGTGCTCCGGTGAGCCCACGGAGGAGGCTGCGCGCTTCTTAGAAACCACCCCCCGTTCGTACGTCTGACAGATCTCCCTGCCGGCGTCTCCGCCACAGCAGAGATTGTTTGCTTTGCACTCTTTGTGATGGTCGGGTAGTCCCACGAAGGTGGTGGCCGTCCTGCTTGCGTCTTCCTGTTCTTCTTTGTCGGTGAGATCTCGTTCGGGAATAGAGTCACTCCCTGCGGTTCTTCGTGCGTGCTCCTCCTTGGGGCTGACTAGGTTTGCCGCGGGGCTGTCGTCTTTCTGGTGCTGCTTTTTCTCCTTGGTTTGTTGTTGGGATCTCTAGGCTTCTAGGTGGAATCGGTGGTTTCTAGCCGCGTCATGTGCGGCCTGGCACTGTAATGCCGTTGATCTTGTGGATCTTCCTCTCAGTAATGTGGCGTGTGTGGTCACTTACCCCGTATGATTGATTTTTGGGGATTTGGTTCATCTCTTGCTCCTCTCTGCGGCGCTTTGGGTGTTTGTCGGCGTTGGATGGTGTTCCTTTGTTTGGGCAGTTTATTTCACAATTGCTTTTGCGTGATCGCATTCTTCGTGATTTTGTTCTTGGAACCCTAACACGTGTTATAGTGTTCTTCTTTTCTGCGAGTTGCTTGTCACGGGATAAGTAATCTGTGTGCTAATCAAATTTCTGCTGCGTTTCAGGAAGCTTGTGGCGTAGCTCGTTTTGGCTGCATATATTTTTGAATCCAAAATGATGGGATCATTTCTCACGAGGGGCCTTGTGTACATACTCTATTGGCATCCAATTTGTTGTTACAGTTTCGTGTAATGAGGTGGTTGGTTGTTTCTAATGGTACTGTCTTTTTTTGTGGCAGAATGGCTCTTGGCTATGCCTATCCGGCTTATGAATGCTTTAAAACGGTGGAAAAGAACAAGCCAGAGATTGAGCAACTGAGATTTTGGTGCCAATATTGGTTGGTGTTCATTTTTTCAACTAGTCTAAACAATCTTGCTTTTCGATCAGTGTTCATCGATTTGCCATACAGGGTTTTCGTCAGAGTTTTTGTTAACTTCGATTTTGCCAGGATTCTTGTTGCAGTATTGACTGTTCTTGAGCGAGTTGGAGACACATTTATCTCATGGTAAGAGGTGTTGTCCTTTCATCTTCTTTAAGAATCTTCTTTATCGATCAGCTAGCTTCCAGCCAAGTGAGATTGATCGGATAGGGCACTATGATGACGATGCTCAATGTTTTAAGAAGGACTAGGTCCCCATTGATTAGGCAATGAGTTGGGCGCCTCAAGTCCGAGTCGGTTGTTTATTGAGGATTTAATTTCTTATGCATGCCTCCTAATTGATCATCTTGAGAGTATATAGATCTTACATATAAAGGCATAAGCACCATGAAAAGTAATCTGATTGAATTAATGGACTTGATTTAAAGCCCCAGATCTAGAATCGATCTTGGAGTCCTATTGTGGAATGGAAGGATGACCATGTATAGTTGCAATAGGAGGAAAAGACAAAAAAGGTAATTGGAATATAATTAAACATGTAACTTAAACAGGGGCATAAAGTTATTTATGGAAATAAGTCAATAGCATTCTAAATGAAATATTGCAGAAATAGTCCTAGGCGGCTAGGGGCCCCAAGCTGACTTATCCGCCTGCCTAGTCGCCTAGGCAGCTGACTTTTAATCACTGACGATTATATTGTAAGCCAACACAAGATTGGCCATTTATTTTAACAATGTTTTCTTTCTATGTTGAAGGTTGCCAATGTACAGTGAAGCAAAGCTGGCATTCTTTATATATCTTTGGTATCCCAAAACAAAGGTATGAACCATCCAGGTGTTCATTAGGATTTTTTTTTCTTAATTCATTCATACTCTTACCTACAGTATGCACTTTTTATTAGGAACAACATATGTCTACGAGACATTCCTTAAGCCTTATGTTGCAAAGCATGAGACAGAAATAGACCGGAACATACTTGAATTAAGGGCTAGGGCTGGGGATATTGCAGTCTTATACTGGCAAAAGGCTGCAACATATGGCCAAACAAGGTTTGTCGAAATCTTGCAATATGTTGCCTCCCAGTCGCCGACATCTAGACCGCGACCTCCTCAGGTATCCATTGCTGCTGGCCAGACCTTCCAATTGTCCACACCATTTTATTGCCTCTTGACTTGTGCATTCGTTAACCGTAACAAATCATGTCTTTTTATCTTTCAGTCATTTGTCATGTGTGCCTGTAAAGTTCAGATTGTTTCATGTCTTGCAGCAGCATCACTGCTAGCTTATTTTGTTGTTTTGTTCTTCTTGACAGAGGTTCAATTATGAATTGAGATAAAAGTGCTTCTGGCAGCGTTAAACCCCATGTCCCCATTTTTCTGCTTAGCATCCATTTTTTTACACTTCCATAATTATTGTATTTGGAGGAAAGAAATAAAGCTCCTGCTGAAATGGCCATCTCCCATTATGTTTTGGATGTGCTTTGTTCTTCAAACTTTATAATTGAGGCTTATTGTTTCTTTTGATTCTCTCTAATGTTCATCTTTTTGTTCCTTTGACCTATATTCATATTTTTGTCTAGTTTTCAACACTTTTAGGTGTATCATGTCATTGGTTCATAGTTACCTTGTATGATCTCTAATTAGGCCCTAAAGGCACCTTATGGTCACATAGTGCGCTTAATACAGTCTTCTATTTTATTTTAACCTCCTTATTCTTTTATTAATATTTGCATCCACTACTTTTTGCACGCAATATGGACTCTAATAGACCCTGGAAGTCTGGAACACATTATGCTTAATGATCTATAATACATTCTTAATGAGTAAACATCAAGGTGTTATAACTCTGTTCCCTGCTATTACAGCTTGCACAATTTGCACAAGTACAAACAGATGAGGTTTAAGGTGAACCTTGTTTGTGTGAAAGTCTATAATTCGTTGATTATGGCAATGAATGCCAAATGCAAGATTCTTTACTTGCCTGCCATTGTTGGAGGCCTAAAAGTCAACTGATCAAACATGAGTTACAATTAGTATGCACATAACTATATGATCTAGGTTTCTTATCCCAGATTGCTCGTGATATCTTGAATGCGGTTTTCTTCCATCTCTCTGTATCACGGCTTTTTCCACTGCCCATTTGCATATACACTATCGTCCATTTTGCATTATCAAACAAATCTCTGTAAGACTGTAGCAAGCAGGACTGTTGAAGTAGTTCCTTTCCTTCTTTTTCACTCGTTCTCTTATCCTCATGTTATTCCATCTATATAGTCAATACGATTGCAACATTCTAATTTCATTGGATTTGTAGCTGAAGAACTTGACAGAATTCATGGCTTCAAATACCCCAATTCCATGTCGACTATGAAGTAAGATGACATGGAATTATAATGTGTTTCAATTGATCACCAAACTTAGAATGTCAGCCTCAACCGTGCTTGGTAATACAAGCGACATTACGAAATGTAGTGGATAGATATGAGTGCTGATGGATGTTTCACATTGTTTTTTACAGCAAAGGGTCCGCCAACCGCCGTCCACTGCACCAGTAAGGCCACCTGCTGGAACACAGCAGCCTCAGTCTCCGAAACCACCACGTCCACCTCCGGTTCCTGTTAGGAACCAGGTTCATGATCCAAAGCCAGAAGCAAACCCGGCTCCAGTGGCTCCTCCAGTCCAGAACCAACCCACTGCAAATCCAAGCCAAGCAACTAATGGTACCAGTAGCCATTTGCCATCTGGTCAAACAGACTCCACACAATCTGAAGCTAGCAAGAACTCAACCAACGAGGAGACAAACCCTCCACAAGAGACCATTTTAGAAGAATCCATCAGAGTGACGCGCAACAGGTTGAGGAAAACACGGTCTGCCAACGTTGCCCCCCCAACCACGGGCCCAACATCTTCTGGTGGTACAAACCATTAGCAGCATACAATTGTTTCTCTCTCCTATCTTTTGTTGAGCTTTGCTCGTGATTGTTGGGAAGTGAATTGTTTTCATTTAGCAACAAGTCCAATTTTTCCACTGTATATAAATAAAGTTGATGTAGACATTTGAGGGAGCATTTAGAAGAGATAGGGATAATACTGTATGGAAGTATCTTTTTATCTGAAAAGCTGGAATTGCTACTTGTTACTTGTGATAACAGAGGAAATCATGGGCTACAAAGCGGGATCAGAATCAGATTGTAATGCGACTAAAAAGGCTTTTGCCACCACCCTTCATGGCTTCAGATCAATGGCCAGCCCAGTTGCTTTTCACCAAGTATTGCTGATTTAAAGGCCAATTAGATTTTGCTTGGTGATGGACAAGTTGATACATATTCTGTCTTTTTTGCTTTTTTGTTTTTTTTTTGCATTCTGGGGTTCATGTGCTGCTTATGTAATTGGGTTGTGGCTGTTGTTGCTTTCCCTGCCACCATCAACCTGATGATACCGGGTTGGCTGATGGTGAAAGCAGAGATAGATGCCTGATCTGGTTCTAAGGAAGCAGTTGGGCTCACGTCAGAGACTACTGAAGAAAGGATAGGATAAAAAGGTTATGAACACCTCTTGCCTACCATTCTTCATCCTTTTGTGTTTGTCTTAAGGGCCCTGCCCTTTTTGATTTTTTTGAACTCCCTAGTGACAGTGGATGTTGGGAGAGCTCCTCTGTAAAGGTCTCTGTTTCGTCAAGACGCCCTGGTTTTTTTTTTCCCCCATGTTGGAAGTTTTATTGTTATATGTTTGTTTGCCAACCATTTTGGTCTTTGTTAAAGAGTTCTTAAGCATGTTTTGCCAAATAATTTAAGAATTTAAAAGGTTGTTTCTTAATGCCTGGGTTAGATAGAATGTCTTCTTTACAGTACTACTTATCATGTAAACTATTGTTTGAATGAAATTATGTGGTGCACATATGTTGCTAACAGTACCGCTATTTAAAAAGATCATAAAACAAGTAGTTGTTTGCATGTGTACACGGGTTCTGCATAGAAGATAGAAGGATGTCTTCTGGACATTTGTTTTCTAATATGTACACAATGTTTCGTGATGACCTTGATTCATATATACACACTTTAAATACAACGATCTGCAAATGTGATAGAGAAATGCTTATTAAAAGACTCATCTTGCATAGTAGGAGATGGATTGTAAGAAATCATCGAATTAGCTAAGAGGGTTTGACAAGCTCTCTCTCTCTCTAGCCAATAATTTTTTTCCTTACCATCCACCACCTATTTATTGTAAGATGGATGTTATTATATTCAAGTATTTCTCATGTGATAAATTTTTTTTTCCTCCTATGCAAAAAGAAAATAACTTTTTCTTAGTGGTTTCTCAGTAAGGCAACTATGTATGGTTTGTCGTACTGGATTGGTGCGTCACAGATGTATTGTACCGTGTCAGGGAAAAAGTGAGTCTTTGACACGGTCGATCCGATCTTATTAATTATTATTATTATTTTTTGAAAGTATATTGATCAAATCAAAATATATTAGTACGGTACATTTCGATTTGTACCATAATAGAGAGAACTCGGTCTGAGTCCTATAGTACCACTTGCTTAGCAACTGTGGTGGCTTGGAACTCATAGTATCATTCGTTAAAGTCTTCACTTTGTTGCATCAAAAGTATACAAATTGGTATAAATATGTTTGAGAAAGGTTTATTGCACTTGCATATTGTACTTAATATGACTATATAACAAATTTATGTGGCATCCAACAATTAGATTGCCATTTTATCATTACTCATGTGAGGGGTGCCACATGGACTATTATCTGGTCTATACAAGTGCAATAAACATTTCTCAATATGTTTTATTACTTTAATAATTTTATAGTTTTATTACTTTAATAATAATTTAGAATATTAAAAAAATATGTTTTTGACTCGCTTTGGCCGGGTCCGATGTCCCGTCCCCTACTCACTCATTCCCGATTCCTCGCTTCGCCACCACTTCTTCCCCCACGCTCCCTTCGCTCCACCCCGACGCCGCCCCTCTCCCGCCGCTTGCGGCGGCGCGTTCTGCTGCCCCGCCGTTGGCTTCTGCGGTGCCGGCCGGTAGCGCCCCGAGAGGCTTTCGCTTTAGCCTTTAGCGCGCATCCCCCTTCGCTTCTCTCTCCTCGCCGTTGCCTTGGAGCGGCAGAAGGAAGGATCGGCCCATGGAATCACCCGAGGGCCGCGACGGCGGTCGTCCGACAGCGGAAGAGGTGATATCGAAGCTCAAGGACGACGGGGATTTCGACGCCCTCCGTCTCAAGATCGTCCGCAAGCTCAAGGAAAATGTGAGCTCGTCACTTCCCTTTATTCGATCCCTTGCGTTTTTTTAGGAGAAGCCATTCCTTGCTGCTGCCTGGTGCGGCCTCTTTGGCTGCTGCTGCTGCTGCTCCTCCTCCTGATTCTGTATCTCATGTCATATAGCTACCCAGAAGAAGGGGGTACAAGGCTAGAATAATGCCTTAGACTATTTTGATGATGTTGAAGCAATCCGTGATCTTGGTTGTGGGGGAGGGGGGGGGGGGGGGCATTGTCCTGTGTGGAACATAAAGAGCAGTTCGTTGGGGACACTACTCTAGAGGTTGATGACATTTATGAGCGATTGTGTGAAGGAGTTGCCAATTTACAGTGTGAACTGGACCCGCGAATACTCTTCAAACTTTTTGTGTTTTGGTAGCCCTTTTTTGGGGGGTGAGGATGTGCTGATTGTTGTGGACATATGGGCTCTGGACTCTATAAATTCTGTTATTTTATCTTTTTGGTGGCCTTCGGAAACAAAAAGGTAAAAAAAGATCCAAAGTGGAGGAATCGATAGATCTTCCACAATCTATAAAAGAAATAGATTTTGGGAGAAATAGGATATTTGGGGGTGCTAATTGCTAGTCAAGGAGCCTTAGATGCTCCGGAAAGTGTAACGATGGCACTAAAGTCCCATTTGGTAACACCTACCTTGTACTCCAGTTTTCCACTACCTATTACCGGGTTGTTCTTAAAATTGAAGGGCAGTTATGTTGCCAAGAGATATTTCGGAAAACTTTTTTTTGGAGGACAATTTGATCTGCTCTGTGGAGGTAGGAACCTTTTACAATGATTTGTTCTGTGAAGTGTGCATGCCTTTCTCAGAAGACTATTTCCATGCTTATCATCTTTAGTCCAGGTGCTTATTCTCTCGTAACAGATTCTAATTGTAATGTGGGTTTGTAATCTCTTTGTTGGAGGGGAGAGAGAGAGAGAGAGAGAGTTCACATTTGATTAACCCCACTTATCTTGCTATTTCTTTTAAACTCCTCACTGTCATTTAAGTTCTGAAATAAGCTCCAGTGGTCAGTAAACATTTAAAAAGGAAAAGAACACATGTTTGAAATATTCTTGAGATACTCCTTCTTTGTTGTCTAGTTAGTTTAAATAACAAAGTACATCTCTGAATTTACAAAAAACACTGTCCCCGTTAAAAAAATCCTAAATCTCTCTCAACTCCCAAATTTATCACTGCCCTCATTCATAATGCCTCCTTTTCTTCTTTCTTTTACTTTGTCAATGGAAACAGCCCTGTGGAAGAAGAAGAAGATGATAGATGAGATATGAAGTCCAAAAAGAAGAATACAGATAATTATGAGGGCCGAGCTCATTCACCAGGTCCACGCCATGATGAAGACTGGAGTGAATAAACCCCTGGTTCTCCATTATTCCAACTTAATGAGGGAAGGTAAAAGGGTTTGATGCCCCAATTGAAATTAAGCTGAACTAACGGTACGTTTGAATACTTAATTCTAGGCTTCTTTTATAATTTTTTTGGATTTGTGGGGAGTCAAAAATATGAAAATAGAGGCAAAACTAATCCCTAAAATTTTCAAGTTCTTATGGAGAAAAAGAAAATCCTTGCTAAAGCTCCAGGGAACAGGGTTTGGGAACATTAGTATATAATAAGAGATCAATCTGTCATATGAAAATTGGGCACTAATAATTTCTTTTGATATAATCAATAGAGGAATTATGAGGTCAATGTTAAGCTTTCGGGTTCACATATCTAGATTTCGATACATGTTTGACCAACTATTTGGTAGATTTTCACAAGATCTTACCTTCATGCTCAGCAAATGCTGGTCCCTTTTCCTGAGCTTTTAACTAAATCTAAATGTCCCTCACTGTGTCGTGACTTAATGCATATAACCAGACAGGAATGGTGGCTAGGAAAAGAGGGCTTTTTACCTGGGAAAGACAGCAATTCTAGTTCTCATCTGGGAACAAAATTCTTTACCACTTTTATTTCATCATTCGCACCCCATCCTGTGTATTCTTATGGTTGAATGATTTTATGTATATATGTGTTTAATAAACTGAAGGTGAGGAGTTTTGATTTAAACTGAACCACTGCTGCCGCACCACCAATGGAGTATGCATGAAGCCACATTTATAGCATTTGTAGACTGGTGGGGCATGCTCTGTAGCTTATGAAATCAGGTAGCACATGCATATGTATCTCTCTGAGGTATCCTTTTCTAATATGCATGTGTGTATGTGTTAACTAGAGAGTACTCTCTTATTTTTCTGTACGATAATGTGTATCCATGTTCTCAGATACATGCATTATATGCATGTAGAATAGAAGTTGAATAAATAGATAGATATATAAAATTCCTAGTAGCTTATTTTTCTTCAAAGCCATTGCCTTTAAAAATTAGCAGCTGAAATGAACAGTCCACTGCAGGAAGATTTGCGCAACCAGATTATTGCAGAGGTGAAAGAGTCAGTTGCACTTAATCGTGATGGAGCTGAAAACATGAAGCCCAGACAGCTTTCAGATGCTATTCATGAGGAGATTGGGTAAGTTGAACAAAGAACCGAGCTTTGCTCCTCATGTGTTTTAGTTTTCTGACATGACTACCAATGGAAATCACTGGATGCACGGGCGGCTACAGTTAACTTACAGGTTGTAGGATTCAACATGTCTATGTTCTGTATTCCCTTAATCGAAAAGGAATCACCTTTCTCATGATACAACAGTTATTCATGAATTTTCAGTTAAAATTGTTGCTACACGTCCTATCTCCATGCAGAAAGAAAGTGATGGGTCAGATCTCTGATGAGATATGGAAAATCATCAGGTCAAGTGATGGAATGAAAGATGAAATAACAGAGTCAGTGAAATCTGTCTATAACAAGTTGGTGAACCCCCCAAAGGAGGAAATAAACACCTTTTCTTTGCCAAGAAATCAAGCAAATGCTGGGGAAACTCTTTCCCAAGCGGCAACTTCTTCATGTGAAATAACCACGCCATGTGAAGACGAGCCTCTTGAACCACCAGGGTTTGCTCCATGCGTCCAGGCTTCTCAAGCAGCAACTTCATGTGAAACAGCCATGCAACCTGAAAATGAACCTCTAGAACCACCAGGATTTGCTCCGTCTGCTCCAGTGCAAGTGGACGACGGCAGCAAGGAAGAACATGTTGAGGTGCCCAAAGGCGAACTACCACTCAACCATCACAAAGAAGTACAGCATGGGTCACCAGCTCCTTCACCAACAAATGATGATGGGCCACCAGGGTTTGCTCATTTTCAGACCACCGATCCAATTGCCAGTACTGCTGATGATGAGGATCCTGATGTGCCTCCAGGTTTTGGGTGATTTCTCTTCTTGACTCTTTAACTCTTGCATTTGAAGAGAGCCCTGAGTTACTTCGACCTTGGCAATGAAGGTTGGACATTGCATTGTCGTAAGGGAGTCATGAATCCCAGCGTAAGGTGGTGCTGGGAGAGAGGACTACAGAACTCTGAGGTAACTAAGTGCCTTCGAAGCACTCCAGGTATCAGAGTTCTTCTCTTGACAGACATCCAGGAGGTTAACATCAAACTCATGGATTCACATGCTCATGGCCAGTGCTTTCAAGATTCTTCAATTGGTGCAGACCAGAGATCTTGAATATTTTCAACCTCAGTTGTATTTGGTTTATTTCTTCTTAACTGGATAACCATCTTTTTACTATGTATGCTCATGTAATCTTTACTTCCTCCAGCTCTATTCTCCTTGTTATTCCAGTTATATATGTATATTTTTCTCGTTAGCAAAACTTCAGTGCTAGCCAATTACCTCTGTTTGGCAATGGGTTGGGGTTAGAGATAACTCCAACCCATGACTAAAGTTATGCAGGGTTAACTCATTTTTTAGTTTGTTTTCTTATGTGTTAACCCAGTTTAACTATAGTGAGTTAACCCACTTTCTCTTGATTGCTGTGATAAGATAAAGAGAGTTAACCACTTTCATATCAAAAAGTGACTTGAAAAGAGAAAGTAGCAATTAATATTGTGTTGAGAAAAGAGAAAATAGCAATTAATGTTGTGTACCGCTATGACAAAAAAAATAGTTAACTCAATAGAAAATGGTTTAGTAACACTATTTGGTAACACATTAAAGTAACACACCAATCAAAGTACACCACAACTTCATCATTTATGAGATGTTTTTAACTTTTTTATTTCAATTGCTGATGTGGCACAGTTTTAATAGTGATGTTATCAAATGGTGTTACCACATGGTGTTACAAAACTATTTCTCTAACTCAATAGGTTAACTCCAATCCACCTGAGTTGAAAAATTATGAGTTAACTCACATCTGACTCACTTTTAATTTAACATATTTGAGTTAACTTTTTTTAAAATTATCAAACTGTATTTTGAGTTAACTCTAAGTTAATTTTGAGTTAACTTTAAGTTAACTCTTTACCAAACTGAGGTTAGCATCAAGTAAGAATTGACATAAAGAACAGCCTCCGGCCTCCGCTACCTATCAAGCAGTATTTGCGAGTTCTTGTCCACCAGTTGGGAGATCGGTGTCAGATTGACTTCTTTCCAAGATTATGTTTGGTGATGCTTTCTAAGGAAGATGGTAATCACCAAGTTGGATTTTAAATGAGGTATTTCTGCTGGGTAAATAATTTAAGGTTCTGCACGTATATGGTCAGTAATCCTACTTGAAGTGGATATAATTTTATTATTTTTTTCTAAGAAAGAGTTCTCTTGGCAAAAGAGGGGAAAAGAGGAATGGGTCTTCTTTATAAATACATACTTATTTTCACCACATCTAATATGAGACTAAATATGCCTCTACAACATGTTTTGTTTCTTTCCTTTAAACTCTATCCAATAACAAACATATAATTTTGTTATTATCCCACTTTTCATGGAAGGTAAAGGAAAAGAAGTGGGATTTTCTTAATTTTTTTTCCGTGGGTTTATTAGAACCTAATTTAGGGATGGTCTACTTTCTCCAAATTTTTGGATAATAAAAATCTTTCTCAGTAAAATATATTTTTCATGAGAAATAAAACCTTGTAAAACAAAATCATGTGTTTACAATCTTTTTAAGACAAGAAGGTAAAGAGAGAGGGAAAAACATGTGTAGATGGAAAATATTTCTCGATGAACATTTCCACAAGGATGATGTGGAAAAATAATTTTCGAAAATATTCTCAATATCTTGAGAAATAACATTTTGACTATTATTTACCTCTATATTTGTACAATATGGTCCTATGGAAACTTAAAATCCTAAAAAAATAGAAAATTTTAAGTGGGGTGTGTGATGTGTTACCATGTCGTTGTGATAAGTACATAAATCCGATGTTTGGCTTTGTTCAGACAAGTACCGTAGCACGGTTGCCAACGCGGGATTCGTGCCACTCGTGCGGCTAAGTACACGTGCGAAAAACATGTCTGTTTTGTCTATTTTCCGGCACAATCTGTTAGAATCAGACATGACTAGATGGCGACATCTTATCCTGTCCAAAGATCTGATTTTAATTATTAAAATAATTTGAACATTTTCAAATAAAAAGCAAAAGGTCAACTTCAAATGTTTATAACGAGATTGAAACCGTTGACTGGTCGTAGATTGTTTAAAATTAATTTAGTGTTTCAAATAAGAAAATTTTGCAAATAAACCTAAGTCTTGGCATATTAGTTTATTATCTTAAACTATCTCCTGTGCGAGGCCACCAAAGTGGAAAAAAAGTTATAAAATATGCGTTTTTTATTTGAAGTAATCCTATCTTTTTTAAACCAAGAAGTTTTTGATAAATGTCTTCATGGTGTAAAATGATGTAAGAATGTAATAAAATGGTATCTAATTCTTTAATTTAAAATATCTCATACTAGTTAATTATTCTAAAATATTTTTATTAGCAGCCGAGTAAAAAGTTATGTCCGTTTGAGCGAAGGGGTGTCCGTATGCGATCGCATCGGTAGCCCGTGACCACGCTCTCGGAGAGGAATTTGGGTGCCAGACCGAAAATCTCCAAATCCGACCTTGTGCCGATCGGGTAGAAGTGACGATTCCGGATTCGAGACTCGCAGACGGTTCTGATCGCCGTGCGAACAAATATTCGTGTCTTACCCAAATGGTATGATAATCGGTGTACTAGTACACACGCTCCGCGGTAAAATTTCGGCCTCGACACGAAATTCCGCAAAATCAGCGTCCTATCGACCGTCTCGGAGTGCCGATTCCGAATTGTGCTCACATAAGCGATTCTGATACCCAGACGGAAAATTATGGTCAGTTCTGTCGCGGAAGGGGTGAGAATAATCTGAAAGGGGTAACTATATCGGCGATGTTGGCGCACCCATATCAACAACCTCAGCAAGAGTTCTCACGCCGAGTTGAACACAACATATGATCTCCGTGACAGGCCGACTCCGTGTGGTTGCTCTGCTCGAGATTCACGTGATCGAGGGAGACGTTACAGAGAGAAAACCTTGGAAACAGGGAGATCGTCATCCGGAATCACAATTTTGGAGTGCGAACGAAAGTTTTTCGACCTCGAAACGACGTCTTATCACCTAAGACAATAAGGGGGCGGCGAGCGTCTCTGAGTGTCGATTCCGAATTGGGGTCTTATAAACGATTCCAATAACTGAGCGGAAAGTTATGCCCATTTGAGCGAAGGGGTGTCCGTATGCGATCGCATCGGCAGCCCGTGACCACGCTCCCGGAGAGGAATTTGGGCGCCGGACCGGAAATCTCCGAATCTGACCTTGTGCCGACAGGGTCGAAGTGCCGATTCTGGATTGCTGACTCGCGGACGGCTCCGATCACTGTGCGAATAAACATCCGCGTCTTACCCAAGGGGTACGACAATCAGTGTACTACTACACACGTTCCGCGGTAGAATTTTGGCCCCGGCACGGAATTCTGTAAAACCAACGTCCTGTCGACCGTCTCGGAGTGCCGATTCTGAATTGTGATCACATAAGCGATTCTGATACCCGGACGGAAAGTTATCGCCAGTTCTATCGCGAAAGGGGTAACTATATCGGCGATGTTGGTGCACCCATATCAATGACCTCGGCAGGAGTTCTCACGCCGAGTTGAACACAACTTACGATCGCCGTGATAGGCCGACTCCGTGTGGTTGCTCTGCCAGGGATTTACGTGATCGAGGGAGACGTTACAGCGAGAAAACCTAGGAAACGAGGAGATCGTCATCCGGAATCACAATTTTGGATTGTGAAACGAAGATTTTTGGACCCCGAAACGACGTCTTATCGCCTGAGGCAATAAGGAGGCGATGAGCGTCTCTGAGTGTCGATTTCGAATTGGGGTCTTATAAGTGATTCCGATAACCGAATGGAAAGTTATGCCCATTTGAACGAAGGGGTGTCCATATGCGATCGCATCGACAGTCCGCGACCACGCTCACGGAGAGGATTTGAGCGCCGGATCGGAAATCTCCGAATCCGACTTGTGCCGACCGGGTCGAAGTGCCGATTCCAGATTGGGGACTCGCGGGCGGTTCTGATCACCGCGCAAACAAATATCTACGTCTTACCCAAGGTGTACGACAATCGGTGTACTAGTACACACGCTCTGCGGTGGAATTTCGGCCCCGGCTCGGAATTCCGCAAAACCAACGTCCTGTCGATCATCTCAGAGAGTCGATTCTGAATTGTGCTCTTATAAGCGATTTCGATACTTGAGAGGAAAGTTATGGCCAGTTTTGTCACAGAAGGGGTGAGAATAATCCGAAAGAGGTGACTATATCGGTGATGTTGGTGCACCCATATCAACGACCTCGGCAAGAGTTCTCGCACCGAGTTGGACACAACATACGATTGTTGTGACAGGCCGACTCTGTGTGGTTGCTCTGCCTAGGATTCATGTGATCGAGGGAGACGTTACAGTGAGAAAACCTTGGAAATGGGGAGATCGTCATCCGGAATTGCAATTTTGGATTGCAAAATGAAGGTTTTTCGACCCCGAAATGATGTCTTATCGCCTGAGGTAAGGGGGCGACGAGCATCTTTGAGTGTCGATTCCGAATTGGGATCTTATAAGCGATTCCGATAACTGAGCGAAAAGTTATGTCCGTTTAAGCGAAGGGATGTTCGTATGCGATCGCATCGGCAGCCCGCGAGCACGCTCTCGGAGAGGAATTTGAGCGCCGGACCGAAAATCTCTGAATCTGACCTTGTACCGACCGAGTCGAAGTGCCGATTCCAGATTGCGGACTCATGGTGGTACCAATAGCCGCACAAAAAAATATTCGCGTCTTACCCAAGGGGTACGAAAATCGGTGTACTAGTACACACGTTCCGCGATGGAATTTTGGCCCCGACACAGAATTCAGCAAAACTAGCATCCTGTCGACCATGTCGAAGTGTCGATTCTGAATTGTGCTCACATAAGCGATTCCGATAACCGAGCGGAAAGTTATGGCCAGTTCTGTCGCGGAAGGGGTGAGAATAATCCGAAAGGGGTAACTATATCGGCGATGTTGGTGCACCCATATCAACGACCTCGGCAGGAGTTCTCGCGACGAGTTGAACACAACTTACGATCACCGTGACAAGCTGACTCCGTGTGGTTGTTCTGCCTGGGATTCACGTGATCGAGGGAGACGATATAGCGAGAAAACCTTTGGAAATGGGGAGATCGTCGTCTGGAATCATAATTTTGGATTGCGAAACGACGGTTTTTCGACCCCGAAATGACGTCTTATCGCTTGAGGCAAAATGTGGGCGACGAGCGTCTCTGAATGTTGATTCCGAATTGGGGTCTTACAAGTGATTCCAATAATTGAGCGGAAAGTTATGCCCGTTTGAGCGAAGGGGTATGATCGCATCCGCAACCCGCGACCACCCTCCCGGAGAGGAATTTGGGCGCCGGACCAGAAATCTTCGAATCCGACCCTGTGCCGACGGGTCGAAGTACCGATTCTAGATTGGGGACTCGCGGGCGGTTCCGATCGCCGCGCGAACAAATATCCTCATCTTACCCATGGGGTACGACAATCGGTGTACTAGTGCACACGCTCCGCAGTAGAATTTCGGCCCGACACGGAATTCTAAAAAACCAGCATCCTGTCGACCGTCTCAGAGCGACGATTCCGAATTGTGCTCACATAATCGATTTCGATATCCGAGGGGAAAGTTATGGCTAGTTTTGTCGCAAAAGGGGTGAGAATAATCCGAAGGGGGTGACTATATCGGCGATGTTGGTGCACCCATATCAACGACCTCGGCAAAAGTTCTCACACCGAGTTGAACACAACTTACGATCGCCATGACAGACTGACTACGTGTGGTTGCTCTGCCCGGGATTCACGTGATCGAGGGAGACGTTACAACGAGAAAACTTTGGAAACGGGGAGATCGTCGTCCGGAATCGTAATTGTAGATTGCGAAACGAAGGTTTTTTGACTCCAAAATGACGTATTATCGCCTGAGCCATTAAAGGCACGACAAGCGTCTCTGAGTGCCGATTCCAAATTGTGGTCTTATAAGAGATTCCGATAACTGAGCGAAAAGTTATGCCCATTTGAGCAAAGGGATGTCCGTATGCGATCGCATCGGCTGCCCGCGACCACGCTCCCGGAGAGGAATTTGGGCGCCGGACCGGAAATCTCTGAATCTGACCTTGTACCGACCGAGTCGAAGTGTCGATTCTGGATTGGGGACTCGTGGGCAGTTCCGATCGCCGCGCGAACAAATATCCTCGTCTTACCCAAGGGGTACGACAATTGGTATACTAGTACACATGCTCTGCGAAGGAATTTCGGCCCCGGCACATAATTCCGCAAAACCAGCGTCTTGTTGACCATCTCGGAGTGCCGATTCCGATACTCGGGCGGAAAGTTATGGCCAGTTCTGTCGCGGAAGGGGTAAGAATAATCCCCTATATCGGCAATGTTGGTGCACCTATATCAACGATCTCGGTAGGAGCTATCGCGCCGATTTGAACACAACTCCCGATCGTCGTGACAGGTTGACTCCGTGTGGTTGCTCTGCCCGGGATTCACGTGATGGAGGGAGACGTTACTGTGAGAAAACCTTAGAAACGGGGAGATCGTCGTTCGAAATCGCAATTTTAGATTGCGAAATGAAGGGTTTTCGACCCTGAAACAATGTCTTATCACCTAAGGCAATAAGAGGTCGATGAGCGTCTCTGAGTGCCATTCCGTATTGGGGTCTTATAAGCGATTCCGATAACCGAGCGGAATGTTATGCCCGTTTGAGCGAAATGGTGTCCGTATGCGATCGCATCGGTAGCCCGCGACCACGCCCTCAGAGAGCAATTTGGGCGCCGAACTGGAAATCTACGAATCTGACCTTGTACCGATCGGGTCGAAGTGCCGATTCCGGATTGCGGACTCACGGGCGACTCCGATCGCCGCGCGAATAAACATCCACGTCTTACCTAAGGGGTACGATAATCAGTGTACAAGTACACACGCTCCGCGGTGGAATTTTGCCTCGGCACGAAATTCTACGAAACCAACGTCCTGTCGACCATCTCGGAGTGCCGATTCCGAATTGTGCTCACATAAGCGATTCCGATACCTGGGCAGAAAGTTATGACCAGTTCTGTCGCAAAAGGGGTGAGAATAATCCGAAAGGGGTAACTATATCGGTGATGTTGGTGCACCTATATCAACGACCTCGGCAGCAGTTCTCGCGCCGAGTTGAACACAACTTACGATCGCCGTGACAGACCGACTCCGTGTGGTTGCTCTGCCCGGGATTCACGTGATCGAGGGAGACGTTACAACGAGAACACTTTGGAAACGGGGATATCGTCGTCCAGAATCGCAATTTTGGATTGCGAAATGAAGGTTTTTCGACCCCAAAATGACGTCTTATCGCTTGAGGCAATAAGGGTGCGACGAGCATCTCTGAGTCCCGATTCTGAATGGGGTCTTATAAGTAATTCTGATAACCGAGCGGAAAGTTATGCCCATTTGAGCGAAGGGGTGTTCGTATGCGATCGCATCGGCAGCCCGCGACCATGCTCCCGAAGAGGAATTTGGGCGCCAGACCGGAATCTCCGAATCCAACCTTGTGCCGACCGTGTTGAAGTGTCGATTCTAGATTCGGGACTCGTGGGCAATTTCGATCACCGCACGAACAAATATCCGCGTCTAACCCAAGGGGTACGACAATCGGTGTACTAGTACACACGCTCTGCAGTAGAATTTTGGCCCCGACACAGAATTCTGCAAAACCAGTGTCCTGTTGACCGTCTCGGAGTGCCGATTCCGAATTGTGCTCACATAAGCGATTCCGATACTCGGGCGGAAAGTTATGGTCAGTTCTGTCGCGGAAGGGCTGAGAATAATCCGAAAGGGGTTACTATATCGGCGATGTTAGTGCACCCATATCAACGACCTCGGTAGGAGTTCTCACGTCGAGTTGAACATAACTTCCGATCTCCATGACAGGCCGACTCCGTGAGGTCGCTCTGCCTGAGATTCACGTGATCGAGGGAAACGTTATTGCGAGAAAACCTTGGAAATGGGGAGATCGTGGTCCGAAATCGCAATTTTGGATTGCAAAACGATGGTTTTTCGACCCCGAAACAACGTCTTATCGCCTAAGATAATAATGGGACAACGAGTGTCTCTGAGTGCCGATTCCGAATTGGGGTCTTATAAGCGATTCCGAATATTGAGCGAAAAGTTATGCCTGTTGAGCGAAGGGGTGTTCGTATGCGATCGCATCGGCTGCCTGCGACCACACTCTCGGAGAGGAATTTGGGCTCCGGATTGGAAATCTCCGAATCCGACCTTGTGCCGACTGGGTCGAAGTTCCGATTCTGGATTGGGGACTCGCGAGCAGTTCCGATCACCGCTCCGCATCTTATCCAAGGAGTACGACAGTCAGTGTACTAGTACACACGCTTCGCGGTGGAATTTGGCCCTGACACAGAATTCCGCAAAACCAGTGTCCTTTCGACCGTCTCGAAGTGCCGATTCCGAATTGTGCTCACATAAGCGATTCCGATACCCAGGCGGAAAGTTATGGCCAGTTCTGTCGTGGAAGGGGTGAAAATAATCCGAAATGGGTAACTATATCAGCGATGTTGGTGCACCCATATCAACGACCTCAGCAAGAGTTCTCGCACCGAGTTGAACACAACATACAATCTCTGTGACAGGCTAACTCCGTGCGATTGCTCTGCCCAGGATTCACTTGATCGAGGGAGACGTTACAGAGAGAAAACCTTGGAAATAGGGAGATCGTCGTCCGGAATCACAATTTTGGAGTGCGAACGAAAGTTTTCGACCTCGAAATGATGTTTTATCACCTAAGATAATAAGGGGGCGACGAGCGTCTCTGAGTGCCGATTCCGAATTGGGGTCTTATAAGCGATTTTGATAACCGAGCGAAAAGTTATGCCTGTTTGAGCGAATGAGTGTCCGTATGTGATCGCATCGGCAGCCCGCGACCACGCTCTCGGAGAGGAATTTGGGCGCCGGACCGGAAATCTCTGAATTCGACCTTTTGCCAACAGTGTCGAAGTGCTGATTCCAGGTTTAGGACTCGCGGGCGGTTCCGATCGCCTCGCGAACAAATATCTGCATCTTACCCAAGGGGTACGACAATCGATGTACTAGTACACACGCTCCGCGGTGGAATTTCGGCCCCGACACGGAATTCTGTGAAACCAGTGTCTTGTCGACCGTCTCGGAGTGGCGATTCTGAATTGTGCTCACATAAGCGATTCTAATACCCAGGCGAAAAGTTATGGTCAGTTCTGTCACGGAAGAGGTGAGAATAATCGAAAGGGGTGACTATATCGGCGATGTTGGTGCACCCATATCAATGACCTCGGCAGGAGTTTTCACGCCAAGTTGTACACAACTTACGGTCACCGTGACAGGCCAACTCCATGTGGTTGCTTTGCCCGGGATTCACGTGATTGAGGGAGATGTTATAGCGAGAAAACCTTGGAAACAGGGAGATCGTCGTCCGGAATTGCAATTTTAGATTGCGAAATGCAGATTTTTCGACCCCAAAATGACGACTTATCGCCTGAGGCAATAAGGGCGCGACGAGTGTCTCTGAGTGTCGATTCTGAATTGGGGTCTTATAAGCGATTCTGATAACCGAGTACAAAGTTATGTCGTATGCGATCGCATCGGTAGCTCGCGACCACGCTCTCGGAGAGGAATTTCGGCGTCAGATCGAAAATCTCTGAATATGACCTTGTGCCTACCGGATTGAAGTGCCGATTTTGGATTGGGGACTCGCAGGCAATTTCGATCTCCGCGTGAACAAATATCCGTGTCTTACCCAAGGGGTACGATAATCGGTGTACTAGTACACACGCTCCGTGGTGGAATTTCGTCATCGGCTCGGAATTTCGCGAAACCATTGTCTTATCGACCGTATCGAAGTGTCAATTTTGAATTGCGCTCACATAAGCGATTCCGATACCTGGGCGGAAAGTTATGGCCAGTTCTGTCGTAGAAGGGGTGAGAATAATCCAAAAGGGGTAATTATATCGGTGATGTTGGTGCACCCATATCAACGACCTCGGCAGGAGTTCTCGCACTGAGTTGAACACAACTCACGATCACCGTGACCGGCCGACTCTGTGTGGTTGTGCCCGGGATTTACATGATCGAGGGAGACGTTACAGCGAGAAAACCATGGAAACAGGGAGACCGTCGTCCGGAATCGCAATTTTGGATTGCAATAACGGGGCGACGAGCGTCTTTGAGGGCCGATTCCGAATTGAGGTCTTATAAGCGATTCCGATAACCGTGCGGAAAGTTATGCCCGTTTGAGCGAAGGGGTGTCTGTATGCGATCGCATTGGCAGCCCGCGACCATGATCCCAGGGAGGAATTTGGGCG
Source organism: Colocasia esculenta (assembly GCA_014218235.1). Taxonomy (NCBI): domain Eukaryota; kingdom Viridiplantae; phylum Streptophyta; class Magnoliopsida; order Alismatales; family Araceae; genus Colocasia; species Colocasia esculenta. The sequence continues at coordinate 15,496,457 of CM024758.1, read as the reverse complement.
CCAGACCGGAAATCTCAAAATCTGACTTTTTTCCGACCGGGTCGAAGTGTCAATTCCAGATTGGGGACTCGCGGGCAGTTTCGATCGCCGCGCGAATAAATATCCGCGTCTTACCCAAGGGGTACGAAAATCGGTGTACTAGTACACACGCTCCGCGTTGGAATTTCGGCCCCGACACAGAATTATGCAAAACCAACATCCTGTCGACCGTCTCGGAGTGTCGATTCCAAATTTTGCTCACATAAGCGATTCCGATACCCTGATGGAAGTTATGGCCAGTTCTATCGCGGAAGGGGTGAGAATAATCTGAAGGGGGTGACTATATCGGCAATGTTGGTGCACCCATATCAACGACCTTGGCAAAAGTTCTCACACCGAGTTGAACACAACTTACGATCGCCGTGACAAGTCTACTCTGTGTGGTTGCTCTGCCCGGATTCACGTGATCGAGGGAGACGTTACAATGAGAAAATCTTAGAAACGGGGAGATCGTCATCTGTAATCGCAAGTTTGGATTGCGAAATGAAGTTTTTCGACCCCAAAATGACATCTCATCACCTGAGCCAATAAGGGCGCGACGAGCGTCTTTGAGTGCCGATTCCAAATTAAGCTCTTATAAGCGATTCCGTTAACTAAGCGGAAAGTTATGCCCGTTTGAGCGAAGGGGTGTCTGTATGCGATCGCATTGGCAGCCCGCGACCATGATCCCAGGGAGAATTTGGGCGCCAGACCGGAAATCTCAAAATCTGACTTTTTTCCGACCGGGTCGAAGTGTCAATTCCAGATTGGGGACTCGCGGGCAGTTTCGATCGCCGCGCGAATAAATATCCGCGTCTTACCCAAGGGGTACGAAAATCGGTGTACTAGTACACACGCTCCGCGTTGGAATTTCGGCCCCGACACAGAATTATGCAAAACCAACATCCTGTCGACCGTCTCGGAGTGTCGATTCCAAATTTTGCTCACATAAGCGATTCCGATACCCTGATGGAAAGTTATGGCCAGTTCTATCGCGGAAGGGGTGAGAATAATCTGAAGGGGGTGACTATATCGGCAATGTTGGTGCACCCATATCAACGACCTTGGCAAAAGTTCTCACACCGAGTTGAACACAACTTACGATCGCCGTGACAAGTCTACTCTGTGTGGTTGCTCTGCCCGGATTCACGTGATCGAGGGAGACGTTACAATGAGAAAATCTTAGAAACGGGGAGATCGTCATCTGTAATCGCAAGTTTGGATTGCGAAATGAAGTTTTTCGACCCCAAAATGACATCTCATCACCTGAGCCAATAAGGGCGCGACGAGCGTCTTTGAGTGCCGATTCCAAATTAAGCTCTTATAAGCGATTCCGTTAACTAAGCGGAAAGTTATGCCCGTTTGAGCGAAGGGGTGTCCGTATGCGATCGCATCGGCTGCCCGCGACCACGTTGCCGAAGAGGAATTTGGGCGCCAGACCGGAAATCTCCGAATTTGACCTTGTGCCGGCCAGGTCGAATTTTCGATTCTGGATTGGTGGCTCGAGGGTGGTTCCGATCACCGTACGAACAAATATCAGCGTCTTACCCAAGGGGTACGACAATCAGTGTACTAGTACACACGCCCCGCGGTGGAATTTCGGCCCCGGCACGAAATTCTGCAAAACCAGCGTCTTGTTGACCGTCTCGGAGTGTCGATTTCGAATTGTGCTCACATAAGCAATTCTGATACCCAGGCGGAAAGTTATGGCCAGTTCTGTCGCAGAAGGGGTGATAATAATCCAAAAAGGGTGACTATATCGGCGATGTTGGTGCACCCATATCAACGACCTCAGTAGGAGTTCTCGCGCCGAGTTAAACACAACTTACAATCGCCGTGACAGACCGACTTCGTGTGGTTGCTCTACCCGGGATTCACGTGATCGAGGAAGACGTTACAACGAGAAAACCTTGGAAACGGGGAGATCGTTGTTCGGATTCACAATTTTGGATTGCGAAATGAAGATTTTTCGACCTCGAAACAACGTCTTATCGCCTGAGGCAATAAGGGCACGACGAGCGTCTCTGAGTGTCGATTCTGATCGACTGCCTCAGAGTGCCGATTCCGAATTGAGTTCACATAAGCAATTCCGATACATGGGCCGAAAGTTATGGCCAGTTTTGTCGCGGTAGCGGTGAGAATTGAACGTGACTTTGTTGACTGTGTGTTTTCGTTGTCTAGAGTTCGTTGCACACGTCAAAATGCCCACATTCTCTAAACTGTCTCACAAACATAAAATAGTAAAGATAAACTCATACAGTGGTGAGAACAGGTCATATCCACGGAGAGGTTGAATAAAGTTTGAATTAAACTACTTTGACTTGAAACCATTCTAACGGACACTCTTTCACCAAAATAATATTGTATTAAATTCAGTTGTGTAAACAACACCAATCAAATCCCTCACACTTGATATGTCAACCTTAATGGAATAACAAGCAAAATGAAATGAAAGAGAATTGATATCAATGTACCCTCACAATTGAGGGATCAAACAAGTAGACAGAAATCTGAAATAGAAATTAAACTAAGATTGCACAACGATGCAACTCTAATTCTAAAATGATTTAAAATTTAAGGAAATGAGAAGGTGACAGAGCAAGAAATCTCAAAAGAACATTATCAAACCAATATAAAAAAAAAACTCAAGATTTGCACAGAGAATAACATGAACTAAAATCTTAGATCACTGTACCCTGCGACACACTGGATCAATCTCCTCTCAAAAACAAATACTGAACAAGACATATGCTGAACCAGAAACCTCATCACAAAACAACAGAACCAGAAGAAAGGAAAACTCTCAACAATCGCACCAGCCAACCCCTTCACAGCAGAAGTAAAACCCTCCCCAGTCTGAACTCCGGATGAACCAGAAGAAGAAAAAAAATGCTTTAAAATCCCAAAATGCCGAACTCCGATTCCCTCATGCTTACAGAAAGAAAACTAAAAATAAGCAGACTCCCAACCCTTACAGTAAAGAGAAACTCTAAAAAAAATCTGAACCTAAAACCCACTGGAATTCTGAACTAGAAATTCCCCAAAAATAATACCGAACCTCTCAACGTTGCAAAACCTTCACAACAGAACCATCTCCCAATAGCAAGACTCTCGGATGTCGAACCTCCCAAAAATCTGAACTATCACAGACGCTCCTCCCAGCAGCAAACAACAGCAGAAGAGAAGAATAGAAGCCTTCGGTCCTCTCACACGGCAAATCTCACAGCAAAAGAATTCAAATGCCCACCTCTGCTCACAACAAGAATTAAGATCCCAACAGTTGAATAGCTAAACTCTCTCTCAACAGATAGAACAACTGAAGAGAAGAAAAATCCAACAAAAATATGCAGCAACCCCTCGAATCTGATCTCTCTAATTAGCATAGAAGAAGGCAAATTCACAAGAACTGAAATAAACGCCATAAGATTGAGTTCTGGAAAACAAAAGACTGGACAAATTCACCCTCAGAAAATTGCAGGGAACAATTGAACTAGAAAATTACACAGAACAATTGAACTAAGCAAATTGCACAGAAGAAGGGAAGAACAGTTAGAAAACAAAGATCCTAAAAACTCCAACCCGTCAAGCTCTGCTGAAAGGAAGAATACCGAAAAATTGACAGAAAAGAAATCCCAAAAACTTAACTAGCCAACCCGTCTCCTCATTGCTCTGCGGAAAGAAAAAATACAGAAGAAATAAAAACTAGAAATCCTTCTAAAAATCGAACCCCCTGGAGAAGAGGACCTTGAGGTCTTCTTATAGGCACCCGAGCCTCCTGATCTGGCCGCCACCTCAGCACAAACCAGCCAGCACTGCTCCTTCAAATTTGCATGCCCCAGTCGCATCCACCGTGCCGAGCTCAGCAGGACGCCGCCATCTCAGCCAGATTGCCATGCCCTTGGTGTGCACGGGCACGCCCAGGTCCACGCCCCAGCAGCCCGCACCATCTGGCAGTCCGAGCTCATCATTGCATCGCGCCAGGGCTCAGCATGCCCCAACCTCCAGGACCATCCAGCTATGCAGCACCTCCGCCTCTGCATCAAATCCGCAGGCGCATGGCACCATCGCCCAGATCCTTTGCAGCTGCTACTCTGCACTGCTGCGCACGGCCGCCTCACGCCCAGCCGCTGCGCACGGCCCTTCACCAGCCGCGCACAGGACTCCTCCTGCTGCGCACATCGCCTGCGCTCCGCACGGGGCTCCAACAGGCCGCACAGCAGATCCGGCCCCTGCCTCCGTTTCCATACGCAGCAGCCCCAAATCACCATCCACCTCCATTGTGAGCTGCCCAAATCTACTTCCAGCTTCATCTGGTGGGGAAGAAAGGAAGAGGTAAAAAAGGGGTTAAGTGGGGTACGTGGAGATGTGGTTGGGGTGGGATATTTAAAATGATTTTTTTTGTTTATTTAATGAAATTAGATGGGGGTATGTGGCATGATCTGGTGAGATGAGAGAAAAGGATGTGTGGCATGATATGATTGGGTGTGGCATGATTAAAAAAAATTGATTTATTTACCACTACTATTTACAAGAATTAAAAGATGTTTACAAAAATATAAAAGTAAGACTAAATTTATTTATGTGCAATGTTTTTGCAAAAAGTGAGAACATTTTATTAGTCAAACTATTCAAGAAGTATTGATTTATTAAATGAAAATCTAGCTATGGTTGTATCCGAAAATTTAACTAATATGTTCAAAAACTTATTTAGCACATTATTTGTAGACAAAGAATATCTAAAAATCACTATATGCATGAAGTTTAACACAAAAAATTTTGTAGTTATCAAGAATAATCCGAAAGGGTTGACTATATCGACGATGTTGGTGCACCCATATCAACGACCTCGGTAGGAGTTCTCACACCGTGTTGAACACAACTTCTGATCGCTGTGATTGGCCGACTCCATATGGGTTCTCTACCGGGTACTCACGTGGTCGAGGGAGACGTTATAGCGAGAAAACCTTGGAAACGGAGAGCTCGTCGTCCATAATCGCAATTTTGGAATGAGAAACGAAGGTTTTTCGACCCCGAAACGACATCTTATCGCATGAGGCTGTATAGGGGCGACGAGCGTCTCTGAGTGCCGATTCTGAATTAGGGTCTAATAAGCGATTCGATAACCGAGCGGAAAGTTATGTCCGTTTGAGCGAAGGGGTGTCCGTATGCGATCGCATCGGCAGCCCTCGACCACGCTCCTGGAGAGGAATTTGGGCGCCAGACTGAAATCTCTGAATCTGACCTTGTGCCGACCGGGTCGAAGTGTCGATTCCAGATTGGGGACTCGCGGGCGGTTCGATCGCCGCACGAACAAATATCCGCGTCGTACCCAAGGGTTACGACAATCGGTGTATTATACACACGTTCCACGGTGGAATTCGGCCCCAGCATAGATTTCTGCAAAACCACCGTTCTGTCGACTGTCTCGGAGTGCCGATTCTGAATTGTGCTCACATAAGCAATTCCGATACCCGGGCGGAAAGTTATGGCCAATTCTGTGGCGAAAGGGATGAGAATAATCCGAAAGGGGTGACTATATCGGTGATTGTTGTGCACCTATATCAACGACCTCGGTAGAAGTTCTCGCACCGAGTTGAACACAACTTCCAATCGCCATGATAGGCCGACTCCGTGTGGTTGCTCTGCTCGGGATTCACGTGGTCGAGGGAGACGTTATAGCGAGAAAACCTTAAAAACGGAGAGATCATCGTCTGCAATCGCAATTTTGGAGTGCGAAATGAAGGTTTTTTGACCCAAAATGACGTCTTATCGCCTGAGGCAATATAGTGTCGGCGAGCATCTCTGAGTGCCGATTCCGAATTGGGGTCTTATAAGCGATTCCGATAACCGAGCGGAAAGTTATGTCCGTTTGAGCGAAGAGGTGTCCGTATGTGATCACATCGGCAGCCCTCGACCACGATCTTGGAGAGGAATTTGGGCGCCGGACCGGAAATCTCCGAATCTGACCTTGTGTCAACCGTGTCGAAGTGTCGACTCCATATTGGGGACTCGCGGGCGGTTCTGATCGCCGCGCGAACAAATATCTATGTCTTACCCAAGGGGTACGACAATCGGTGTACTAGTACACATGTTCCGCAGTGGAATTTTGGCCCCAACATAGATTTCATAAAACTAGTCTTGTCGACTATCTCAGAGTGCCGATTCCGAATTGTGCTCACATAAGCGATTCCGATACCCGGGCGGAAACTTATGGCCAGTTCTGTCGCGGAAGGGGTGAGAATAATCTGAAAGGGGTGACTATATCGGCGATGTTGGTGCACCCATATCAACGACTTCAGCAGGAGTTCTCGCGCCGAGTTGAGCACAACTTCCGATCGTCGTGACAGGCCTACTCCGTATGGTTGCTCTGCCCAGAATTCACGTGATCGAGGGAGACGTTACAGCGAGAAAACCTTGGAAATGAGGAGATCCTCATCTGGAATCGCAATTTTGGAGTGCAAAATGAAGATTTTTCGACTCCGAAAAGCCATATTATCGCCTGAGGCTATAAGATCACAATGAGCGTCTCTGAGTGCCGATTCCAAATTGGGGTCTTATAAGCGATTCCGATAACCGAGTGGAAAGTTATGCTCGTTTGACGAAGGGGTGTCCGTATGCGATCACATCGGCAGCCCGCGACCACGCTCCCGGAAAGGAATTTGGGCGCCGGACCGGAATCTCCGAATCCGACCTTGTGCTGAGCAGGTCGAAGTGCCAATTCCAGATTGGGGACTCGCGGGCGGTTCTGATCGTCGTGCGAATAAATATCTGCGTCTTTCCCAAGGGGTACAACAATCGGTGTACTAGTGCACACGCTCTGCGGTGGAATTTCGGCCCCGCACGGAATTCTGTGAAACCATCATCTTGTCGACCGTCTCGGAGTGTCGATTCTGAATTGTACTCACATAAGAGATTTTGATACACGAACGGAAAGTTATGGCCAGTTCTGTCGCGGAGGGGGTGAGAATAATCTGAAAGGGGTGACAATATCGACGATGTTGCTGCACCCATATCAACGACTTCAACAGGAGTTCTCGCGCCGAGTTGAACACAACATACGATCGTCATCACAGGCTGACTCCGTGTGGTTGCTCTGCCCGGGATTCACGTGATCGAGGGAGACGTTACTGCAAGCAAACCTTGGAAACGGGGAGATCGTCGTCCGAAATCGCAATTTTAGAGTGTGAAACGAAGGTTTTTCGACCCCGAAACAACATCTTATCGCCCAAGGCAGTTAAGGGGCGACGAACGTCTTTGAGTGCCAATTCTGAATTGGGGGTCTTATAAGCGATTCTGATAACCGATCAGAAAGTTATGTTCGTTTGAGCAAAGGGATGTCCGTATGCGATCGCATCGGCAGCCCGCCACCACGCTCCCGAGAAGAATTTGGGCGTCGGACCAGAATCTTCGAATCCGACCTTGTGCCGACCGGGTCGAGGTGTCGATTCCGAATTGGGGACTCGCGGATGGTTCCGATCGCCGCGCGAATAAATATCCGCATCTTTCCCAAGGGGTACGACAATTGGTGTACTAATGCACATGCTCCACGGTGGAATTTCGGCCCTGGCACGAAATTCTGTGAAACCAGCATCCTGTCGACCGTCTCGGAGTGCCGATTCTGAATTGTATTCACATAAGCGATTTTGATACCTGGGCAGAAAGTTATGGCCAGTTCTGTCGCGGAAGGGGTGAGAATAATCCGAAAGGGGGACTATATCGGCGATGTTAGTGCACCATATCAACGACTTCGGCAGGAGTTCTAGCGCGGAGTTGAACACAACTTAGGATCGTCGTGACAGGCCGACTCCGTGTGGTTGCTCTGCTCGGTATTCACGTGATCGAGGGAGACATTACAACGAGAAAACCATGGAAACATGGAGATTGTCGTCCAGAATCACAATTTTGGAGTGCGAAACGAAGGTTTTTTTACCCCGAAAAGTCATCTTATCACTTGAGCTAATAAGAGCGCGACGAGCGTCTCTAAGTGACGATTCCGAATTGGGGGTCTTATAAGCGATTCTGTTAACCGAGCGGAAAGTATGCATGTTTGAGCGAAGGGGTGTCTGTATGCGATAGCATCGGCAGCCCGCAACCACGCTCCTAGAGATGAATTTGGGCGTCGGACTAAAAATCTCCAAATCCGACCTTGTGTCGACCGGGTCAAAGTGCCGAATCTGGATTGGGGACTCGCAAACAGTTCCGATCTCCGTGCGAACAAATATCTGCGCCTTACCCAAGGGGTACAACAATTGGTATACTAGTACACACGTTCTGCGGTGGAATTTCGGCCTCAGCACGGAATTCCGCAAAACCAATGTCCTGTCGACTGTCTCAGAGTGCCAATTCCGAATTGTGCTCACATAAGCGATTCTGATATCCGGGTGGAAAGTTATGGTCAGTTCTGTCTCAGAAGGGGTGAGAATAATCCGAAAGGGGTGACAATATCGGCGATGCTGGTGCACCCATATCTACGACCTCGGCAGGAGTTCTCGCGCTGAGTTGAACACAACTTCCGATCTCCGTGATAAGCCGACTCCGTGTGGTTGCTCTGCCGGGATTCACATGATCGAGGGAGACGTTACAGCGAGATAACCTTGGAAACGGGGAGATCGTCGTCCGGAATCGTAATTTTAGATTGCAAAATGAAGGTTTTTTTACCCCGAAATGACGTCATATCGCTTGACGCTATTAGCAATGAGCGTCTCTGAGTGCTGATTCCGAATTGGGTCTTATAAGCGATTCTGATAACCGAGCAGAAAGTTATGCCCATTTAAGCAAAGGGGTGTTCGTATGCGATCGCATCGGCAGCCCGTGACTACGCTCCTGGAGAGGAATTTGGCCGTCGGACCGAAAATATTTGAATCTGACCTTGTACCGACAGGGTCGAAGTGCCGAATCTGATTGGGGACTCACGGGCGGTTCTGATCGCTACGCGAACAAATATCCCCATCTTACCCAAGGGGTACGACAATCGGTGTACTAGTACACACGCTCTGCGGTGGAATTTTGGCCCCGACACGGAATTTCGCGAAGCCAGCATCTTGTCGACCGTCTCAAAGTGCCGATTCCGAATTGTGCTCACATAAGCAATTCCGATACCATGGCAGAAAGTTATGGCCAGTTCTGTCGTGGAAGGGGTGAGAATAATCCGAATAGGGTGACTATATCGGCGATGTTGGTGCACCCATATCTACGACCTCGGCTGGAGTTCTCGTGCCGAGCTGAACACAACTTCCGATCGCTATGATAGGCCGACTCCGTGTGGTTGCTCTGCCTGGGATTCACGTGATCGAGGGAGACGTTACAGTGAGATAACCTTGCAAACGAGGAGATCGTCGTCCGGAATCACAATTTTAGATTGCGAAATGAAGGTTTTTCGACCTCAAAACAACATCTTATCACCTGAGGCGATAAGGGGGCGACGAGTGTCTCAAAGTGCCGATTTCGAATTTGGGTCTTATAAGCGATTATGATAATCGAGCGGAAAGTTATGCCCGTTTGAGCGAAGGGGTGTCCGTAGGTGATCGCATCGGCAGCCTGCGACCACGCTGCCGGAGAGGAATTTGGGCGCCGGACCGAAAATCTCCGAATCCAACCTTGTGCCGACCGGGTCAAAGTGCCGAATCCGAATTGGGGACTCGCGGGCTATTTCGATCACTGCGTGAACAAATATCTGCGTCTTACCCAAGACGATAATCGGTGTACTAGTACACACGCTCCGCGGTGGAATTTTGGCCCCGCCACAGAATTCTGCGTAACCAGCGTCCTGTCGATCATCTCGAAGTGCCAATTCCGAATTGTGTTCACATAAGGATTTCGATACCCGGCAGAAAGTTATGGCCAGTTCTGTCCCAGAAGGGGTGAGAATAATCCGAAAGGGGTGACTATATCGGTGATGTTGGTGCACCCTATCAACGACATCGGCAGGAGTTCTCGCGTGGAGTTGAACACAACTTACGATCGTCGTGACAGGCCGTGTCACGTCCTAATAAAATTGCATTTATCGGAAATGACAGATTATAAACATGCAAATAACGAAAGGTATATTTATAACCAACTCGGTTCGCGGAACTTATTACATGATACTCCTCATTACAGTCTAAATGAGGATTAAACAAAAGTAGATTGTATCTTTAATTACATTCTCCTTTTATCTACAAAGAAAGCAAAAACTAATAGCTTTGCTCGGCATCGGATTATCCGCTCAGCACACAAATCCCCTTAAGCATCAACTCCATCTTGATCACCTGAAAATGTTAAATTTAATGAGCTAACTAGCCCAGTAGAAGTCAATTCTTTTAAATCAAGAGGATTTAGATGATTATAATCAAGGATAGAAGCAAGTGTGGATCACTGACATGAAGTTCAAGATAACGAACAAGTATGACATAATCAAGATACACAAATTCACATGAGTGCTTTCAGAAGCAAGAGTATTCTCGCAAGAGGATACTTAAATTCAGAAATAGATATTCTCATACACACAAGCATGATATGATGACTAATCAAATATAATTGATGCATGCCAACATCCAGAAATTCTCAACGTCCCCGCGCGGCCAGTGACGAATTCGGGCGCTCTCCCCAGGACTGAACCAGCCCTTATTTGCCTGGCATAATTATCAAATGAGTCCGAGACTCATATATTGTCATCTTCACACACTCATTCATGCACTAGATCAAGATACAAGATTATAGCTTGCATACAAAAATTTGGGAACTAAACCCCTTTATGGAATTCAAGTAACGCCAATTTCACGAAATCAATATGCTCAGAACTTTGGAGTGAAAGTTCAGGTATAAGGGATAAGCTTGACTGATTTAATAGGTGTTTAGAGTGGTAAAAACATCTATGAATGAATGAACATTTGATTGGATCAATTGGGTGTGATTCCGATCACAAAACAAGTGCAGAAATTTCTGGGCTGAAGGTACCTGTCGACAGACAAGGTCTTGCTGTCGACAGGGAGGCTTTTCCAGAAGCTTTTCTCTCTGACTGTCTGTGGCTGTCGAAAGCCAAGGAGGTTGCTGTCGACAGCCCAGCACAGGTATCATTTTCTGGGTTCTGGATAGAAGCCCCTGTCGACAGGGCAATGCTCGGCTGTCGACAGGTGCAGTGTAAAGTTACAAAAATGGGTTAAGATCAACCATAAATGATACTAATAAACCCACCTATCATACCAACCATAATTAGGACCTTATAAGGTATGATTTCAGCCTCAAACATGAAGCTAATCATGACAAGAAAATGAAAGAGTAAGTCATGTAATGTGATCTATATAACTAGTCAAGATCTGAAATTTGCAATCTACGTGATCTCAAGATAGCACAAAAAGATAGAATGGTAAGGAAGAATGCCATTGTCTTTCATGGTCAATTACCAAGTCATAGATGATGAATACATGAACCTTATCATGGAGGAAATCTATGAATCTGAAGGTCAATAACTCAGGAGAATTGATCACTCCCACTAGCTATACTACACTAAGTTATGGAAGCAAGAAGAACAAGAATGAGAATGGATTTCTAAAACTCATACTAAGATAAATCTTGTAAAGAATAGATACATGATTCTCACAAGATACCTCACACACTAAGGCAATTAACAAGTGATCAAACTTCTTAAACTAAAGAAGATGTCAAGAGTGTGTGGAAGGAAGGTTACAAGAAGAGAATTCTACCAGTACATAAGATTATAATCAAAGTCGTGAGTGTTGATTAGCAACAATATGAACTCAATGGTAACGAATTAATCAAGGAAGCTTACTAAATCCATATTCACATGAAGTCAAGATAGCTATTGGATTTCAAGACTTAATAAGGAAGGAGAAATAGAAGATGGTGATCAAAAGATTGAATCCTACCTTGGTTGAAGGAGGTAAAGAAGATAATCACAAAGAGATGAGTAATCAGATGTAGCTTGGAACAATAGCTTTAGCTTCCAAGATAACTCTCCAGATGTTCCTTAGTAGTAGCTCCATCAAGCTTGAACCAGAATGACATATACAGAGAAGAGAGAGACACAGCAATTCCTCCCGAAATAGCTTCTCCACCAAGTTTCTCACTCAGAAACTTCTCACTCTTGAGATTACTTCAAGCAATGGTAGAGGAAGAACAAAGAAATAGGAAGAGGAACCTATGCACGATGATCCTTGGGGTGTTTTTATAGGCAATGGGGCTTCTCATGCAAGGTGACACGATAGTCACCTAGGTGTCATGGTAAGGGTGAATTGTTTTCACCATATGACACGGGTAACATGCAACTTCCTGGGTAGGAAACCTCAGGTAAGTGGTTATGAGATTTTACCCCATGTGCTGGCCTTCCATAGGCTTACACGCAAGCTTCAGAAAATCCAAAGGAAATGCAAACCGTAAATACTCAATAAATCAACTGGTCCAATGTTTGCCAGGCAAACACATTTAAATGGTGTCTTTTTGTCATGAAATTTTAACCATAGGCTAATAGAATGGTTTTACAAATTGTAGTAATTTTAGTTTAATTTTTAGATTTTATTTTGCAGTAGGTGAAAAATCACCCGAAAATTGGTCGCGTCGATTGTACGTTGAAATCCGTACGTCGAAAAATTCATGTAATTACATAATAAATTTCTCCACATTTTTCTGGAATTTATGATGTTCTCGGATTTTTATTTTGACGTCGTTTCCAGAATCGTCCTGTGGAGGCACGCATTCGATGCGCGTCACTAGGGTAATGTTCGTTACCACCAGCCGTACTTACATGTCAATTATTTCAATTTATTGATATCATTAAGATATTATAACTGAATTATCCTTGTTTTGGAATAAATAAATAGTAATATAAATTTGGGGTATTACAACTCTCCCCCACTAAAAGAAATTTGGTCCTCCAAATTTAATTACTTAAGAGTGTGGTTACTGACCTGTAAACAATTCTGGATATTTGGTTCTGATGGCATCTTCAAGTTCCCATGTTGCCTTTTCTTGTCCGCGTTTATTCCATTGAATCTTTAATAGGGAAACTTCCTTGTTCCGAAGTTGCTTGATTTTTCGATCAAGAACTTGTACAGGTCTTTCTTCATATGCTAAGTTTTCTTGTATTTCAGATCTTGATATCCAATGATGTGCTCCGGATCATAAACATATTTTCTTAGCATCGATACGTGGAAAATATCATGTACATTGGACAATTGTGGCGGAAGTGCCAATTGATAGGTTACTTCTCCAATCCTTTTCAAAATCTCAAATGGTCCAATGTACCTTGGACTCAATTTTCCTTTGATCCCAAATCTTCTTATTCCACGTCTAGGAGATACTTTAAGGAATACATGTTCGCCTTCTTGAAATTCCAATTCTCTTCTTCGACGATCAGCATAGCTTTTCTGCCGGTCTTGAGCAGCTTTCATTCTATCTTGCACCAACTTGATAATTCCGTGGTTTCTTGAATCATTTCAGGTCCAAGAATATGTGTTTCTTTTAATTCCACCCAACATAACGGTGATCTACATTGACGGCCATACAAAGCTTCAAAAGGTGCCATTTGTATCGTAGACTGATAACTATTATTATATGCAAATTCCATGATCGCTAAATGAGTATTCCAGTCACTTCCAAATTCTAATATACAAGCTCGGCACATATCTTCGATAATCTGATTCACCCGTTCTGTTTGTCCATCAGTTGAGGATGAAATGCTGTACTAAACTTCAGTTTAGTTCCTAATGCATCCTGTAATTCTTTCCAGAAATGTGAAGTAAATCTTGCATCTCTATCTGAAATTATATTTCTTGGAATCTCATGCAATCGGACAATTTCTTTCATATACAGGGCTGCCAAGATACTAACAGACCATCTTGTTTTAATTGCTAGAAAATGAGCTGATTTTGTAAGTCGATCAACGATTACCCATATAGCATCAATCCACTTCGAGTTCTAGGTAATCCCACAATAAAATCCATACCATACTGTCCCATTTCCATTCAGGTATTTCGAGTGGTTTTAACTTCCCAGCCGGTTTCTGATGTTCGGCTTTGATTTTCTGACATATCAAACACCTTGCAATAAAATTTACGATATCCTTTTTCATATTGCACCACCAGAAATGTCTCTTTAAATCTTGGTACATCTTAACAGCTCCAGGATGAATGGTATAATGTGACCGATGAGCTTCTTCAAGAATTTGCTTTTTGATCTCACAATCATTCGGCACACACAACCTATTTCGGAAACGTAGATTTCCTTGAGAATCTTCAATAAAATCAGGTCTAGAAATTAAGTTTTCTCGGATCTCTTCTAGTACAGGATCATGATGCTGCCGCTCACCAATTTGTTTTATCAAATCTGATTGAACTGTTAAGTTATTAACTATAATCTTCCCTTCTTGTGATTCCACCTTCAAACTTAATGTGGAAAACTCCTCTAGCAATTTCCATTCCTTTACTTGTAATTGAAACACTTTTGCTGTAGGATTTCTGCTAAGTGCATCAGCTACCGTATTTCCTTTTCCTGGATGGTATTCAAATTTAAAATCATAATATTTAATGTACTCCATCCACCTTCTTTGTCTCATGTTCAGCTCTTTTTGTGAAAACAAATATTTGAGACTCTTATGATCAGAGTACACTATAAATTGATTGTCGTATAGGTAGTGTCTCCAAAGTTTAAGAGCAAAGATGACTGCAGCTAATTCCAAGTCATGTACTGGATAATTCTTCTCATGAGTTTTCAGTTGTCTTGATGCATAAGCAATAACTCTTCTATCTTGCATCAATACACATCCCAGTCCAATACTTGAAGCATCAGTATAAACTTCAAATAACTTTCCCTCAACTGGCAAAGCTAGAATTGGTGCTGATGATAAATATTCTTTAATGACTGAAATGCTTGTTCACAATTCTCATTCCATATAAATGCAGTTCCTTTTCTGGTCAATTGTGTAAGAGGTGAGGCAATTCTAGAGAAATTCTGAACAAACCGCCGGTAATAACTAGCCATACCCAAGAAACTTCTAACCTCAGTGAGGTTCTTTGGTTGTTCCCATCTTTGTATGGTCTCAATCTTGGAAGAATCCACAGACAACCCTTCTTTTGAGATGATATGTCCCAAGAATATAACTTGCTTCATCCAAAATTCACATTTACTAAACTTTGCATATAGTTTGTGATCTCGTAATAATTGCAAAGTAATTCGTAAATGTACCTCATGTTCTTCTATACTCTTGGAGTAAATCAATATGTCATCAATAAACACAACCACAAATTGATTCAAGTAAGTTCGGAACACGTCATTCATCAAACGCATAAATGCAGCAGGTGCATTAGTTAATCCAAACGGCATCACTACAAATTCGTAGTGTCCATATCTTGTTCGGAAAGCTGATTTGTGAATATCCTGCTCTTGAATTTTGAGTTGATGATATCCTGATCTTAAATCAATTTTGGAGAAACACTGGGCTCCAGACAATTGATCAAATAGATCGTCAATTCTTGGAAGTGGATATTTGTTCTTTATGGTCAATTGGTTCAACTGTCGGTAATCTATACATAACTGCATAGATCCATCCTTTTTCTTTACGAATAACACTGGAGCACCCCATGGCGAGGTACTAGGTCTGATAAATCCTTTCTCTATCAATTCTAACAACTGCCTTTTCAATTCTTTTAATTCTTCTACCGACATTCTATATGGTGTTCTTGATACTGGTGTAGCTCCCGGTACCAATTCAATCGAGAAATTCACCTCTCTATTAGGTGGTATACCAGGTAATTCTTCAGGAAAAACATCAAGAAATTCCCTTACCACGGAATATCATCCAATCCCGTGATATCTTGATTTAGTATTGTTACAGAAGCCAAGTACCCTTGACAACCTTTTTGTACTAGCTTACAGGCCTTGACTGCTGAGATTATCGACATTCTTCTAACATGAGGTTTGTCAAAAGTCATAGAACAATTTTCTTTTCCTGGAAATGAGACTCGCCTTAATTGGCAATCTAAATTAACATGGTATTTAGATAACCAGTCCATCCCAAGGATCACATCATAATCCCACATTTCCAAGCATATTAAATCACCACATAAGTTGTGTCCATCACACAAAATCTGACTATCAGGGTAATACTCTCTAAGTTCTTACCTTCACTTAATGGACTTGCTACTTCAATTGTGTAGACAATAGTACTGGTCGTATTTCCAAAGTCTTAGCAAAATTATAGCTAATAAAGGAGTGCGTAGCTCCTGAATCAAATAACATGTGAGCAAGCTTTGAGTTTATGGTGAGTGTACCTTCAATCAGTTTGCCTTCCTGTGGAGTTTCAGGCTCTATTTCATGTACAGCTTGTATTCTCCCTTGTCTTGGCTGCCTTCCTTGAGAATTTGGGTGGTTGATACCTTCTTAACCATTGGACATTCTGAAATTCGATGCTGAGTATTCCCACATCTGAGGCATACTCCCAGCCTACGCCAACAATTTTCCATCTTGTGTCCTCTAACATGACTGTGTTTACACACCTCTTTATTTCCATTCTGAGCTTTTCCTGTCTTGTTTCCAGATTGTTGAACTTTCGGAGTATTTCATGGTTCAAACTTTCTCTTCCGATTCGAAGATCCTTCTCCTAACCTTCCTTTAATTTTATCCACCATTTCATTGGCAGCTTCCAAAGCCAAAGCTCTTTTGACCATCTCTGAATATGTAGTAATCAAATGTGAAGTTAACTGTACAATATAGATAGGACGTAGTCCATTCATGAACCTCTTAGCTTTTAGCTTATCCGTGGCTATAAGATGTGGTGCATACTTGGATAGTCGAGCAAATTGAGCCTCATATTCGGATATTGTCATCCTAAGTTGTTTCAGATTAGCAAATTCATTTGCTTTCTTCTCCTGTACAACTTCAGAAAAATATTGATCATTAAACAACTCCACAATTCATCCCAAGTGATTTGAGTTGGCTCTTCTAATGTGGATGTTATAGTATCCCACCACGCTCTAGCATCCCGTTCTAACTAAAAAACCACCAACCGAATCTTTCCTCCTCAGTACATTAATTACTCCAAATATCCTTCTCTAACCTCTCATTTCCCACACATGGGAGTTACATACTACAACAGTCATTTACACAAAAGGAGAGGTTACAAAAGAAAGACAAGTTGCCTAAGTCTTCCTAATTCTGGGTCAGATCTATAACAACTTCAGCAGGTTGCGGCTGCTGAACTTGTCGGCTCCGTGGTATAGCTCCCTTGCCGCATCCGTAATGGCTTCCCAATATTCCTCAAACTGGTGCTGCAGCATATCCTGCCCCAGCTTGAGATTGTCAAGCCTACACATGACTTGAGTCATTACGTCCAGTGCAGCACTAGGATTTCCGGTAAAGAAAGCACCCGCAGTCAGATTAAGGATTTCTTCCTAAGTAGCACATGGGCTTTTTTTTGTGCTTGAGCATAAAACTCAATATCCTGACGAAGCATTTCCATGGCTGTCACCAGCCTCTCTTGGGCATTCAAGTCCATACTGAAACAAATATGAGGTTTAACATGCATAGAATTATGAAAGCATACTAACTAATCCCAAATTTCTACCCCATCTCACTGATTATCCCTAGGTTTATCGTACTAATGCTCTGATACCAATTTAATCTGTCACGTCCTAATAAAATTGCATTTATCGGAAATGACAGATTATAAACATGCAAATAACGAAAGGTATATTTATAACCAACTCGGTTCGCGGAACTTATTACACGATACTCCTCATTACAGTCTAAATGAGGATTAAACAAAAGTAGATTGTATCTTTAATTACATTCTCCTTTTATCTACAAAGAAAGCAAAAACTAATAGCTTTGCTCGGCATCAGATTATCCGCTCAGCACACAAATTCCCCTTAAGCATCAACTCCATCTTGATCACCTGAAAATGTTAAATTTAATGAGCTAACTAGCCCAGTAGAACTCAATTCTTTTAAATCAAGAGGATTTAGATGATTATAATCAAGGATAGAAGCAAGTGTGGATCACTGACATGAAGTTCAAGATAACGAACAAGTATGACATAATCAAGATACACAAATTCACATGAGTGCTTTCAGAAGCAAGAGTATTCTCGCAAGAGGATACTTAAATTCAGAAATAGATATTCTTATACACACAAGCATATATGATGGCTAATCAAATATAATTGATGCATGCCAACATCCAGAAATTCTCAACGTCCCCGCGCGGCCAGTGACGAATTCAGGCGCTCTCCCCAGGACTGAACCAGCCCTTATTTGCCTGGCATAATTATCAAAGAGTCCGAGACTCATATATTGTCATCTTCACACACTCATTCATGCACTAGATCAAGATACAAGATTATAGCTGCATACAAAAATTTGGGAACTAAACCCCTTTATGGAATTCAAGTAACGCCAATTTCACGAAATCAATATGCTCGGAACTTTGGAGTGAAAGTTCAGGTATAAGGGATAAGCTTGACTGATTTAATAGGTGTTTAGAGTGGTAAAAACATCTATGAATGAATGAACATTTGATTGGATCAATTGGGTGTGATTCCGATCACAAAACAAGTGCAGAAATTTCTGGGCTGAAGGTACCTGTCGACAGACAAGGTCTTGCTGTCGACAGGGAGGCTTTTCCAGAAGCTTTTCTCTGACTGTCTGTGGCTGTCGAAAGCCAAGGAGGTTGCTGTCGACAGCCCAGCACAGGTATCATTTTCTGGGTTCTGGATAGAAGCCCCTGTCGACAGGGCAATGCTCGGCTGTCGACAGGTGCAGTGTAAAGTTACAAAAATGGGTTAAGATCAACCATAAATGATACTAATAAACCCACCTATCATACCAACCATAATTAGGACCTTATAAGGTGATTTCAGCCTCAAACATGAAGCTAATCATGACAAGAAAATGAAAGAGTAAGTCATGTAATGTGATCTATATAACTAGTCAAGATCTGAAATTTGCAATCTACGTGATCTCAATATAGCACAAAAAGATAGAATGGTAAGGAAGAATGCCATTGTCTTCATGGTCAATTACCAAGTCATAGATGATGAATACATGAACCTTATCATGGAGGAAATCTATGAATCTGAAGGTCAATAACTCAGGAGAATTGATCACTCCCACTAGCTATACTACACTAAGTTATGGAAGCAAGAAGAACAAGAATGAGAATGGATTTCTAAAACTCATACTAAGATAAATCTTGTAAAGAATAGATACATGATTCTCACAAGATACCTCACACACCTAAGGCAATTAACAAGTGATCAAACTTCTTAAACTAAAGAAGATGTCAAGAGTGTGTGGAAGGAAGGTTACAAGAAGAGAATTCTACCAGTACATAAGATTATAATCAAAGTCGTGAGTGTTGATTAGCAACAATATGAACTCAATGGTAACGAATTAATCAAGGAAGCTTACTAAATCCATATTCACATGAAGTCAAGATAGCTATTGGATTTCAAGACTTAATAAGGAAGGAGAAATAGAAGATGGTGATCAAAAGATTGAATCCTACCTTGGTTGAAGGAGGTAAAGAAGATAATCACAAAGAGATGAGTAATCAGATGTAGCTTGGAACAATAGCTTTAGCTTCCAAGATAACTCTCCAGATGTTCCTTAGTAGTAGCTCCAGTCAAGCTTGAACCAGAATGACATGTACAGAGAAGAGAGAGAGACAGCAATTCCTCCCGAAATAGCTTCTCCACCAAGTTTCTCACTCAGAAACTTCTCACTCTTGAGATTACTTCAAGCAATGGTAGAGGAAGAACAAAGAAATAGGAAGAGGAACCTATGCACGATGATCCTTGGGGTGTTTTTATAGGCAATGGGGCTTCTCATGCAAGGTGACACGATAGTCACCTAGGTGTCATGGTAAGGGTGAATTGTTTTCACCATATGACACGGGTAACATTCAACTTCCTGGGTAGGACACTCAGGTAAGTGGTTATGAGATTTTACCCCATGTGCTGGCTTCCCATAGGCTTACACGCAAGCTTTCAGAAAATCCAAAGGAAATGCAAACCGTAAATACTCAATAAATCAACTGGTCCAATGTTTGCTAGGCAAACATATTTAAATGGTGTCCTTTTGTCATGAAATTTTAACCATATGATAATAGAATGGTTTTACAAATTGTAGTAATTTTAGTTTAATTTTTAGATTTTATTTTGCAGTAGGTGAAAAATCATCCGAAAATTGGTCGCGTCGATTGTACGTTGAAATCCGTACGTCGAAAAATTCATGTAATTACATAATAAATTTCTCCACATTTTTCTGGAATTATGATGTTCTCGGATTTTTTTTGACGTCGTTTCCAGAATCGTCCTGTGGAGGCACGCATTTCGATGCGCGTCACTAGGGTAATGTTCGTTACCACCAGCCGTACTTACATGTCAATTATTTCAATTTATTGATATCATTAAGATATTATAACTGAATTATCCTTGTTTTGGAATAAATAAATAGTAATATAAATTTGGGGTATTACAACTCTCCCCCACTAAAAGAAATTGGTCCTCCAAATTTAATTACTTAAGAGTGTGGTTACTGACCTGTAAACAATTCTGGATATTTGGTTCTGATGGCATCTTCAAGTTCCCATGTTGCCTTTTCTTGTCCGCGTTTATTCCATTGAATCTTTAATAGGGAAACTTCCTTGTTCCGAAGTTGCTTGATTTTTCGATCAAGAACTTGTACAGGTCTTTCTTCATATGCTAAGTTTTCTTGTATTTCAGATCTTGATATCCAATGATGTGCTCCGGATCATAAACATATTTTCTTAGCATCGATACGTGGAAAATATCATGTACATTGGACAATTGTGGCGGAAGTGCCAATTGATAGGTTACTTCTCCAATCCTTTTCAAAATCTCAAATGGTCCAATGTACCTTGGACTCATTTTCCTTTGATCCCAAATCTTCTTATTCCACGTCTAGGAGATACTTTAAGGAATACATGTTCGCCTTCTTGAAATTCCAATTCTCTTCTTCGACGATCAGCATAGCTTTTCTGCCGGTCTTGAGCAGCTTTCATTCTATCTTGCACCAACTTGATAATTTCCGTGGTTTCTTGAATCATTTCAGGTCCAAGAATATGTGTTTCTTTTAATTCCACCCAACATAACGGTGATCTACATTGACGGCCATACAAAGCTTCAAAAGGTGCCATTTGTATCGTAGACTGATAACTATTATTATATGCAAATTCCATGATCGCTAAATGAGTATTCCAGTCACTTCCAATTCTAATATACAAGCTCGGCACATATCTTCGATAATCTGATTCACCCGTTCTGTTTGTCCATCAGTTTGAGGATGAAATGCTGTACTAAACTTCAGTTTAGTTCCTAATGCATCCTGTAATTCTTTCCAGAAATGTGAAGTAAATCTTGCATCTCTATCTGAAATTATATTTCTTGGAATCTCATGCAATCGGACAATTTCTTTCATATACAGGGCTGCCAAGATACTAACAGACCATCTTGTTTTAATTGCTAGAAAATGAGCTGATTTTGTAAGTCGATCAACGATTACCCATATAGCATCAAATCCACTTCGAGTTCTAGGTAATCCCACAATAAAATCCATACCAATACTGTCCCATTTCCATTCAGGTATTTCGAGTGGTTTTAACTTCCCAGCCGGTTTCTGATGTTCGGCTTTGATTTTCTGACATATCAAACACCTTGCAATAAAATTTACGATATCCTTTTTCATATTGCACCACCAGAAATGTCTCTTTAAATCTGGTACATCTTAACAGCTCCAGGATGAATGGTATAATGTGACCGATGAGCTTCTTCAAGAATTTGCTTTTTGATCTCACAATCATCGGCACACACAACCTATTTCGGAAACGTAGATTTCCTTGAGAATCTTCAATAAAATCAGGTCTAGAAATTAAGTTTTCTCGGATCTCTTCTAGTACAGGATCATGATGCTGCCGCTCACCAATTTGTTTTATCAAATCTGATTGAACTGTTAAGTTATTAACTATAATCTTCCCTCTTGTGATTCCACCTTCAAACTTAATGTGGAAAACTCCTCTAGCAATTTCCATTCCTTTACTTGTAATTGAAACACTTTTGCTGTAGGATTTCTGCTAAGTGCATCAGCTACCGTATTTCCTTTTCCTGGATGGTATTCAAATTAAAATCATAATATTTAATGTACTCCATCCACCTTCTTTGTCTCATGTTCAGCTCTTTTTGTGAAAACAAATATTTGAGACTCTTATGATCAGAGTACACTATAAATTGATTGTCGTATAGGTAGTGTCTCCAAAGTTTAAGAGCAAAGATGACTGCAGCTAATTCCAAGTCATGTACTGGATAATTCTTCTCATGAGTTTTCAGTTGTCTTGATGCATAAGCAATAACTCTTCTATCTTGCATCAATACACATCCCAGTCCAATACTTGAAGCATCAGTATAAACTTCAAATAACTTTCCCTCAACTGGCAAAGCTAGAATTGGTGCTGATGATAAATATTTCTTTAATGACTGAAATGCTTGTTCACAATTCTCATTCCATATAAATGCAGTTCCTTTTCTGGTCAATTGTGTAAGAGGTGAGGCAATTCTAGAGAAATTCTGAACAAACCGCCGGTAATAACTAGCCATACCCAAGAAACTTCTAACCTCAGTGAGGTTCTTGGTTGTTCCCATCTTTGTATGGTCTCAATCTTGGAAGAATCCACAGACAACCCTTCTTTTGAGATGATATGTCCCAAGAATATAACTTGCTTCATCCAAAATTCACATTTACTAAACTTTGCATATAGTTTGTGATCTCGTAATAATTGCAAAGTAATTCGTAAATGTACCTCATGTTCTTCTATACTCTTGGAGTAAATCAATATGTCATCAATAAACACAACCACAAATTGATCAAGTAAGTTCGGAACACGTCATTCATCAAACGCATAAATGCAGCAGGTGCATTAGTTAATCCAAACGGCATCACTACAAATTCGTAGTGTCCATATCTTGTTCGGAAAGCTGATTTGTGAATATCCTGCTCTTGAATTTTGAGTTGATGATATCCTGATCTTAAATCAATTTTGGAGAAACACTGGGCTCCAGACATTGATCAAATAGATCGTCAATTCTTGGAAGTGGATATTTGTTCTTTATGGTCAATTGGTTCAACTGTCGGTAATCTATACATAACTGCATAGATCCATCCTTTTTCTTTACGAATAACACTGGAGCACCCCATGGCGAGGTACTAGGTCTGATAAATCCTTTCTCTATCAATTCTAACAACTGCCTTTTCAATTCTTTTAATTCTTCTACCGACATTCTATATGGTGTTCTTGATACTGGTGTAGCTCCCGGTACCAATTCAATCGAGAAATTCACCTCTCTATTAGGTGGTATACCAGGTAATTCTTCAGGAAAAACATCAAGAAATTCCCTTACCACCGGAATATCATCCAATCCCGTGATATCTTGATTTAGTATTGTTACAGAAGCCAAGTACCCTTGACAACCTTTTTGTACTAGCTTACAGGCCTTGACTGCTGAGATTATCGCATTCTTCTAACATGAGGTTTGTCAAAAGTCATAGAACAATTTTCTTTTCCTGGAAATGAGACTCGCCTTAATTGGCAATCTAAATTAACATGGTATTTAGATAACCAGTCCATCCCAAGGATCACATCATAATCCCACATTTCCAAGCATATTAAATCACCACATAAGTTGTGTCCATCACACAAAATCTGACTATCAGGGTAATACTCTCTAAGTTTCTTACCTTCACTTAATGGACTTGCTACTTCCAATTGTGTAGACAATAGTACTGGTCGTATTTCCAAAGTCTTAGCAAAATTATAGCTAATAAAGGAGTGCGTAGCTCCTGAATCAAATAACATGTGAGCAAGCTTTGAGTTTATGGTGAGTGTACCTTCAATCAGTTTGCCTTCCTGTGGAGTTTCAGGCTCTATTTCATGTACAGCTTGTATTCTCCCTTGTCTTGGCTGCCTTCCTTGAGAATTTGGGTTGGTTGATACCTTCTTAACCATTGGACATTCTGAAATTCGATGCTGAGTATTCCCACATCTGAGGCATACTCCCAGCCTACGCCAACAATTTTCCATCTTGTGTCCTCTAACATGACTGTGTTTACACACCTCTTTATTTCCATTCTGAGCTTTTCCTGTCTTGTTTCCAGATTGTTGAACTTTCGGAGTATTTCATGGTTCAAACTTTCTCTTCCGATTCGAAGATCCTTCTCCTAACCTTCCTTTAATTTTATCCACCATTTCATTGGCAGCTTCCAAAGCCAAAGCTCTTTTGACCATCTCTGAATATGTAGTAATCAAATGTGAAGTTAACTGTACAATATAGATAGGACGTAGTCCATTCATGAACCTCTTAGCTTTTAGCTTATCCGTGGCTATAAGATGTGGTGCATACTTGGATAGTCGAGCAAATTGAGCCTCATATTCGGATATTGTCATCCTAAGTTGTTTCAGATTAGCAAATTCATTTGCTTTCTTCTCCTGTACAACTTCAGAAAAATATTGATCATTAAACAACTCCACAAATTCATCCCAAGTGATTTGAGTTGGCTCTTCTAATGTGGATGTTATAGTATCCCACCACGCTCTAGCATCCCGTTCTAACTAAAAAACCACCAACCGAATCTTTTCCTCCTCAGTACATTAATTACTCCAAATATCCTTCTCTAACCTCTCATTTCCCACACATGGGAGTTACATACTTACAACAGTCATTACACAAAAGGAGAGGTTACAAAAGAAAGACAAGTTGCCTAAGTCTTCCTAATTCTGGGTCAGATCTATAACAACTTCAGCAGGTTGCGGCTGCTGAACTTGTCGGCTCCGTGGTATAGCTCCCTTGCCGCATCCGTAATGGCTTCCCAATATTCCTCAAACTGGTGCTGCAGCATATCCTGCCCCAGCTTGAGATTGTCAAGCCTACACATGACTTGAGTCATTACGTCCAGTGCAGCACTAGGATTTCCGGTAAAGAAAGCACCCGCAGTCAGATTAAGGATTTCTTCCTTAAGTAGCACATGGGCTTTTTTTGTGCTTGAGCATAAAACTCAATATCCTGACGAAGCATTTCCATGGCTGTCACCAGCCTCTCTTGGGCATTCAAGTCCATACTGAAACAAATATGAGGTTTAACATGCATAGAATTATGAAAGCATACTAACTAATCCCAAATTTCTACCCCATCTCACTGATTATCCCTAGGTTTATCGTACTAATGCTCTGATACCAATTTAATCTGTCACGTCCTAATAAAATTGCATTTATCGGAAATGACAGATTATAAACATGCAAATAACGAAAGGTATATTATAACCAACTCGGTTCGCGGAACTTATTACACGATACTCCTCATTACAGTCTAAATGAGGATTAAACAAAAGTAGATTGTATCTTTAATTACATTCTCCTTTTATCTACAAAGAAAGCAAAAACTAATAGCTTTGCTCGGCATCGGATTATCCGCTCAGCACACAAATTCCCCTTAAGCATCAACTCCATCTTGATCACCTGAAAATGTTAAATTTAATGAGCTAACTAGCCCAGTAGAACTCAATTCTTTTAAATCAAGAGGATTTAGATGATTATAATCAAGGATAGAAGCAAGTGTGGATCACTGACATGAAGTTCAAGATAACGAACAAGTATGACATAATCAAGATACACAAATTCACATGAGTGCTTTCAGAAGCAAGAGTATTCTCGCAAGAGGATACTTAAATTCAGAAATAGATATTCTTATACACACAAGCATTATATGATGGCTAATCAAATATAATTGATGCATGCCAACATCCAGAATTCTCAACGTCCCCGCGCGGCCAGTGACGAATTCAGGCGCTCTCCCCAGGACTGAACCAGCCCTTATTTGCCTGGCATAATTATCAAAGAGTCCGAGACTCATATATTGTCATCTTCACACACTCATTCATGCACTAGATCAAGATACAAGATTATAGCTTGCATACAAAAATTGGGAACTAAACCCCTTTATGGAATTCAAGTAACGCCAATTTCACGAAATCAATATGCTCGGAACTTTGGAGTGAAAGTTCAGGTATAAGGGATAAGCTTGACTGATTTAATAGGTGTTTAGAGTGGTAAAAACATCTATGAATGAATGAACATTTGATTGGATCAATTGGGTGTGATTCCGATCACAAAACAAGTGCAGAAATTTCTGGGCTGAAGGTACCTGTCGACAGACAAGGTCTTGCTGTCGACAGGGAGGCTTTTCCAGAAGCTTTTCTCTCTGACTGTCTGTGGCTGTCGAAAGCCAAGGAGGTGCTGTCGACAGCCCAGCACAGGTATCATTTTCTGGGTTCTGGATAGAAGCCCCTGTCGACAGGGCAATGCTCGGCTGTCGACAGGTGCAGTGTAAAGTTACAAAAATGGGTAAGATCAACATAAATGATACTAATAAACCCACCTATCATACCAACCATAATTAGGACCTTATAAGGTGATTTCAGCCTCAAACATGAAGCTAATCATGACAAGAAAATGAAAGAGTAAGTCATGTAATGTGATCTATATAACTAGTCAAGATCTGAAATTTGCAATCTACGTGATCTCAATATAGCACAAAAAGATAGAATGGTAAGGAAGAATGCCATTGTCTTTCATGGTCAATTACCAAGTCATAGATGATGAATACATGAACCTTATCATGGAGGAAATCTATGAATCTGAAGGTCAATAACTCAGGAGAATTGATCACTCCCACTAGCTATACTACACTAAGTTATGGAAGCAAGAAGAACAAGAATGAGAATGGATTTCTAAAACTCATACTAAGATAAATCTTGTAAAGAATAGATACATGATTCTCACAAGATACCTCACACACCTAAGGCAATTAACAAGTGATCAAACTTCTTAAACTAAAGAAGATGTCAAGAGTGTGTGGAAGGAAGGTTACAAGAAGAGAATTCTACCAGTACATAAGATTATAATCAAAGTCGTGAGTGTTGATTAGCAACAATATGAACTCAATGGTAACGAATTAATCAAGGAAGCTTACTAAATCCATATTCACATGAAGTCAAGATAGCTATTGGATTTCAAGACTTAATAAGGAAGGAGAAATAGAAGATGGTGATCAAAAGATTGAATCCTACCTTGGTTGAAGGAGGTAAAGAAGATAATCACAAAGAGATGAGTAATCAGATGTAGCTTGGAACAATAGCTTTAGCTTCCAAGATAACTCTCCAGATGTTCCTTAGTAGTAGCTCCAGTCAAGCTTGAACCAGAATGACATGTACAGAGAAGAGAGAGAGACAGCAATTCCTCCCGAAATAGCTTCTCCACCAAGTTTCTCACTCAGAAACTTCTCACTCTTGAGATTACTTCAAGCAATGGTAGAGGAAGAACAAAGAAATAGGAAGAGGAACCTATGCACGATGATCCTTGGGGTGTTTTTATAGGCAATGGGGCTTCTCATGCAAGGTGACACGATAGTCACCTAGGTGTCATGGTAAGGGTGAATTGTTTTCACCATATGACACGGGTAACATTCAACTTCCTGGGTAGGACACCTCAGGTAAGTGGTTATGAGATTTTACCCCATGTGCTGGCCTTCCCATAGGCTTACACGCAAGCTTTCAGAAAATCCAAAGAAATGCAAACCGTAAATACTCAATAAATCAACTGGTCCAATGTTTGCTAGGCAAACATATTTAAATGGTGTCCTTTTGTCATGAAATTTTAACCATATGATAATAGAATGGTTTTACAAATTGTAGTAATTTTAGTTTAATTTTTAGATTTTATTTTGCAGTAGGTGAAAAATCATCCGAAAATTGGTCGCGTCGATTGTACGTTGAAATCCGTACGTCGAAAAATTCATGTAATTACATAATAAATTTCTCCACATTTTTCTGGAATTTATGATGTTCTCGGATTTTTATTTTGACGTCGTTTCCAGAATCGCCCTGTGGAGGCACGCATTTCGATGCCCGTCACTGGGGTAATGTTCGTTACCACCAGCCGTACTTACATGTCAATTATTTCAATTTATTGATATCGTTAAGGTATTATAACTGAATTATCCTTGTTTTGGAATAAATAAATAGTAATATAAATTTGGGGTATTGCAGGCCGACTCCGTGTGGTTGCTTTGCCCGGTATTCACGTGATCGAGGGAGACATTACAACGAGAAAACCATGGAAACGGGGAGATTGTCGTCTAGAATCACAATTTGGAGTGTGAAATGAAGGTTTTTGACCCCGAAAAGTCGCCTCATCACCTGAGGCAATAAAAGCGCGACTAGCGTCTCTGAGTGCGATTCGAATTGGGATCTTATAAGCGATTCTGATAACCGAGCAAAAAGTTATGCCTGTTTTAGCGAAGGGATGTCTGTATGTGATCGCATCGGCAGCCCGCAACCCCGCTCCTAGAAATGAATTTGGGCGTCGGACTGGAAATCTCCGAATCTGACCTTGTGCCAACCAGGTCTGTTGGGTTCACATTCTAAATGATAAATACAACATGTTTTGATGATAACAATGATGAACAATGTGAATTGAGTTTAAAGCATGAATTCTACATACAAATGACTTGTCACAATAACTTGGCACAATGCTTGATTAATATGTTCCTAATATCTCACTAACTATGTTCACTAATGTAGGAGATACACTATGCAAGACATGTGCCAAAAACAAGTAGAAAAGATCAAGAAAAGTCAGAAGACGGAGTACCTGTCGACAGCCATAAAGCCCCTGTAGACAGATGTCAACAGTCAGCAACACACCAGTTCTGGAAAACAAGCCCTGTCGACAGCAACAAAGCTCCCTGTCGATAGAAGCACACAGTCAGAAAACCAGTGTTCTGGAAAGACATGTACCTGTCGACAGCAACAGGTCACCTGTCGACAGATTCATACAATAAAAGCTTTGACAGAACTTGCAGACTTCTGGAACTTGGGACACTGTTGATTCCTGTCGACAGCAGGAATATTACCTGTCGACAGACGTACAGAAGCTTCAGATTCGGAAAGTTTGAACGTTGCCTAAGTTGGTGTTTCCTTCTACCACGACTCTCCATATGTAAACACCACTATATAAGCAACATTTGAAGCAAATCACGTACACAAGCAGCCTCTAAGCAAAAACCCTAAAGAGTTCTCACAAGAAGTCTTGTTTTGCTGCTTTGCTTCAACCTACCGCCCAGAACCAAGAAGAGAAGTCTCTCTAGCGGAAGGTGAAGTCTGAACGTCGTGGATTCAAGCATCTCCATCAAGTTGTGACCTTCAAGACGAAGCTTGAAGCCCAGTCAGACGTTCACAAGAAGAGTTTACAACTGGATTTGTTCTTCAACTCTTAAACTCTTCTCTGTTTCTATTTCTCCATATTCGTGTGTGTGTGTGTTGTGTTTCAGGCAGCCCTTGTGCTTGATACACGTGTGTGGGTGTTGATCTGATCGTGGTTTCACATCAGATAACACGTGTGTGAGTTGTAGTTCGTGAACTAGCTCATAAGCAGATTGCTCTGCGTGTGTGTGTGGCCCGTGGATGTAGGATACACAAGTTGTGTACTCCGAACCACGTAAATCGTCGTGTACTTTGATAATCTGTGTTTCGAAGAAAAGAAGGTGATAAACGTTTTTAATCGGCAGTAATCTATTCAACCCCCCTTCTAGATTACCATACAGGGAATTCCGCAACCCTTCAAGGTCGAAGTGCCAAATCCGGATTGGAGACTCGCAAGCGGTTCCGATCGCCGCGCGAACAAATATTCGTGTCTTACCCAAGGGGTACAACAATCAGTATACTAGTACACACATTCCGCGGTGGAATTTTGGCCTCAACACGGAATTCTTCAAAACCAGTGTCATGTCGACTGTCTAGGAGTGACAATTCCGAATTGTACTCACATAAGCGATTCCGATACCTGGGCGGAAACTTATGGTCAGTTCTATCTCAGAAGGGGTGAGAATAATCCGAAAGGGGTGACTATATCGGCGATGTTGGTGCACCCATATCTACAACCTCGACAGGAGTTCTCGCGCCGAGTTGAACACAACTTATGATCGTCGTGATAGGCCGACTCCGTGTGGTTGCTCTTCCCGGGATTCACGTGATCGAGGGAGACGTTACAGTGAGATAACCTTGGAAACGGGGAGATCGTCGTCCGGAATTTTAGATTGTGAAATGAAGGTTTTTTTACCCCGAAATGACGTCTTATCGCTTGAGGCTATAAGGAGGCAATGAGCATCTCTGAGTGCCGATTCCGAATTGGGGTCTTATAAGCAATTCTGATAACCGAGCGGAAGTTATGTCCGTTTGAGCGAAGGGGTGTCTGTATGCGATCTTATCGATAGCCTGCGACCACGCTGCCGGAGGGGAATTTGGCCGCCGGACCGTAAATCTCCGAATCCAACCTTGTACCGACCGGGTCGAAGTGCCGAATCCGAATTGGGGACTCACGGGTGATTCAGATCGCCGCGCAAACAAATATCTCCGTCTTACCCAAGGGGTACGACAATCGGTGTACTAGTACACACGCTCCGTGGTGAATTTTGGCCCCCACACATTAGCGTCTTGTCGACCGTCTCAGAGTGCCGATTCCGAATTGTGCTCACATAAGTAATTTCGATACCCGGGCAAAAAGTTATGGCCAGTTCTGTTGCAGAAAGGGTGAGAATAATCCGAAAGGGGTGACTATATTGGCAATGTTGGTGCACCCAAATCAACGACCTCGGCAGGAGTTCTCGCGCGGAGTTGAACACAACTTCCGATCGTCGTGACAGGCCGCCTCCGTGTGGTTGCTCTGCCTAGGATTCATGTGATCAAGGGAGACGTTACTGCGAGCAAACCTTGGAAACAGAGAGATCGTGGTCCGAAATCGCAATTTTAGAGTGTGAAATAAAAAATTTTCGACCCTGAAACGACATCTTATCACTAAGGCAATATGGTGTCGACGAGCGTCTCTGAGTGCCGATTCCGAATACAGGTCTTATAAGCGATTCCGATAACTGAGCGGAAAGTTATGCCCGTTTGAGCGAAGGGGTGTCCGTATGCGATCGCGTCGGCAGCCCGCAACCACGCTCCCGGAGAGGAATTTGGGCGCCAGACCGAAATCTCCGAATCTGACCTTGTGCCAACTGGGTCGAAGTGCCAATTCCGAATTGGGGACCCGCGAGTGGTTCCGATCGCCGCGCGAACAAATAGCCACATCTTTCTCAAGGGTACGATAATCGGTGTACTAAAACACACACTCCGAGGTGTAATTTTGGCCCTGGCACGGAATTCTTCAAACCCAACGTCCTATCGACCGTCTCGAAGTGCCGATTCCTAATGTGTTCACATAAGCGATTTCGATACCGGGCGGAAAGTTATGGCCAGTTCTGTCGCGGAAGGGGTGAGAATAATTCGAATGGGGTGACTATATCGACGATGTTGGTGAACCCATATCAATGACTTCGGCAAGAGTTCTCGTGTCGAGTTGAACACAACTTACGATTGTCAAGATAGGCTGACTTTGTGTGTTGCTCTGCCTAGTATTCATGTGATTGACGGAGACGTTATAGCGAGAAAACTTTGGAAACAGGGAGATCGTCATCCAGAATCACAATTTTGGAGTGCGAAATGATGATTTTTTGACCCCGAAAAGCCATCTTATCACCTGAGGCAATAAGAGTGCAACGAGCGTCTCTGAGTGCCGATTCCGAATTGGGTCTTATAAGCGATTTCGATAACCGAGCGGAAAGTTATGCCTGTTTGAGCGAAGGGGTGTATGTATGCGATCGCATCGGCAGCCTGCGACCACACTCCTGGAGAAGAATTTGTGCGCCGAACTGGAAATCTCCGAATCCAATCTTGTGCCGATCGGGTCGAAGTGTCGATTCCAGATTGGGGACTCGAGGGCGGTTCTGATCGCCGCGCGAACAAATATCCGCATCTTACCCAAGGGGTACGATAATCGGTGTACTACTACACACGTTCCACGGTAGAATTTTGGCCTCAGCACGGAATTCCATAAAACCAGTGTCCTGTCGACTGTCTCAGAGTGCCGATTCCGAATTGTGCTCACATAAGTGATTCGGATACCCGGGCGGAAAGTTAGGGTCATTTCTGACTCAGAAGTGGTGAGAATAATCCGAAAGGGTTGACTATATCGGCGATGTGGTGCACCCATATCAACGACCTCGACAAGGTTCTCGCGCCGAGTTGAACACAACTTACGTTCGCCGTGATAGGCTGACTTTGTGTGGTTGCTCTACCCGGGATTCACGTGATCGAGGAGACGTATAACCTTGGAAACGGGGAGATCATCATCTGAAATCACAATTTTAGATTGCAAAATGAAGGTTTCTCGACCCTGAAACAACGTCTTATTGCCTGAGGTGATAAGGGGGCGACGAGCGTGTTTGAGTGCCGATTCCGAATTGTGGTCTTATAAGCGATTCAGATAAGCGAGCAGAAAGTTATGCCCGTTTGAGCGAAGGGGTGTCGTATGGGATCGCATCGGCAGCCCGCGACCACGCTGCCGGAGAGGAATTTGGGTGCCGGACCGAAAATCTCTAAATCTGACATTGTGTCGACCGGGTCGAAGTGCCGAATCTGGATTGGGGACTCGCGGGCTGTTCGATCGCCGCGTGAACAAATATCTGCGTCTTACCCAACAGGTAAGATAATCAGTGTACTAGTACACACGCTCTGTGGTGGAATTTCAGCCTGACACGGAATTCTATGAAACCAGCATCCTGTGATCGTCTCAGAGTGCTGATTCCAAATTGTGTTCACATAACCGATTTCGATACTCGGGCGGAAATTTATGGCCAGTTCTTTGGCGGAAGCCTCGGCCAAGACCGTTAAACCGATAACGTACTTGATTGAGTCCGCTCCGCGAACGGGCCGAAGCCTCGCAAGGATATCAAACCACAGTCTGAGTAAACACAAGAAAACACCACATTTATATAATTTCACAAGTTACATAGCCATATTTCCACTAAAACTGAAAAGAAGTACAAGAGCCTGGGGCATACCCCGAGGTACAACTGAAGAAAAAAACAACTAACTACACTACACTGCTGGAGCTGCTACTACACAGCTGGAGGTACCGACCCTGCACCGCTACGGCGCGGCTCTGAACTGGACGACGGTCGTGAAACGTCCTCCTCGCTCTCACCTGTGGGGGTAGGGGTGAGCCTCGCTAGTCACTGGCTCAGTAGGGAACTCCCCCCAAAACCGAGCAACCAAAAACCACAGGTACCAAACAATAAACAGTACCAACAATTTATAGAACAGCTAAGCAGGATATGAAAGCTGTAAAAGTACTCACCGTCTGCCGACTACGAAAAACAACTGTAATAATAAACGGCAAACCAGTACAGGTGTACAAGCTAAAGTAGAGACAACCAAACACGAGCCACGTGAACTGGTTCGCGACACCAGAAACTGACTCGGACAAGCTAACACAGGTCTACCTCTCAGTCTCGCAGCCACGGACGAAAGGTCCAGCTGCCGCTCCACGTGAAAAGTCAAGCAACTGTGGAGACCAACCAAACACCACCACCTGTGGACCACACGGTCACAGGCCCATGCCTGACACCTCTAGAGATCCTGGCCCGGAACTCTCTAGAGTGAGGCACTGGAAAAAGGATAGCTGGGGTCCAGTACGTCTACTGGTGTCCGTACCCCCAACTACGAGCGCGCTACAAGTGGACTAAAGACAAACACAAGTGTCGCTGTCCCACTGTCGTCTTTCCTCACTCGCCGGACGTGCAACTCAAACACAAGAGTGAGGGTGTCACAGGTCAGACGACACAGACCTCGACGGTACAACACAAGTACCGGGACAAAGCCCCGAGCTAACAGCCTGGCTCACAAAGAACTGGGGCACCCAACTGGAGAGGTAACCACGGTAGGCGACGTACTACACACGTACACAAAACCACGTGCACATCACACACAAACCACATGAAACCTCACGTAAGCCTCAAGTAACAACGGTCCACTACACGTGAACTCAACTGTACTCGTGTGAACAACACGCAGCCTCGAAGGTGAGTATCTAAACTGCTACCTCGTATGCTAAACATAGAAACCATGTGCACTCAGTGCACCTCAGGTGCCAACGCACCATTCATTATCGATAAATACCATAAACGGTTCATTTCTGCTTATACATAGGTTGGCGGGCAACATCGACTACGCTTATGGGAAGTAGACGGCAAGGGATATGGCCGTCTGTATCCCAGCTGATGATCTTGGTGACAAACGATGTTGACGCCAATATCTTCAGCCTCTATTCCTGCCAGAAACCCTAAACCGATCCTACAGGTTTTACAATCGTTAAAACAACGGAAAGACATGCAGAAATAGTTCCTCTAACATCCATACACTATAATTAAACTAACAGCATGCTTCATTTGCTAAAATTACTCAAACAACCCATGTACCCCGCATGGATACCATGACCCAAAATTGCTATTTTCATGCAGATCCATGTTTTCTAATTACATTATCACGACCTATAGGAATTACAAAGGTCATTCCTACTCAGCACACGCTTAAACCTCCCGAATCTCTCAAACCACGCCGAACCCTCCACGAGCTCCCACGGGAATTGCACCACGCCACGGCGTTTCCCCGCGCGATTCGGCAACGCCACACGTCCCACGATCCTCCAACCACTCTCCTGTACCTGTTGGAAGCTTTAGGGACACGGGGGCATGAAGCTGGGGCAAGGGGAAGAGAGAACCAGGTGGAAAACCTGCTCTCGGGTGACCCTATAACCTGCAGAATTCACAGGTTGGCGTCAACCCCTCTGCCGCCAAGGGCAACCGCCACCATAACGTCCACATCTTTTGCCGCCAAGTTCATGAAGTCAACGGCACCTCACATGGACGCCAACAAGTCAACGGCCACACCTGGCCGCCAACTCTAACTCAACTGCAGCAGGTCCTATTTCATTTCAGGACCAAACCTGCACCTCACCTGAACAAACCACACATTCCACACAACCAACTCACACTGGCCTCACAACGGCCATCACACCATTACACCACACGATCCGCATGGATCCGAAAAGCACGCGACGTTACATTACTATCATCTAAAAAGAAAATTTCGACCTCGAAATTCATAACACAACTCAAAGTTAAACAACTTAAACATATACACCTTTACAAGCACTATCATCTAAAAAGAAAATACAAAGACTTATTCAAACAGATAGGGATACCCTTTAGCCATTTCTCGGCTAACTCCCAGGTATCTCACCACCCAGCCTATTTTCCCATCTCACTTTAACTAGCTCAATTTCTTTATTTCTCAGCTTCTTTATCTTTCGATCTGTGATCTGTACCGGATACTCTGGCATAGTCATATCCGGCCTCAGGTCACCACCTTGATATCTGATTATTTGAGCTGGATTTCAATGCACTTTCTCAACATAGAAACATGAAATATATCATGAACATCCGCAAAATCTGCTGGCAAATCCAGCCTATAAGCTGTTTCCCCAATTCTCTCAATCACCTGGAAAGGTCCCACATACCTTGGACTCAACTTTCCAGTCTTACCAAACCTCATAATACCTTTACTCGGGGAAATTCTCAAGAAAACAAAATCTCCCACTTCAAACTGAAGTGGTCTCCTCCGGATATCTGCATAACTCTTTTGCCTGCTTTGAGCTGCCTGCAATTTTCTTTAATAAGCTTCACTATTTCTGTGGTTTGCTGAATCAATTCAGGACCCACTAACTGCCTTTCTCCCACTTCATGCCAGTTCAATGGGGTTCTACATGGCCTTCCATATAAAGCTTCATACGGTGCCATCCCAAGACTGGTATGATAACTATTATTATAAGCAAACTCAACCATTCCCAAATGATGCTCCCAGCTATCTCCCCAAACTAAACAACAAGCCCGCAACATATCTCCAATCGTCTGATGGTCCTCTCTGTTTGACCATCTGTCTGGGGATGATAAGCGGAGCTATATCTCAGCTCAGTACCAAAACTTTTTGCAGGCTTCTCCAAAAACCAGAAGTAAATCTTGGATCTCTATCAGAACAATAGTCTTCGGGATACCATGCAGTGGAACAATTCTTTCAACATAATTTGCTAATCTGTCCACTGTCCAAGACATACTTACTGCCACTAATCTGCAACCTTAGTCAATCTATCAACAAATACCCATATTCCATTATGCCCGGAACTCGATCTTGGTAAACCTGCCACAAAGTCCATAGCAATATCATCCCATTTCCACTGCGGAATGGGTAACGGTTGCAACAAACCTCCAGGCTTTGATGCTCTGCTTTAATCTGCTGACAGATAGCACATCTTGCAACAAACTCTGCTATTTCTTTCTTCATATGAGGCCACCAAAATGCTTCCTCAAATCATGGTACATTTTAGTACTACCCGGATGAATAGTGTACCTAGATTTATGAGCCTCTTCCAACACTCGCTGCTTCACCTCTCTTTCAGCTGGAACAAACAACCTGCCCCTGAGCCTGACCACACAATTATCATCAATGGTAACTCCTTCCATTTTCACAATTTCAGCTAAATTTAGATCTGCTCTCTGAGCCTCAATAATCTGCAATACAAAGACGGCTCTACAGCACTAGCATCTAGTACTGCCCGTCGCTGACTACTGGGCACATATAAGGAGTTCTCCACTACCTCTTCATACAACTTCCATTCTTTAATCATCATCAAACTTACATATGCTTTCTGCTCAAGGCATCAGCTACAACATTGGCCTTACCCGGATGGTAAGCCAAACTGAAATCATAATCCTTTAATATTCAATCCATCTGCGCTGGCGAAGGTTCAAATCTTTCACGAGAAAATATACTTCAAATTATTATGATTGTAAAGATCTCAAATCTCTCGCCATACAGATAATGCCTCCACATTTTCAAAGCAAATACAACTGCTGCCAATTCCAAATCATGAGTGGGGTAATTCTCCTCTGCGGCTTCAATTGCCTGGACGCATAAGCTATCACTTTACCATGCTGCATAAGCACTGCGCCAAGTCCTTTTCTTGAAGCATCAGTATACAACACAAAACCACCACTCCCTGCCGGTAATGTCAATATAGGTGCTGATGTAAGTCTCTCTTCAATTCCATAAAACTTTTCTGACATTCACCGGACCACACAAAGGCACCCCTTTTCTAGTAACTTAGTCATAGGTGCGAATAAAGCACTATAATAACTTGCTAATCCCAGAAAACTTCTAATCTCGGTATTGTCTTAGGCACTTCCCACCTCATCACTGCTTCCACTTTACTTGGGTCCACTGCTACTCCTTTAGCTGAGATAACATGACCCAGAAACTGAATTTCTTTCAACCAAAATTCACACTTATTGAATTTAGCACAACTGGTTATCTTCTAACAACTGCAGAGTAAACCTCAAATGAGCTGCATGCTCCTCTTCAGATGCTGAATAAATGAGAATATCATCAATAAAGACCCAATAATTGGTCTAAATATGGATGAAAATTTCTATTCATCAGATCCATAAAACCTGCAGGAGCATTGGTCAACCCAAATGGCATAACCACAAACTCGAAGTGACCATATCTGGTTCTAAAAGTTGTCTTATCTATATCCTCCTCTTTAATTCTCAACTGATGGTACCCGGACCTCAAATCAATTTTAGAAAATACCTTTGCTGATTGCAACTGATCAAACAGATCATCTATCCTCGGCAACGGGTACTTATTCTTAATGGTCAATCATTCAACTTTTTATAATCAAACACATTTGAAACTTCCATCTTTCTTTTTCACAATAAAATGGCGCTCCCCACGGGGAATGACTCGGTCTAATAAACCCTTTCTGCAACAGCTCTTCTAATGCTTTTTCAATCTTTAAGTTCTACTGGTGCCATCCGATATGGAGCTTTAGAATCGGCATGGTACCTGGCAGCAACTCAATGGTAAAGTCCACCTCTCTATGTGGAGCTAAACCAGGCAAATCCTCAGGAAAAACATCAGCAAATTCCCTAACCACGGGAACTGCTTCCACAAGCTGACTAGCTTCTACTAAACTTACAGAGGCTAAATAAGCCACACATCCAGCATTTATCAACTTTCTAACTTTATTGCAGAAATTAGAAACTTAGAGGTATAAAAGGCATACCTTGATATTCAAATACTGCACCATTAGGATGACAAAACCTGATCCTCTTCTTTCTGCAATCTAACATTGCTCCATAAGTCTCCAACCAATCCATACCCAAAATAATATCATAATCTGACAACTGCAGGGCATACACCCGACCCGGCATCTGGTTCCCTTCAATCATAACAGGAGCTTCATCTACATAGCTCGAAGTGAGTAGGAACTCACCGAAAGAACCTCCACTACTAACTCACAAGACTTTTCCTCTAAAGGATGAGCTATGCAATCCAGAATTCTTCGAAAAATGAAAGAATGAGAGGCACCCAATCAAATAAAACTCTTGCTGAATATTCATAAAGAGGTAAAGTACCTTCTATCATATTCGATGCCTCCGCCTGGGCTCAGGTGATAGCCATAACCCGGCCTCTTCTCGCTGCTGCGGTGCTCCTCTGCCACGACCTGCTTGTGGCTGCTGAAACTGCTGAGGCTGCTGTTGCTGCTGCACACCTCTTCCATACCCATATTCTCTTGGATAGGGGCAATTGGGATCAAATGCCCCGGCTGATTACAATTATAACATCTATATCCTGGTGGAGTAATGGGCTGCCTGGCAGTACTCTGCTGCGACTCCTCCACCTCAGGCCTACCTCGGCCCTGCTGAAACTGCTGACAACCTCCCCATCCTCTTCCTTTGCCTTAAATGCTTGCTTTAATTTCTGACCCCATTTACCAAAGCCTGATGAAGAAGGTCCTGCTGGTGCTTTCCCTTACTTGCACCTACTGATTGCTGCGGTAGCGGAAACTACCTGAGCCTGACTCGCCCACCTGACGAGTCCGAATAGACCTCTCCAATGTAGCTGCTCTCTGGGTGCTTCTTCCACTGTCTTACACATGAGAGGTACTATTGCATCCTGCAACTCCACTCTCAAACCTCTAATAAAATACTCAACCATCATATTATTATCTGAAACTGCATAAGGTGCATAATCGGCTGAGCGCCATAAACCTCATCTGGTACTCTAAAACTGAAGAGTTTACCTTGCTGGAGTGTCTGAAACTGCTCTCTTTTCACTTGTTGTACTTGAATCGGAAA
The DNA here is from genome assembly GCA_014218235.1 of Colocasia esculenta. NCBI lineage: Eukaryota > Viridiplantae > Streptophyta > Magnoliopsida > Alismatales > Araceae > Colocasia > Colocasia esculenta. The sequence goes on along the minus strand of CM024758.1, from coordinate 15,457,252 downwards.
GAATGTATCGTTAATACATCGAGAAATTCCGACCAAGTAATAGCCTCTTCTGTCCTGCCTGCAAAAGTGGTCTGCATCTTCAGTCGCCACCATTCTAATGCAAAACCTCTCAACTGATAAGCAGCTAACACAACTTTATCTGCTGTCGGACACCTCATAGTTGCAAAAACTCTTTCGATCTCATGAACCCAGTGCTCCGCTGTATCTGGATTCGGCCCTCCTGAATAAGTAGGTGGCTGCAATCTCAGAAACTTTTCAACCTGCATCACTGGTTCTTCTGCTAATAACATTGGTGGTGTGGCACAGGTGCTACAAAAGGCACCTCTACTCTTGGCGGACTGGAGCAACAGGTACAGTCTCTCCATCCCCAGGTGGCACTGCAACCGGTGGTACCGGCGCCTGCTGATCCATCCTCGCCCGAATATCCGTGAGGCTTTCCCAATTCTTTCTATCATACGCTGAGTACTTCCTCGGATCATCTCCTCCACCACCCCAATCTCTTCTATCAGCCATTCCAGAAATTTCTACATAAACAAAACACCAAGCAAAAATCAAACAACAAATTATCAGAAACCAGGGTCCCTACCAGCAGTGTACAAAGACCGAAATAAGGCTATGTATCTTTCTAGTTTCCTTTATATTAACACGGACCTTGCTCTGATACCACTGTGGCGGAACGCCTCGGCCAAGCCCGTTAAACCGATAACGTACTTGATCCGAGTCCGCCTCCCGCGAACGGGCCGAAGCCTCGCAAGGGATATCAAACCACAGTCCGTGTAAACACAAGAACACACCACATTTTATATATATTTCACAAGTTACATAGCCATATTCCACTAAAACTGAAAAGAAGTACAAGAGCCTGGGGCATACCCCGAGGTACAACTGAAGAAAATAAACAACTAACTACACTACACTGCTGGAGCTGCTACTACACAGCTGGAGGTACCGACCCTGCACCGCTACGGCGCGGCTCTAACTGGACGACGGTCGTGAAACGTCCTCCTCACTCTCACCTGTGGGGGTAGGGGTGAGCCTCGCTAGTCACTGGCTCAGTAGGGAACTCCCCCAAACCGAGCAAACCAAAACCCCAGGTACCAAACAATAAACAGTACCACAATTTATAGAACAACTAAGCAGGATATGAAAACTGTAAAAGTACTCACCGTCTGCCGACTACGAAAAACAACTGTAATAATTAAACGGCAAACCAGTACAGGTGTACAAGCTAAAGTAGAGACAGCCAAACACGAGCCACGTGAACTGGTTCGCGACACCAGAACTGACTCGGACAAGCTAACACAGGTCTACCTCTCATCTCGCAGCCACGGACGAAAGGTCCAGCTGCCGCTCCACGTGAAAAGTCAAGCAACTGTGGAGACCAACGGTCACAGGCCCTGCCTGACACCTCTAGAATCCTGGCCCGGAACTCTCTAGAGTGAGGCACTGGAAAAGGACTAGCTGGGGTCCAGTACGTCTACTGGTGTCCGTACCCCCAACTACGAGCGCGCTACAAGTGACTAAAGACAAACACAAGTGTCACTGTCCCATTGTAGTCTTTCCCTCAGCCGGACGTGCAACTCAAACACAAGAGTGATGGTGTCCAGGTCAAACGACACAAACCTCGACGGTACAACACAAGCACCAGGACAAAGCCCCGAGCTAACAGCCTGCTCAAAAACAACCTGGGGCACCCAACTGGAGAGGTAACCCCGGTAGGCGTCGTACTACTCGCCACGTACACAAAACCACGTGCACATCACACACAAACCACGTGAAACCTCACGAAGCCTCAAGTAACAACGGTCCACTACACGTGAACTCAACTGTACTCGCGTGAACAACACGCAGCCTCGAAGGTGAGTATCTAACTGCTTACCTCGTATGCTAAACACAGAAACCATGTGCACTCAGTGCACCTCAGGTGCCAACGCACCATTCATTATCGATAAATACCATAACGGTCATTTTCTGCTTATACATAGGTTGGTGGCAACATCGACTGCCGCTTATGGGAAGTAGACGACAAGGATATGGCCGTCTGTATCTGTAACGCCCCTCTTAGACCCAGTACAGTTACACCAACTCACATTGGATCTAATAGAGGTATTACAGTGGACTGAATTCAACAATTACAATACAGGTTGAAATATACCAAATAACTATCAATTCCAATGATAATTGACAAATATGGAATTAAACACTTGCAATCAGTATTTATTCAAATGTAAATCTAATGCATAAAAGGTAGCAATGGTCCAAAGTTTATTACATTTCAATGACCAGTTGCATAAAGGAAATTACATAAGATCTCACATACAAGAGTCACTCTAAAACTCTCTATGTCAAGCTAAGACTCCACGTCCTCCCTCCCGCTCTGAGTCGTTTGCACTAACTCCTCTGTATCCTCTGGCTCTCCTGAAATGTTAGGCAAGTATTGTCTACAAGACCCAGCAAATCACATGAAAGACAGTTCAAGATATTAGCAGTATACTAGGTTTAAAACATGGTAGTACATTAGCATTCAATTCATTGATATCATATACTTTTCCTTAACTACATATTTCTAAGTCCATTGGCAATCATTCATTTCATCGTAATTCTAACTATTATGAAATAAAACATGTTTTGTGTGTAACATGGAATCACTTATTCATACACTATTCTTTTACATACAATTTTCATGTAGTAATATAAAACATTGACATGAGCATGAAATCCTTTGAACAAGTTCACATGTAGGAATGTAAGCATATAACATTAGTATGTAGCATGTAGAACAGGTAGACATGTACTTGTAGCATGTGAACATGTAACATGTAACTTGTAGCATGTAGAACAGGTAGGCATGTAATTTGTAGCATGTAACATGTAGCATGTAGACATAAACTTGTAGCATGTAATCATTTTCATATAGTTGCCAAGACATAGCCCACACTAAATTAGAGATCAGTAGTCATTTAACATTCACTTATCACCTAGGCAATGCGGTGATGAAGTCATAGTATTTGCGCAAAATCGGGGAAAGTCCTTCCCACCTTGGCCAGTAGAACAAGTCTACCTCCAGGATTTCAATCCGTTGCCCACGGAACCATTACCATAGGGGCATCTACGGTGTATTTCCTTGTAGGAATCTCTAAGATAGCAATGTCTTATTGGCATCATTGTTATAATGCGTACACTAACATGTATAATATATAATGACATTCCATTTCATACCATTTTAACATGTGTTAATGCAATATTTTACAACACACACTTTCAGTTCTGAAACTATATTTACTGTACAACAGATCCCTATCATGATACTAATATTCATTCTTGCATTTACATTCTATTTATTCAATTCTATGTGTATATATTGTTCAGAATTTATAATAGAATGTACATGTCTGAAAATTCTTAATTTTAATAGAAATTTGAAATCAAGAATTACAATGCACATGCCAAATTTCATATTTTTTTTATTTCTGCAACTATTTTTCATGCAATTAATCTATCAATTCAACTAACTGACATGGTTTAATATTGAGAAAACTCACAATTTTCATACAGAACGGAAATTACCGAAATACTATATATATTGTAGTAAATTAGACATCACCAACATACTCCTTTTAATCATTTACTTATCTTTTATCAATTTAACATCAATAGCCGTCATGTAATTATGCAATTCATCAATATATATATATATAATATAAAACCTGTACATTATAGCAATAGACAACCCATAATATAAAATAACATGCTCTAACATTACATGACCGAAATGCATACATACGTAATTTATTCATTTAAACAGATTTAATCAGATTATTGGAAATACAAGATTCTGTTAATCTTGACGACTATGAGTATGACGTTTACTATAGTCGACGTCCACATACGTTGTCGTTAAGTAATTCTAGACGGCGACACATAGCGCCGTTAACACAAACAGACGGCGCACATAGCGCCGTTTACATATAGTAAGGACAGAAAATACATATATTTCGGATGAACTAAACGGCAGTCGATACTGCCGTTTACATTATATAGACGGCAATTCCATGGACGTCTAGTTCTAAGACATAGAGAATACATAAAACCTGCATGAAATAACAGCGTTTCTAACCCTTCCCGTAGTTGTTTTACATGCTTTAAAATTACAGAAAAATGTTAGATACGTAATATAACATATCCTAAACTAGTCCCCCATGCAACTTGCCTTAATCCCTCCTGATGGAGTGTCGAATCCAAGCTCGAAGAAGCCCGTCTCATCAGTGAGACAGTTCCTCCCTCCGTCTTCAAGCGATCCAAAACTTCCTCCGATGTAGTTCCTCCGCCTGGAAGAGCTTTTGGTTACGAAGTCCTATGTATCTCCTCGGTGTAGAAGCCTCCGAACCGCACGAACAGCACCAGATCGCTCTGTAAAATTCCTTCCTCGGCCCTCTTTCTCTCCTCCAGAACCAGAGCAAAAACCTATTCTATCTGCGAGATCTGGTCTTATAAAGACCTCCAAGCAAGGCCAACCTAATCTTGACCCTCGGATTTAAACGCATCGGATCATCTCATTAAGACCCTTTCCGAAACGGTCGATCTCCTTAATCCGAAATGGAAAGCTCAAAAACAGGCAAGTCAATTTAACGTCAACATAGGTTGCCGTCTTCCACAATATAAACGTCCATCTATGATGTCGTTGATAGTCTTGCCAAAATTAAATAATTCAAAAAAAATTAAACGTCGATACATGTCGTCGTTAACACCATATAAACGGCATACGATATTGCCGCTTACAAGCCTTAACGTCAAACGATGTTGACGCCTAGATCTTCACAGAACATCATTCAAAATATGCAGAAATAAACACACAATGCACAAAATTAATTCAAGAAATTCTAGGGCACTACATCCTCTCCCCCTTAAAATAATCTTCGTCCTCGAAGATTGAGTTAAGTTACTCACCGAACAAGGACGGATAAAGCTTCTTCATTCTTTCTTCAAGCTCCCACATTGCCTCTTCACGTGAGAAGTTCCTCCATAGAATCTTCACAAATGGAATGGACTTTGATCTTAATTCCTGCACCTTCCTGTCCAGAATCTCCACAGGTTGCTCAGAATAAGACAAATCTGGCTGCAACTGAATCGGCTCATAACTGATCACATGAGCCGGATCTCTAACATACTGCCTCAACATGGATACATGAAATACTGGATGCACCGCTGCTAAAGATGGTGGCAAAGCTAACTGGTATGCCACATTCCCGATCTTCTTCAGAATTTCAAAGGGTCCAATGAATCTCGGGTTCAGCTTACCCCTTTTTCCGAATCTTACTACACCTCTGGTTGGCGAAACCTTAAGGAAAACATGGTCTCCACCCTCGAATGCCAAATCCTTCCTTCTTGCATCTGCATAACTCTTTTGACGATCCTGAGCCGCCTTTATTCTCTTGCACAATCATCTGAATCTTTGCTGAAGTCTCTTGCACTACTTCAAGTCCAACCAGATGCCGATCTCCTGACTCCTCCCAACACAATGGGGATCTACAGGGTCTCCGTACAAAGCTTCAAAAGGTGCCATACCTATGCTCGAATGGAAATTGTTATTATAAGCAAATTCCACAAGAGATAGATGGCGCTCCCAATCACCTTTCCATTCTAAAACACAAGCTCGAAGCATATCTTCCAACGTCTGAATAGTCCTCTCGGACTGTCCATCTCCGTTTGCGGATGAAATGCCGAACTCAACTTCAACTGACTGCCAAAAGCCTGTTGTAAACTCTGCCAAAACCTGGAAGTGAATCTCAGATCACGATCTGAGATAATCAACTTCGGAATCCCATGCAGCTTCACAATACTATTAATATACAGTCTGGCCAAGCTCTCAACGAACTGCTTCTTCTTCATGGCAAGGAAATGAGCACTCTTCGAAAATCTATCAACGATCACCAATGGAATCATTTCCTCTAGCCGATCTAGGCAATCCGGATACAAAGTCCGTGGTCACTTGCTCCCACTTCCACTGAGGATATCTAACCTCTGCATCAAACCTGAAGGTCGTTGACGCTCCGCCTTCACTTGTGACAAATCAGACACTTCGCCACAACATCAGCCACATCTCGCTTCATGCCAGACCACCAGAAAGAACGCTTCAGATCCTTGTACATCTTCCCACTGCCTGGGTGAATAGAGAACTGAGATCTATGCGCCTCCTCCAAAATTTCCTTTCTCAGATCAACATTATTAGGGACACATACCCTAAGATTCAAGCGAATCACATCATCTTCATCTCTGGTAATTCCGCTCTTTCCAACCAACTCCTGCAACAACGGGTCATCTTTTTGCAAAGCAATGACCCGATCAAGAATAGAAGATCTCAAAGACAACTGCGCCATGAACAAGTTACACAATGAGGTTCTAGAACAACCAAGAACTTGAAGCGTCATCTAGCATTTTCCAGTCTTGCCTCATCATCTGCCTTTTCCTGCTCAACGCATCTGCCACTACATTGCCTTCCCTGGATGGTAGACAGTTCAAAATCATAGTCTTTCATGAATTCTATCCACCTCCGCTGCCTCAGATTCAACTCCTTCTGCGAGAACAAGTATTTGAGACTCTTGTGGTCTGAGAAGAGCTCAAATCTAACTCCATATAGATAGTGCCTCCAAATTTTCAAAGCATAGACCACATCTGCTAACTCCAAGTCATGGGTCGGGTAGTTGCGCTCATGCTCCTTAAGTTGCCTAGAAGCATACGCCACAACTCGGCCACCCTGCATCAGAACACAACCAAGCCCAATCTTCGAAGCATCTGTGTAGATAGAGAAAGAATCTACATCATTGGGCAAAACAGCACTGGCGCTGAGGTCAGACGAGTCTTTAATTCCTGGAACGCCTTTTCACAAGCCTCTGACCACTCAAACTTGACTTGACTCTTTCCTTGCCAACCTCGTCAAAGTCGCCGCAATAGAAGAAAACCCTTCGATGAATCTCCTATAGTAGCCAGCCAAGCCGAGAAAACTCCTGATGTCAGCTGAAGATCTCGGTGTTTCCCAATCAAGAACAGCTTCCACCTTAGCTGATCTACAGACACACCTTCTCCCGATATAACATGACCCAAGAAATGGACTTCTTTCATCCAGAAGTTGCACTTGCTGAATTTAGCATACAGCTTGTGCTCCCTCAGGACACCCAACACAATCCTCAGATGCTCGCTATGAGTCTCTTCATCGGGAGAATAAATCAACACATCATCAATGAAGACTACCACAAAAGAATCCAGATACTGCCGAAAAACTCTATTCATCAAATCCATAAAAACTGCTGGAGCATTTGTCAAACCAAAGGGTAAGACAAGGAACTCATAATGGCCATATCTCGTCCTAAAAGCCGTCTTAGCAGAATCTTCCGGCTTAATTCGGAGTTGATGATAGCCAGAACGAAGATCAATCTTAGAGAATACAGAAGCTCCTCGCAACTGATCAAACAAGTCATCAATACGAGGTAAAGGGTACTTGTTCTTACAGTTACCTGGTTGAGCTTACGGTACTATGCACAACCTCATCGATCCATCCTTCTTCTTCACAAAAAGAACAGGCGCTCCCCATGGCGAAACGCTCGGCCGGATGAAGCCCTTATCAAGTAATTCCTGCAGCTGCTTCCTCAACTCTGCCAATTCCCTGGCGCCATGCGATAAGGTGCAATGGAAATAGGTGTTGTGCCGGGTACAAGCTCAATGCCAAACTCTAACTCCCTTGCAGGTGCAAACCCAACAAATCTTAGGAAAGACATCGCTGAAATCTCTGACCACCTCAATATTCTCGACAGATAGTACCTTCTTCGAATCCTCGGTCACAACCACACTAGCCAGAAAACCAGAGAACAACCCTTCCAACATCCGAGTCGCCTTCAAAGCTGAAATCACAAACTTGCCCGACATGATCTTGGGCAAAGGGTGAACAAACTCCTCCTTTTCAGGAATCCGGAAAAATAAGCTTCCGCCGACAATCCATCAGAGCATAATGCTCCTCGAGCCAATCAAAGCCCAAGATAGCATCATCCCTTCATCTTCAGCAAATAGAAATTACCAGGCAAAACTTGCTCCTCAATGCACACAGAAAGCGACGAAAAACACTGCTCGGTCAATAGTTCCTGCTGGAGTATGCACAGACAAGGGAACCTCCAACTTTTTCGGAACTAGACCATTCTCCTTTATCAAGACCTTGTAAATCCCTCGGAAACAAAACTATGCGTGGCACCGGTATCAAACAAGACTCTAGCATGCATTCCCATAATTAAATTGTACCTTCGGTGACATGCTCTGCCAACTCTGCCTCGTCCCTCGCCAAGGCGAACACTCGAGCCGGAGCCCTCGATCTCCCTGCTGCTCTCGGTGCCGGTCTCGCTGGTGCCGTGCTGCTGCCGCTGCAGTCTGCTGCACCATCTTCGGATAGTCTCTGATCTTGTGGTTCTTATCACCACATCTCAAGCATCTCCCGGAAGTCACCCAACACACCTCGCCTCCATGACGCTTCCCGCACTGGGTACACACTGGCTTCTCTGCAATTATACCTCCGCCTGGAGTCGGTGCCGCTGCTCTCGCTGGAACCACTGCTCTCTGCTGAAAAGTTGGGGTCTTCTTCTTCTTATCCTGCCACTGGAAAGCTGATGCTGGCCTCTTCAAAGAAGCTCTCTTCTCTTCAAGGTAAACCTCCATCTCTGCCTCCTGCATACAAGCTGCTGACAAAGCCTCCTCCATGGAACGATGTCCTAATGCCACTAGTCTCGTCCTCAGGGACGGCTTCAACCCCATGATAAATTTCTTTACCTTCCTCTGCTCATCTGCCACAATGTGAGGCGCATACTTGGACAGTTCCGCAAATCTTGCCTCATACTCAAGTACACTCATTGGCCCCTGGGTCAACGTCAAAAACTCCTGCTCCATGCGGTCCTGCACGTGCTCTGGAAATACTTCGCCTTGAACAAGCGAACGAATTCAGTCCATGCAACCTCCATAGCACCATCTCCAACTGTGTGCGTAGTACAGAGGACCACCACACGTCGGCACGCTCCTGCAAAAGAAGGTAAGTACATCTAAGATATATTCCAACAATACTCCAAGCTCCTTAAAATCTATCTTTACCTGCAGCATATAAGTAGCTAACCACTCTCTCCTCTTTCACACAATGAAGGGCACGAAAGATCTTCTCCGTCTCTCTAAGCCAACTCTCCGCAGAATGGGATCACTCTCTCCCTTAAAGAAAGGCGGGGTCATCCTCCTGAATCTTTCCATCATAGGCACTCCTCCAAAAACTGCCCCTTGAGCAGGTGCCCGTGCCTACAATCCAAAACATCTCTTAGATAACAACTCTTCCAGTTAACACCTTGAATAACTCTTGCAGCTACCGACCTGAACCTGCACCTGCGCCTTGCAATGCCGCTGTAGTCTGAGCCTGAGTCTGCATCGCATGCACCAATCCTTGCATCAATGCTCCATAGTCCACAGGTGGTGGTGGGGGTGGCAAAGGTACACCAGTCTGGTCCTGAGCCTGCTGATCACCTGCTGACTCATCACCTCGAGTCGGGCCAGCTCCTCTACGTCCACGAGTCGCCATAGTATGCAAAATAAGCATCCTATTTAAAAACCTATTATTCTACATAACTTGGACTAATTCTATATGCAGACTTGAAATATGAATACAATACTGATATTATTTATGTACATGTTCAACCTACCTGGATCGCTCTGATACCAATCTCTATAACGCCCCTCTTAGACCCAGTACAGTTACACCAACTCACATTGGATCTAATAGAGGTATTACAGTGGACTGAATCCAACAATTACAATACAGGTTGAAATATACACAAATAACTATTCAATTCCAATGATAATTGACAGAATATGGAATTAAACACTTGCAATCAGCATTTATTCAAATGTAAATCTAATGCATAAAAAGGTAACAATGGTCCAAAGCTTATTACATTTCAATGACCAGTTGCATAAAGGAAATTACATAAGATCCTCACATACAAGAGTCACTCTAAAACTCTCTATGTCAAGCTAAGACTCCACGTCCTCCCGCTCTGAGTCAGTTTGCACTAACTCCTCCGTATCCTCTGGCTCTCCTGAAATGTTAGGCAAGTATGAGTCTACAAGACCCAGCAAATCACATGAAAGACAGTTCAAGATATTAGCAGTATACTAGGTTTAAAACATGGTAGTACATTAGCATTCAATTCATTGATATCATATACTTTTCCTTAACTACATATTTCTAAGTCCATTGGCAATCATTCATTTCATCGTAATTCTAACTATTATGGAAATAAAACATGTTTTGTGTGTAACATGGAATCACTTATTCATGCACTATTCTTTTACATACAATTTTCATGTAGTAATATTAAAACATTGACATGTGCATGAAATCCTTTGAACAAGTTCACATGTAGGAATGTAAGCATATACATGTAGTAGTAGCATGTAGAACAGTAGACATGTACTTGTAGCATGTAGAACAGGTAGACATGTAACTTGTAGCATGTAGAACAGGTAGACATGTAATTTGTAGCATGTAACATGTAGCATGTAGACATATAACTTGTAGCCTGTAATCATTTTCATATAGTTGCCAAGACATAGCCCACACTAAATTAGAGATCAGTAGTCATTTAACATTCACTTATCACCTAGGCAATGCGGTGATGAAGTCATAGTATTTGCGCAAAACCGAGGAAAGTCCTTCCACCTTGGCCAATAGAACAAGTCTACCTCCAGGATTTCAATCCGTTGCCCACGGATTCATTTATTTACATGTAGGTGAACCATTACCATAGGGGCATCTACGGTGTATTTCCTTGTAGGAATCTCTAAGATAGCAATGTCTTATTGGCATCATTGTTATAATGCGTACACTAACATGTATAATATATAATGACATTCCATTTCATACCATTTTAACATGTGTTAATGTAATATTTCACAACACAACACTTTCAGTTCTGAAACTATATTTACTGTACAACAGATCCCTATCATGATACTAATATTCATTCTTGCATTTACATTCATATTTATTCAATTATATGTGTAATATATTGTTCAGAAATTTATAACAATGTACGCATGTCTGAAAATTCTGAAATTTTAACAAAAATTTGAAATCAGAATTACAATGCACATGCCAAATTTCATAATTTTCTTATTTCTGAACCTATTTTTCATGCAATTAATCTAACAATTCAACTAACTGAGATGGTTTAATATTGAGAAAACTCACAATTTTCATACAGAACGAAATTACCGACATACTATATATTGTAGTAAATTTAACATCAACCAACATACTTCCTTTTTAATCATTGTACTTATCTTTTATCAATTTAACATCAATAGCCGTCATGTAATTACGCAAATTCATCAATATATATATATATAATATATATATATATATATATATATATATAACCTGTACATTATAGCATAGACAGCCCATAATATAAAATAACATGCTCTAACATTACATGGCCAAAACGCATACATATGTAATTTATTCATTTAACAGATTAATCAGATTATTGAAATACAGATTCTGTTAATCTTGACGACTATGAGTATGACGTTTACTATAGTCGATGTCCACATACGTTGTCGTTAAGTAATTATAGACGGCGGCACATAGCGCCGTTAACACAAACAGACGGCGGCACATAGCGCCGTTTACATATAGTAAGGACAGAAAATACATATTTTCGGATGAACTAAATGGCAGTCGATACTGCCGTTTACATTATATAGACGGCAATATCCATGGACGTCTAGTTCTAAGACATAGAGAATACATAAAACCTGCATGAAATAACAACGTTTCTAACCCTTCCGTAGGTTGTTTGCATGCTTTAAAATTACAGAAAAATGTTAGATACGTATATAACATATCCTAAACTAGTCCCCCATGCACTTGCCTTAATCCCTCCTGATGGAGCGTCGAATCCGAGCTCGAAGAAGCCTGTCTCGTCAGTGAGACAGTTCCTCCCTCCGTCTTCAAGCGATCCAAAACCTCCTCCTCCTGTAGTTCCTCCGCCTGGAAGAGCTTTTGGTTACGAAGTCCTATGTATCTCCTCGGTGTAGAAGCCTCTGAACCGCACGAACAGCACCAGATCGCTCTGCAAAATTCCTTCCTCGACCCTCTTTCTCTCCTCCAGAACCAGAGCAAAAACCTATTCTATCTGCGAGATCTGGTCTTATAAAGACCTCCAAGCAAAGGCCAAACCTAATCTTGACCCTCAAATTTAAACGCATCGGATCATCTCATTAAGACCCTTTCCGAAACGGCCGATCTCCTTAATCCGAAATGGAAAGCTCAAAAATAGGCAAGTCATTTAATGTCAACATAGGTTGCCGTCTTCCACCATATAAAACGTCCATCTATGATGTCGTTGATAGTCTTGCCCAAATTAAATAATTCGAAAAATATTAAACGTCGATACATTCGTCGTTAACACCATAAACGGCATACGATATTGCCGCTTACAAGCCTTAACGTCAAACGATGTTGACGCCTAGATCTTCACAGAACAACATTCAAATATGCAGAAATAAACACACAATGCACAGAATTAATTCAAGAAAATTCTAGGGCACTACAGTATCCCAGCTGATGATCTGGCGACAAATGATGTTGACGCCAATATCTTCAGCCTCTATTCCTGCAGAAACCCTAAATCGATCCTACAGGTTTTACAATCGTTAAAATAATGGAAAGACATGCAGAAATAGTTCCTCTAACATCCATACACTATAATTAAACAATAATAACATGCTTCATTTGCTAAATTACTCAAACCACCCATGTACCCCGCATGGATACCATGACCAAAATTGCTATTTTCATGCAGATCCATGTTTTCTAATTACATTATCACGACCTATAGGAATTACAAAGGTCATTCCCTACCTCAGCACACGCTTAAACCTCCCGAATTCTCCCAAACCACGCCAAACCCTCCACGAGCTCTCACGGGAATTGCACCACGCCACGGCGTTTTCCCACGCGATTCGGCAACGCCACACGTCCCACAATCCTCCAACCACTCTCCTGTACCTGTTGGAAGCTTTAGGGACACGGGGCATGAAGCAGGGGCAAGGGGAAGAGAGAACCAGGTGGAAACCTGCTCTCGGGTGACCCTATAACCTGCAGAATTCACAGGTTGGCGTCAACCCCTCTGCCGCCAAGGCAACTGCCACCATAAACGTCCACATCTTATGCCGCCAAGTTCATGAAGTCAACGGCACCTTACCTGGACGCCAACAAGTCAACAGCCACACCTGGCCGCCAACTCCAACTCAACTGCAGCAAGTCCTATTTCATTTCAGGACCAAACCTGCACCTCACCTGAACAAACCACACATTCAACACAACCAACTCACACTGGCCTCACAACGGCCATCACAACCATTACACACACGATCCGCATGATCCGAAAGCACGCGACGTTACAAGAATAATCCAAAAGGGGTGACTATATCGGCGATGTTGGTGCACCCATATCAACAACTTTGGCAGGAGTTCTCGCGTGGAGTTTACACAACTTACGATCTTCGTGACAGGCCGACTCCGTGTGGTTGCTTTGCCTAGTATTCACTTCATCGAGGGAGACGTTACAGTGAGTAAACCTTCGAAACAAAGAGATCGTCGTCTGAAATCATAATTTTGGAGTGCGGAACGAAGGTTTTTTTACTCTAAAGCCCTCTTATAACCTGAGGCAATAAGAGCGCGACGAGCGTCCCTGAGTGCCGATTCAGAATTGGGGTCTTATAAGCGATTCTGATAACCGAGCGGAAAGTTATGTCCGTTTGAGCGAAAGGGGTGTCCGTATGGGATCGCATCGGCAACCCGCGACCACGCTCCGGAGAGGAATTTGGCCGCCAGTCCAGAAATCTCCGAATCTGACCTTGTACCGACTGGGTCGAAGTGCTGAATCCGGATTGGGGACTCACGGGTGGTTCCGATCACCGCGCGAACAAATATACCCGTCTTACCTAAGGGGGGACGACAATCAATGTACTAGTACGCACGCTCCGTGGTGGAATTTCTGCCCTAGCACGGAATACTGCAAAACTAGCGTCCTATCGACTGTCTCGGAGTGCCGATTCTGAATTATGGTGGAATCGGCACTCTGAGACGGTCGACAGGACGCTGGTTTCGTAGAATTATATTTCGAGGCAGAAATTATATCGCAGAGCATGTGTATTAGTACACCGATTGTCACTGCCCTTTGGTAAGACACAGATATTTCTTCGCCTGGCGATTGGAACCGCCCGCGAGGCCCCAATTCGAAATCGACACTTCGATCCGGTTGGCACAAGGTCAGATTCAGAGATTTCCTATCCGGCGTCAAAATTCCTCTCTGGGAGCATGGCCGCAAGCTCTCGATGCGATAGCATACGGACACCCATTTTCTCAAACAGACATAACTTTATGCTCGGTTCAGAATCGCTTATAAGACGTCATTTCTGAGTCGAATAGCCTTCGTTTTCCACTCCAAAATTACGATTCTAGCCGACGATCTCCACGTTTCCAAGACTTTCTAGCAGTAACGTTTCTCTCGATTACGTGAATCACTGGTGGGGTCACACAAAGAGTCGACCTATCATGACGATCAGATGTTGTGGTCATCTTGATGCGAGAACTCCTCCCCAGGTCGTAATATAGGTGCACGAACATCACCGATATATTCACCCCTTCCCGATTATTCTCACCCCTCAGTGAAAGAACTGAGCATAACTTTCTGCCCGGATATCATAATCGCTTATGTGACCACAATTCGAAATTGACACTCTGAGATGTCGACAGTACATTAGTTTTTGTGGAATTCTATTTTGAGGCTGAAATTACACCACGGTGCAAGTGTACTAGTATACCGATTGTCACAGCCCTTCAGTAAGGCGTGGATATTTCTTCGCACTGCGATTGGAACCACCTGCGAGGCTCCAATTTGGAACCGGCATTTCAACCCAGTCGGCACAAGGTCAGATTCGAAGATTTTCGGTCCGACACCTAAATTCCTCTCTGGAAGCATGGCTGCAAGCTCCCGATGCAATCGCATACGAACTCCCCTTCGCTCAATAGACATAACTTTCCGCTCAATTATCGGAATCGCTTATAAGACCAAAATTCAGAATCGGCACTCAAAGGCGCTCGTCGCACCTTATTGCCTATGGCGATAAGACGTCATTTCTGAGTCAAAAATCCTTCGTTTTGCACTAAAAATTATGATTCTAGCCGACAATCTCTCTGTTTTTATGATTTTCTAATAGTAATTTTTCCCTCGATTACGCAAATCACTGGTGGGGCAGCAACAAAGAGTCGGTCTATCACGATGATCGGAAGTTGTGGTCATCTCGGTGCGAGAACTCCTCTCCAAGTCGTAAATATGGGTGCACGAACATCGTCGATATATTCACCCCTTCTGGATTATTCTCACCCCTTCAGTGAAGAAAGAACTAGGCATAACTTTCCACACGGATGTCGGAATCGATAATGTGACCACAATTCGGAAACGACACTCCAAGACAGTCGACAGGACGTTGGTTTCGAGGAATTCTGTTCCGAGGCCAAAATTACACCACGGAGCGTGTGTATTAGTACACCGATTGTCTAGCCCTTCGGTAAGACGCGAATATTTCCCCACCCGGCGATCGGAAATGCTAGCGAGGCCCCAATTTAGAATCGGCACTTCGACCCAGTCAGAACAAGGTCAGCTTTGTAGATTTCTGGTCCCGCCCAACTTTTTCTCTGGGAGCGTGGCCGTAGGCTCCCGATGCGATCACATACGGAGACCCATTCGCTCAAACATACATAACTTTCAACTCGGTTATCGAAATCAGCACTCAGAGGCGCTCGTTGCCCCTTAGTGCCTTTGGAGATAAGATGTCATTTCTGAGTCGACAATCATTTATTTCACACTCCAAAATTGTGATTCCAGCGGACGATCTCCCTGTTTCCAAGATTTTCTAGTAGTAATGTTTCCCTCGATTACGTGAATCACTGTGGGGACGCAACACATAGTCGTCTATCACGATGATCAGTTGTTGTGGTCACCCCAATGCGAGAACTCTTCCCTAGGTCGTAAATATGGGTGCATAAACATCGCCGATATATTCACCCCTTGTGGATTATTGTCACCCCTTCAGTGAAAGAACTGGGCATAACTTTCCGTCCGAATATCGAAATCGCTTATGTGACCACAATATGGAATCGGCACTCTGAGAGGGTCGACAGGATGTTGGGTTCACAGAATTCTGTTCTGAGGCTAAATTTGCATCCGGAGCGTGTGTACTTGTTGCAGCCCTTCGGTAAGACACGAAATTTCTCCACCCGACAATCGAAACCGCCTGCGAGTCCCCATTTCGGAATCGACACTTCGACCTAGTCAGCACAAGGTCATATTGGAGATTTCCGGTGCGGCGCCCATATTCCTCTCTGAGAGAGTGGACGCTGGCTCCTGATGCGATTGCATACGGACACCCCTCGCTCAAACATGCATAACTTTCCGCTTGGTTATCGGAATCACTTATAAGACCACTATTCGGAATCGGCACTCAGAAGCGCTCTTCGCCCTTTATTGCATTTGGAGATAAGACCTCATTTCCGAGTAAAAGTCCTTCATTTCGCACTCTAAAATTGCAATTCCAGCGGATGATCTCCATGTCCAAGAGTTCTAGTAGTAACGTTTCCCTCGATTACGCGAATCACTGGTGGGGCCACAACACAAAGTCGGTCTATCACGAAGATTGGAAGTTTTGGTCATCTCGACGAGAGAACTCCTCCCCAAGTCGTAAATATGGTGCACGAAGATCGCTGATATATTCACCCCTTTCGGATTATTCTCACCCCTTCAGTGAAAGAATTGGACATAACTTTCCGCCCGGGTATCAGAATCTCTTATGTGACCACAATTCGGAATCGACACTTCGAGGCAGTCGATAGGACACTGGTTTTGTAGAATTCTATTTTGAGTCTGAAATTCCACCCCAGCGTGTGTACTAGTACACTGATTATCGCACCCGTTAGGTAAGACGTGGATATTTCATCGCTCGACGATCGGAATCGCTCGCGAGGCCCCAATTCAGAATCGGCACTTTGACCCGGTCGCCACAAGGTTGGATTCAGAGATTTTCGGTCTGGCCCCCAAATTCCTCTCTGAGAGCATGGTCGCGGGCTCCCGATGCCATCGCATACGGACACCCCTTCGCTCAAACGGGCATAACTTTCCGCAAGGTTATCGGAATCGCTTGTAAGACTACAATTCGGAATCAGCACTCAAAGTCGTTCGTCGCGCTTTAGTGCCTTCGGTGGTAAGACATCTTTTCTGAGTAGAAAATCTTTTGTTTCGCCCTCCAAAATTGCGATTCCAGCCGACGAACTCCCTGTTTCCAAGGTTTTCTAGCAATAACGTTTCCTTCGATTACGCGAATCAATGGTGGTGTTGCAACATAGAGTCGGGCTATCACGACGATCAAAAGTTGTGGTCATCTCAGTGCGAGAAAAGCCTCCCAAGGTCGTAAATATAGGTGCACGAACATCACCGATATATTCACCCCTTCCTGATTATTCTCACCCCTTCAGTGAAAGAACTGGGCATAACATTCCGCCTGGATATCGGAATCGCTTATGTGACCACAATTCAAAATCAACACTCCGAGACGGTCGATAGGACGTTGGTTTGGTGAAATTCCATTCCGAGTCCAAATTCCACCCTAGAGCGTGTGTACTAGTACACCGATTGTTGCATCCATTAGGTAAGACGTGGATATTTCATCGCTCGGTGATCGGAACCGCCCGCGAGGCCCCAATTCAGAATCGACACTTCAACCCGTCGCCACAAGGTCAGATTCAGAGATTTCTGGTTCGGCGCCCAAATTCCTCTCCGAGATCATGGTCGCCGGCTTCCGATGCCATCGCATACGGACACCCCTTCGCTCAAACGGCATAACTTTTCGCACGGTTATCGGAATTGCTCATAAGACCACAATTCGGAATCGGCTCAAAGTCGTTCGTCGCGCTTTTATTGCCTTCGGTGATAAGACATTTTTTATGAGTCAAAATTCCTTTGTTTCGCCCTCCAAACTTGTGATTCCAGCCGACGTACTCTTTGTTTCCAAGATTTTCTAGTAGTAACGTTTCTCTCGATTACGCGAATCCTGGTGGTGTTGCAACACAAAGTCGGGCTATCACGATGATCGAAAGTTGTGGTCATCTCAGTGCGAGAAAAGCCTCCCAAGGTCGTAAATATGGGTGCATGAACATCACCGATATATTCACCCCTTCCGGATTATTCTCACCCTTTAGTGAAAGAACTGGGCATAACATTCCGCCTGGATATCGGAATTGCTTATGTGACCACAATTCAGAATCGACACTCCGAGACGGTCGATAGGACATTGTTTTGTGGAATTCCATTCCGAGTCTGAATTCCACCTCATAGCATGTGTACTAGTACACCGATTGTTTCACTCGTTAGGTAAGACGTGGATATTTCCTCGCCACGACCATCGGAACCGCCCGCGAGGCCCCATTCAGAATCGACACTTCAACCCGGTCGCCACCAAGGTCGGATTCAGAGATTTCTGGTCCGACACCCAAATTCCTCTCCGAGATCATAATCACTGGCTCCCGATGCCATCGCATACGGACACCCCTTCGCTCATACGGGCATAACTTTCTGCACGGTTATCGAAATTGCTCATAAGATCACAATTCAGACTCGACACTCAAAGTCGTTCGTCGCGCTTTATTGCCTTCGGTGATAAGACATTTTTTATGAGCCGAAATTCCTTTGTTTCGCCCTCCAAAGTTGCGATTCCAACCGACGAAACTCCTTGTTTCCAACGTTTTCTGTAGTAACGTTTCCCTCGATTACGCGAATCACTTGTGGTGTTGCAACACAGAGTCGGGCTATCACAGCGATCGAAAGTTGTGGTCATCTTGGTGCGAGAAGCCTCGCCGATATTTCACCCCTCCGGATTATTCTCACCCCTTCAGTGAAAGAATTGTGCATAATTTTCTGCCCGGGTATCAGAATCACTTATGTGACCACAATTCGAAATTGGCACTCCAAGACAGTCGACAGGATGCTGGTTTCGAGAAATTCCATTCCGAGTCTGAAATTCCACCCCAGAGCGTGTGTGTACTGTACACCGATTGTCGCACCAGCTAGTTAGACGTGGATATTTCATCGCCCGGTGATCGTCCGAACCGCCCGCGAGGCCCCAATTCGGAATCGGCACTTCGACCCAGTTTGACGCTCAAATTCCTCTTCGGGAGCATGGTCATAGGCTCCCGATGCGATCGCATACGAACACCCCTTTGCTCAAATGGACATAACTTTCTGTTCGATTATTGGAATCGCTTATAAGACAACATTCGGAATCGGCACTCAGAGGCGTCGTCGCCCCTTATTGTTTTTGGCGATAAAATGTCGCTTCCGAGTCGAGAATCCTTCGTTTCACACACTCCAAAATTACGATTCGAGCCAACGATCACCTCATTCTCAAGATTTTCTAGCAGTAATGTTTCCCTCGATTACGCGAATCACTAGTGGGGCCGCAACACAGAGGCAGTTTAATCACGACGATCGGAAGTTGTGGTCATCTCAACGCGAGAACTCCTCATCAGGTCGTAATATGGGTGCACGAAAATCACCGATATATTCATCACTTCTTGATTATTCTCACCCCTTCATGAAAGAACCGGACATAACTTTTTTTTCGGATATCAGAATCGCTTATGTGATCAGAATTCGAAATTGGCACTCCGAGACGGTCGACAGGACGCTGGTTTCGCGGAATTCCGTTCTGAGACCGAAATTACACCGCGGAGCGTGTATACTAGTACATCGATTGTCGCACTCCTTCAGTAAGACACGCAATATTTTCTCCGCCCGCGAGACCCAAATTCGGAATCGCCACTTCAACCCATTCGACACAAGTCAGATTCGTAGATTTTTTGTCCGGCGCCCAATTTCTCTTCGGGACGTGGACCGCAAACTCTCGATGCGATCGCATATGAACCACTCTTCGCTCAAACGGATATAATTTTTCGCTCAATTACAGAATCATAGGTAAGCTCACAATAAATGAGACTTGTAAGTTCTATTTACATGAAATTGTCTACACCAACCAGGCAAAAAAAAATTTCTCTACATCTCGAACATAAACCCACCCCATTCTCGCATCTCTCTCTCTCGTCCACTCCTACTTCTCTATGCATCTCAAATATGACACATCCTATTCCCCTATCTTTCTTCTCTACCACTCCCACTTCTGTGCATAGAGAGGGACTGGTACCACTCAGTCTTAAACATCAATAAGTAGAACTCACCTTGTGAATCTCACTTATGTGGTCTACCCAACTAAGGTAAAAAAAAGAGAATGATTTACTGCACTTTAGAAAAGTGCAGTAAGTGCATCCATCTAGGATGACAGCTCATGTGGCGTCACATGGGCTGTCAGATGCTTTTTTTTTTTTTTGGAATCTAACTTTTTTTTTAGCCTAACCCATCTATTTTGAGCCCAACAACTCTTTATTTTGGAGTCCAACTTATCTTTTGTTTTGGAGCTGAACTATTTTTTAGGCTTCAAAATAAAAAGTTAGACTCCAAAATAGATGATTTGGCTCCAAAATAGATGGGTTAAACTAAAAAAAAATAGATTTTTTTTAATACTTGACAGCCATCCTAAGTGAATTGCACTTTAAAAAAAATCCCTACATCTCAAACAGACACATCACATTCCTCCATCTCTCTCTATCCACTCTACACA